>JAQGDQ010000193.1:0-350000 GCA_030141605.1 Tubiluchus corallicola
TATCGAGAGTTAAATGTTTCTCGCACAGAAAGGTATTATTATTATTATTTCATATAATTGAAAAGTAGTAATTTGTTCCCATTGAATACGGTACATACAGCAAAATAAACAATTACAACGAGACAACGCACTTACCCGATTCTTCAGGCATGACGCACATGTTCTCACATTCCTCTTTCGTCTCAAATCGGTTATCGTTACCCTCGCAGCCACCGTACCAGAAGCGCTCGCAGGCACCGACGCCCATGTCGTAGTACCATCTGATTGTGAAGTTCTTGCAGGGGCCATCATCCTTTGCCAAATTACACAGCATATCTGAAAAAGTGTGAGCATTAAAGCCTTCACGTTAAAATGTCAACAAGAAATACCTCACAGAAATTATCGTAACTTCTTTGTCAGCAAAGATTACTATTTAACATCGTTAACATCATCTAGTCAAAAACAGACATTGATTTACTATGCGCTTTTGAATTTACATATTTTTCGAAGCTTTTCTACTGTTTATGTAATCCTTCTTAATTCTGAACATTACCCAAATTTCCAACCAGCTAACAATTATTGTTTACCGCAATTTGCTTAGTGACAGTGACTAAAAGTGTCTGTACGGTATTGTAAATGTCTGCTTTAAATATCGAACACATACTATCAATTAGTTATTCAAACATTTATTACTATTTTTTGCTAAAAAACTAAAAAGACAGCAACAAAGTGCATTAACTTCGAAAAGCTATGTTACCAAATACAATGACATGAGAATGGTTCTACGTAGTACTGGAAGTAAAAGCAGAATCTTTTAAATAAGTACGTTGGTAGCACTGCATTGCTTCTGCTGAGCGACTATGTCTAAGACGTGTTACTCTTCGAATATTTCACGGTTTCAGAAAACTAATTACTACCTTCGATACTTTTTAGCCCATAAAAATTTTCACTTGGAAACTTACACTTTGGTGTGGTAGTTACGATACAACCTTCCTTATCTGGTCCTTCAGCCGCAGTTATTCCATCGTCGCAACAACCGTACAAGGAGTTGAGACAATCTTCAAGTGGGCAACCTTCGAAATCTGGCCCGGTGGCTGGCTGAACCCCATCTAGGCAACAGCCATACTGGGATTCCGCACACTCGGGTATACCAGTTGTTTCAATTATCTACAGCGAACAATCAAAGAAAAATTAGCTGCTCCTCTGTCAGTGCAAATATGTCACTAATTCTAGAAGCAAACCCCAGTAAACGCCATACCTTCTATATACATAACAAGAAATATAACAAGTATATTTCATATAACATAACAAGTATATAACACATTCATATATATATGAACATGAACATATTCATACATATATATGAACATATTCATATAACATAACAAGTATTTACTTCTTGAGTACCCCACGGGTCATTTGCGGCTTGGCATCTTGTGCACATAATAATAAATACATTATTAAATACTTTGATGTACAATGCTGTAATGATCATTGTGGATATATTTAATAAATAAATAAATAAATAGTTCAATCGGCATTATGTGCGTGTTATATAGATCATTAAGTATGTTTTACATAGTCCACAAGAGCACAAATTAGCAGCTAATGCGTTCACAAACTTGAGAACTAACCAAGCTGGCACCAGCAGCACTAAGAAATTATTATGTCTTATTGTCTATTTGTAATTTGTTCAGAATTTTCTGAGAATGTCAGGCATTCGGTAAATTTGTAGGCATTGCTGAAATTTTACTACTATAAACAGCAGAAGGAAACTAATGCTTTTCAAAAACGTCTCTATAGTATAGAAAATTGTTAGATACAAAATAGCCTGACGAAATATCTAATGATGATCTGGTAAAAAAGAACCCTTGGAGTAAATAAAGACAAGTAAGAAGATTGCATTGAATTGGGTATGCACTAAGACTACCACAAGAATCTCCTCTTCCTATGGCATTACGTAACACTCTTGAAACGACAAAAAACGAGAGGAGATCAGCTACTGACATAAATAGACATACTGCAAATAGATTTAGCAAAATACAACTCTAGATTTGAGGAATGATGCATTGTGAGCAGTGGCTCAGCAGTGTTTGACTTCATTCAATTACACAATATTTCATACAAAAACTACGTTATTTACTTAAGTTTAGTTTTAGTACGGTAAGGTATACGAGTATTTACAAATATATCCTATTTTGTAACCATAATTAAAATTAAAACAGCCATACCACAGTAATAGTAGCATTTTCTTCTATCACAGTTGCATTAAGCATCGGCAAAATGGTGGTTACATTCATTTCCACTTCTGTGACATTCAACGCTTCTTCCGTCACTTCGGTAACGTTTTCGGGCATTGCTGTTTCCGTAACGTTTTCGGGCATCGCTGTTTCAGTAACGTTTTCGGGCATCGCTGTTTCAGTAACATTTTCTAGCGCAACGGTCACCTCTGGTGGCATTGTTACATTGAATTCTTCTGTTGACATAACCATGGTAACATTCACTGTCTCAGCAGTGACTGGAATTTCTGTTAAAACACTCACAAGATTAGTAAAAATCAGTAAAACAATAAGACACAGCCTAATAAGTGTCTACTAAATATCAGTAAAACAATAAGACACAGCCTAATAAGTGTCATTCATCCAATTATCCATCCGTACTTATCAATCGTGTGGTTGATATTATTTAAGTAAATTATGTTACATCAACTAATCGCTCCACCATAAGCGATTATAATAAAAATTTTGCTTTTAGTTTGCATATTTAGGCAAACATCAATATCATCTTAAGGTAAAGCTGCCCTCCATTAGACTACTACTACCACTACCACTACTATTACCACCACAACTACCACTACCACTACCACTACCACTATTACTACTATACAGTACTGTCCACATTACTACCGACACATTAACTTCTACATAAGAGTCATTTGGAAATACAGAAGAATCCGCTTAATAAATCCGTCTTAGAGTGAAGCTAAAAAACTTTATTGAGCGTCTGGAGTTACAAACAGAAGAGACCTATAAAGTAGCATTTTCTACGTTAACACAGTATGTGTTGTTTATTTAAAAAGTCAAGATATATACTTAACACACAGTAAACTGTTTGCGTAACTCACATAAAGTATGTATTGTTTATCTATGATGCCATTACCCTTTATATGTAGGCTATGTGATAAACTGCTTGTTAAGTAAAAAAAATTGCAATACATGTAATATCAGCGACAATTCAGCATTCGTCACCGTTTCATTAACGTTCTCACGTGCACAACTGTTTATCAGTTAGAATCGGCACTGTAGTCTAACTTATTACGTATGCAAAATGAGTGTGTATACCATTATGTAGCATGCAATTGAGTTTTAAACCGAACGATATTCAAAGTGGGTTATTTTAGTAGGAATGTTTTTTTTTGATAATCAGAATGAAAGATGCTGCTTGCATGAGTTCGGTGAAATATCGAAATTTCTGAATAGTCACCGTGATGCAGTGTTTCCAGCGAGTGTCGTATTCCAACGGCTGATACAGTAATTTCATTGATGTCGTCACCTCGATCTCATAAAATTGTAAAAAGTGCTTAGAACAATGAAGCTGATCTAGCTCAAGTTAAAACACAGGCCAATCGTAAAATCTTATGTCACAATTTTGTGTCTTCACAGAGCGCAAATGGATTTATAAACCCAAGTTTGGATTTAACAAACGGCAGATTTTACTAGGATAATGTATTATACAGTTACCCAAGTTTGGATTTAACAAACGGCAGATTTTACTAGAATAATGTATTATACAGTTCCGTTCTAGGAATAGTGGCTACAATAGGTGGCTGGACTTATTATCCATGGATCTATTAAGCGGATGCTACTATAATATAAAAACCGGTTTTAAATATTTGTGGCGATAAAGAAGAAAACTACTCTTCATACAATAAATGTGCTTCTATATAAATAAGTGTGCAAAATAAAATTGCATTAAGTTGTGCGTTTAGTCATTTCAGACACTGTGTACAATTAACCTTAGAAACAGGTGTGTGACAATTATTACAACTAACCTTCTTCGCAGCCCTCACCCTCAGGGCCGGTGGCAGCCGTAACATTATCAGGACAGCAACCGAACTCTGTGTCATCACAGTCAGGAAGAGGTTCGATGGACGAAATGACAGGAATGCACAATTCTCCGCTAGCGCTGCCTAAACCGGATGCGGAGCCCTCGGCAGAGCCTTCCACAGTTATGCACTCGGTAAACCCTGTAACTATGGCAACAATTTTGTTTAAACGTCTCAAACAAGGTTACAAACCCTGGCAAAAAAATAAGAACTTAAAACCTAGCGAATTGTGGCTACAAAAACAGATTTATCAAAATGGCTATGTTAGCGTTATGAAGTTAATATGACACAATAATAATGAGGATATACTACAAGTACAATACAAATGATATTTTCCATATTTATGTAGCTGGGTTAAAAAATAAAAGAAGTACTTCATTCTAACATTTGATATCGATTCACGCATAAATGTAAACATACAGATATACCATAAAGGTACATAGATATAACATAAGTCACGTACAGTTTCAAAGATAACATGTAATATTTCACATACTGTTTTGAAAAACAACGGACAAACTGAGACAACGATACTCAAGACTCACCATCAGTCATGACTTCACAGCCCTCATAGTCGGGACCAGAACAGGCTCTGATGCCATCTGGGCAACAACCGAACTCCGTGTCCTCACACGGTGCAACGGTGAGGAATTCGCAACCTTCTCCATCAAAGCCATCTGCTGGTGTAAGGCCATCTGGGCAGCATCCAAATTCAGTAGCATTGCACGGGGCGATCGTGGTGAAGACTTCACAACCTTCTCCGTTGGGCCCGCTGGCTGATGACTCTCCATCTGGGCAACACCCGAATTCACTCTCGTTACAAGCTATGATGGTAACTGTTGATTCAACCAAACCTTCGGGAACAGTATCCCCAGAAACTTTTTCAGCTGGTGAAGTAACGTTCGCTTCCTCGCTGATCAAAGTCACATTATCAGCCTCCTCGGTGACATTCAACAAAGACGTGACCGTTGCATTCACGTCCAAGACTTCTTCTGTAACATTCAATTCCGACTCGGTCACATTTATTGGCAATTCAGTGACATTCAACGAAACTTCAGTCATGTTTATGTCAGGCTCTGTAACATTTAAGTCTAAGACAGTAACATTAACAATCTCTTCAGTAACGTTTAGAGATGGTTCGGTCACGTTTGGTGCAGACACTTCCGTCACATTCAAGTCAGCTTCTGTTACATTCAATACTGGTTCAGTTACATTAACGTCAAGCTCAGTAACATTCAGTACTGAAACAGTCACATTTGTGTCCAAATCAGTAACATTTGCTATTTCAGTGACATTCACAGCTACTTCAGTAACATTCAGTTCTGGTTCAGTGACATTTGAAATCGATTCGGTTACGTTCAGAGCGTCTTCAGTTACATTCAAAACAGACTCAGTAACATTCAATACTGACTCTGTTACATTCAAAACAGATTCAGTAACATTCAATACTGACTCTGTTACATTTGATTCGATTTCGGTAACATTTAAATCTGATTCAGTCATGTTTGCAACTGACTCGGTGACATTCACAGCCGATTCAGTTACATTTGCTTCCGATTCAGTAACATTCATAGCCAAGTCTGTTACGTTTGTTTCTGCTAACTCGGTGACATTAACGCTAGGCTCAGTCACGTTTAGTTCTGCATCGGTTACATTCAGTATGGATTCTGTTACATTCAAGTCTGTTTCTGTAACATTCGCTTCTGCCACTGTTGCGTTTAGTTGTGTTTCAGTCATATTAACTACAGATTCCGTCACATTCAAATCAGTTTCTGTCACGTTCAAGTCCGCCTCTGTCACATTTAGGTCTGCCTCAGTCACGTTCAGATCCGCTTCTGTTACATTTAATACTGCTTCAGTCACGTTTAATGCAGAGTCGGTAACATTTGAATCAAATTTTGTGACATCTATCGATGATTCGGTCACATTTAGAGCCTCATCTGCTAATTCTGTTATGTTCGCTAATTCAACGGTTGCATTTGGTGCAAGTGCAGTAACATTCAGTGCCTCTTCAGTAACATGCAGTGCAGTAACATTCGATGCTTCCACTGTAGCATCAGGTGCTTCTTCGGTTGCATTAACAGAATGTTCGGTTGCATTAACAGAAGGTTCGGTTGCATTAACAGAAGGTTCCGTTGCATTCAGTGCAGACTCTACAACAAATAAATAACTGGCATGCAGGAGCTAAACACACACATACATAACATGCTAACGTGAAAGTTAAAAAATGTGCCAAAATAATGTATAGCGACATGCATAAAGACATATAACAGACACGTAAAATAGTTCACACATGCTTTTACAAAATGCCGAAAATTATTAGCATGTACAGCAACCATCTCTTCCTGAAAGGATTTTTTTATTTTTTATGAATTAAATGAATTTGTTAATCTACAATCTACTTTATTCAAGAGTAATGTGTAACAACATTCAAACCAATGCAAAATGACTCCTGTCAGCCATTTGGAAATGTTCAAAACCAGTTAAAACATGGTGCATCAACAATTATTACAAACATCATTCTATGACCAAAAAAACAGGCAAGAGACCAGCTGTGATCAACTGTTAAGATATGATGACCTCAAAAAACAAAATGTGCAAATATTAAAAGCAAGATGCTTATTTATAAAGACTCAAGGACAAAAATAAATAAAGGACGAATTATTTGAATCTTAGCTGCTATTTAAATACCTTGTCACTTCCGCCATTTTTTTTACAAAATTAGAAAAGTAGCTTTGTGCAACGATAAAAGGATTTTTACAACTAATGCCCATCTGTCATCCAAAAATGGTGCAACTGTTACAAGAAAATATCAACAGGCCAAATATAAAAAAGTGCTTTATCTCGAATATTGAAAATTTTTGGAAAGTGGCAGCACAATTATTCTTGTTACTAGAAAGTACTACACCTGCTACTTATGCTCAGTCTCAAGCTATGAAAAAACATGCACCAATATTTTAACTCATAAAACTTGCAAAAGTGAGTTGCTACATCACTCACAAAAACAAATTGTACAGATTTCATTCCTTACCTTCTTCTGTCATGTTTTTCATGTCCATAGATTCGGTCGTCATGTCCATTGCTGACACCGTTACCGTCTCCTTCACTTGTTCCTCTGCCTTACCAACAGTACCTTTGACGATGTATTCTTCCGTCATATTTAAAACGGGCACCTCTGTAGCGTTGACCTCCACAGCCTCCTCCGTTACTTGCGTGGCGACCACTTCTACGCCTGCCTCAATCTCAATGCCACCAGGCGTTGCCGTATCCGTTATATTTTCAGCCATACCTGTGACATTTTCAGCCATATCTGTGACATTTTCAGCCATATCTGTGACATTTTCAGCCATATCTGTGACATTTTCAGCAAAAGCAGTGTAGTTTTCCATGACATCTGTAACAGTGACCATTGTGTAGTTATCCATGGACTCAGTTACATTCACTAACGCTTCTGTGTAGTTGTCCATTATTTCAGTAACAGTGTCCATTTCTGCTGTGACATTTTCCATCATGGTAGTGACGTCCACCATGGATGTAACATTTTCCAACACAATTGTGACATTTTCTTCCACAATTGTAATGTTCTGGGGTATTAGTCCATCCGCCATTGTAGCATTTAATACAGTTTCCGTGGTAACATTATCGCATCCCTCAAACTCAGGTCCTGAAGCTACGGTTACTTCATCGGGGCAACAGCCATAGGCAGTGTCTTCACAACCTTCAATCGTTGGACAGCCTTCCATTGCTTCGCCCTAGATAAACAAATCAAGAAGATATAATCATGGAGAGAAAAGTAAGCAGGGATAACCTGCTTTGCTTTCTATTCTAACTTAATTTCAATATGATTGAGACATTTTCTATAAGCATGTACAAACGGATTAATTAAAAGACTAGAATTCTTTCTCGCTTTGGATTCAAGCCAAGATCCTCTGCACCCTAAGCAGCTATGCTAATCATTACACATAGACAAACTTCAATTCCTTAAACACGAGGGCCTTTAACACAAAGACTGTGTGGGTACACCCCCCTTACAGGCTTCCCTTATATCCCTTGCAGGTCTTTCTCTTATCCCACAAAGGATATTTGCAATTTTTATATTTTTGCAATAGTGTTACAGTTGTTAATTTTTAAATTTCGGGTTTTTATTTTCCATTCCTTTAGAACGTTACCTGCAAAGAAAAATTGATTAAATTATCTTTTTAAGTAATAATACTGTAAATACTTAACTGTTTCAACTGCAACAAGTCTTCTAGAACTCAAAAACTGTCTTAAAGTGCTATTAGATGCAATCATAATGTTCTCAAATGCAGTAAAATAAGTCCCAACACACCACTGAGGGAGCTTACAGCGCTATGCCGACCTCACAGCTGTTTGTCGGGCCTTGGGTAAACCCCTTATAACAAGTCATTATTTCGTAAAAAAGACAGTATTAAACACACAAAAATTAGAAGCAAGTTACTCATCATAATAAAATGCCGCACGTAATGGCATACAAACACACAAACAAGCAAAGAAACAAACCTTTGCTGGAGTAACTCCATCAGCACAACATCCGTAGGCGGTTTCATTACACTTTTTAACAATAGGACATCCTTTCTTGAATGGTCCCTTTGCAGGTGTCATTTTGTCGGCACAACAACCAAACCTGAAATTTAAAACAAGTCAAATACAAATGGTTTGGTTTTTTATATAAATATCAACAAAGAAAAAACTACATGGTATAAAAACTTTACAAGAGGTGTAGCAAGAAACGAACAGACAGATTTCAAATAAAATAAAAAGTTAAACTAAAGAGGTAAAAGCCTTACTCTGTTTCATTACAGTGAATGCCGATTGTTTCATTTTTCGGACAGTTTTTCCTGTTCTTACCGGCAATGGTCAAACCATCTGCACAGCAACCATATTTAGATTTCTGACAAGGAGTCATGATTCCATCGGGCTCTAAAAATATGACAAAACTTACTGAAAAAAATTGGCATATAAAGGTAGAAATACAAGACATTTTGCTCTTTTGTTGTTAAAAGGATGTTGGTTAAGAGCTGTTGTTCTAATTTTTACTATAATAGCAAAAATACGGTGCTTGTGCTTTAAACTCTATCTGGGGAGCTTATAATGCAAAACGAAAACTTTTTAAATCAAGGTATGACTGTAATGCATATGGCATGTGTACGAATCTTTGACTATCGCGTTTGATCCACTCACGTAGAAAATTGGCATGTAGCCTTAGAAATACAGCTACCGTATTCTCAAATAACACCAGTTATTAATATAGTGAATTCTGTTGTACTATATAAATCAGATATGTTCAAAATGTGAAATAAGCTTTTAACTTCAAGTCTGCAATTCATTTAAGTTTTTAGTGCCACTTTAGTGAAGTTGTAATCATTTTTATGTCAATTTTATCTTCGGTTTATCTGTAATTATGTAAATATTTGTATATCGGTCATTTTTGCCCGAAATAAAAGGTATAATAAAGCGTAGTATACAATATCATAATCTTCAACCAAGTTTAACCGAAATGCACATCTATTTAACAGTTCCTATTCTGTGAGCTGTGACTGTTGCAAATCGAAGAATCCATCCACGTGACAGATAGGATATTATACAGGTATTTAATGTTAGTGACTAAAGTTAAACAACACTGGACTTAGTTAGTAAATGGTTGGTATGCCAGAAAAATCGCATTTGGGCCATTTCATCTGTCATAGATTCCTTGACTATTTATCTTGCTGAGAGAAGATGCACGTGTATCCAACTGTGTTTACGAGATTTCTGTTGATTCACTTTCTTAGAAGATAAATCTTGATAACGAGTTCGATTCCGAATGGGCCAAATTGATTATCGGTTTGTAGTATGTCAAAATGTACAGTCAGATCATACAAACCTTCACCACATGCATGTTGGTTACAAGACTCATTGTCAATTGGTTTATCATTCATATCACACTCTGAATTGTTCACTTTCTCATTGTTGCTGAAGCACATGACTTCACGACTGCGAGTGCCACCTGCACACTCCTTGGAACACTAAAAAATGAAATTCAAAAGTCTGAAATTGCAGACCACAATCAAAAATGCAAAAAATGGCCATACACAATGTAACATAAAAATTTGTGTAGAATAAAAAAATGTGTCAAAGGAACAAACATTTATTTCAAAAAAGTTTTTTTTGTTTGCTTTAATGTTTAAAACATGCTGTCCACACACTAACTGAAGACTTAATTCCACAAAAAGTTTAAACAGAAAAAACTCAAAATGCTGGTTTAATTTTTAAAATACAATTGTATTCAAGAGCTTGTTTGGAAATGCCAGAAAGGGGGTCCTGTTGGTGAGTGACACATGTGCGAGGATTAACCTACTCCATACCTTACCCCCATATCTATTCTACAACTACATGTATTAATGGATGCGAAATGCCTGCAATTAGAGGCCCAAAATTGTTGTACATATGTTATACACCAACATTTGTAATGTATGCATACATCACTGTATTCATAAATTGGTAGTGATAAAAATTTGTCATTATTATTACTGTTATAGTTTACCTGTGTAGTTTGACGAATTTTTCATAAAATTCAGTCTCACTTGAATAAACAAAATAGAGAGACCTACATGTTTGCATAACAGTATTATTGCATAACAACAAAGACTATGGAAATGCAAAAGTGCAATAAATATTACATACCTCCGTCCACGGAGCTGTTAGCCACATATTAGTACACGCAGCATTCGTGCAGGACCGCTGGTCAATGGGCCTTGTTTCGTTGTTGCACTCGTTTTCCGACAAAATGTTTAAACAAGATTCAGGTGATACGCCCAGGCACAGCACAACACGCGATTGTATCCCAGATCCACACGATGATGAACACTGCAGTGACAAAAAACGTAAGTAAAATGTATTCAAGAACTTACAGCAATAACAATAATGTAACGTGCGTGTCTTCACAATACAGAAATTAATTACAAAAATACATGAAAAATATACTGCAAATTAATATTAGAAACCTTTTTCAGTTATTTCCCTGTACAAAATAATTTCGTTTAAAACATAGTCCAAGAATAACACCTCAAGAAACTCGTTACCTATTTGCAAAGTGGTCCTGATTATTATTACCTGCACGTTACTTTGATAAACACGCAGTTTGATCGAAGAACCAGCGATACCATTTTTCAAGTCTTTGGTATGACTCAGTCGAGAGTTGAACTCATGACTTCGCGGGTGGCAAACGAGCATGCTACCACAGAGCTACGCCACCAGACACAACAAGTAGGCATTGTGAGCGCCAAGAACAAGACGAATTTTAATCATACAAGCATCACAACAGATCAACAAAATCATTCTTAGTTTCTTCCCCAATTATCTGAAAGACGTTTTTGCCTAAACAAAATTCAAAATTTCCCTAAACTATATGCTGAAAGAATAGTTTTTAGTTTCAATTTTTCCGGATCGTAAATCCGAGCCGCAAATTTACCAAGTTTCTCTTTGAGCCATGCCCAATAAGTAAACTAATTTTTGTATAATCCTACAGACACACAAACAAACAGCATTGAAAACATAACTCTTTGGGGGAGGTAACAATCTTAAACACAAAAATGACATGCTTACCGGGCTCCATTCTGAAGCATACCATGTGATCTCACAGGAGACTTCCATGGTGCATGGCCTAGTCGAGTTGGGTTTTCTGAATTCCTCGCACTTGCTGTCACTATAGATGACTCCATTCTTACTGGCACAAAATACATGCCGAGTTTCCAGGCTTTCTCCACAATTATCACACTAACAAAAGAAGCTTATTAATGATTTTAAAATTTTATAAAAGAAACTCAGAATTGATCCGTTCTTTTAAGAAATGAGTTTTCTCAGATTAAGACAACTCTCTCCTTGCCTTCACGTTGTCTCACACTTTCCATTCTTTACCAACCCCTTTTTTCAAATCATCACCTACGTTCATGTATTACGAAGCAATCTTCTGGCACAAACATAGCAGTGATGGTTGCTTCTACTATACTAACTGCTAAGTGCCTTTCTGTATGATGTACGATAATTTAAATTTAAATTTGATTACAACAGCATGGCAAAGGTTCAAAAAAGATAAACATTGATGGCAAACAAGCGCATGTCAACACTATCTCATCTTTCAAATGAATACTGATTATTACACTAAAGATGCTACAGTTTTAAATTTTGCTGGATATCGAGACCAAATTATGAACACGGTAAATCTCTTTAGGGTATGTAATGCAGCAAGGATTCAGTTTAACCCTATACAGTTTTTCTCAGTGCATAAGCAGAAAAACAATCATTTACCTATTGGAAGAAAATAAATGCTCACATTCTTAACTCTTCTAATGTGAAACCTAATGCTCCAAAGAAAAATTGCTGTACCTGGCTCCATTCGGATGTTAGCCATTCTACACCGACGCAAGGACCAGCGTTGCACGACCTATTTCGCCCAGGCCGATGTTCCTCGTCGCAAGTTTCTTCGGGTACCGTCTCATTAGCAACAGGGTCACGGCATGTCACGGTGCGAAATTGTTCCCCCTTTCCACACATCACGTCGCACTGCAAAGCACAAATATACAAATTAATTTAGCATAATCTACATTTCCTCTCCACAACTCAGTAAAAATTTAACAAATGAAACATGCTTTCAGCTATGAACTGCTGCAAACAAACACTATTTGCCAAAAACTACCAAGTTGAATTATAAAAACTGAACGCCATCTAACATATCTACTTTTTAAACAAAACGGTTTTCTTTAAACACAACAAATAGTGCGAGTGCTCATGATTTTTACTATTACGACCATTCCTATTTTTGAGCAAAGTATCAAGATATGTAAGTGATACAGAAACCGTTTTTACATTCAACATTACGTTAAAGATAACTCACAGGGCCCCATTTGCTGGTATGCCATTTTGCACAAGTGACATTTGCAAAGCATTCTTGCATGATTTGCGGTCGTGGTCCCTCTGCTTCTATGCATGGCTCTTCGTCAACTCGTGTTGGCAATCCACCAAGCTGCTGTTCACAGAAGACGTTACGGAACTGTATGCCTCCCGCACAAGAGCTGCTGCACTCCTCCCATTCACCAATGTACCAACTAAAAAAATCAACAATTAATGTCAGTCAATTTCATTTCCTCTTTACAAAATTGCTCAAATGAAACAGCAGACATTTGGCAACAGTTACAAAAATATGGTATTTTCTCTGTATAACGAGTACTGGCGTATAAGACACACGGCCGTCCCTAAGGCTGTTTTTGTTTATTATAATGACAGTTCATAATAACTGATGTGATGAAATTAACGAACTTGATGTAAAAGCAGTAAACAATGGTAGCAGTAAACAATGTAAAAGAACCGATGTTTACACACTATATAGAAAAAACCAGTAGATGGCAAAAGTCAGGAGTGAAAGTCTGGCTGAACAGCAGCTAAATACAAACTCACTCCGTACTGCTGCAATTTTGCGCATAGAAAAAGTTCATTAGTGTATTCACCTATTACTGGTGTGGCGATAAAAATTGTGGCCTACATTGGACCACTACATTCAGGGTATAAGACGCAGGCTGTTTTTAGCATCGTTGTTGCTGGAAAAAAGTGTTTTTACTTGGCAAAAAATATGGTAAAAAAAATGTATCACGTAAAAATGAACAACAAATAACCAATCTGCCAAAATTGCAGCAAAAAGGTTAAAATATTTATAAACATACTACCATAAATGAGCTGTGGAAAGAAAGAACCTATTTATCATCATCAGAAATAACCCAGACAATGACTGACAAGATTCAGGTCAACATTTGAAGTAGTATTTTTCCCATTTCAAACAATGATACAACAATTCCATGCACAACTCTCGAAAATTTCGCAAGATTACACTCAAGTGTCAACACCCAACACTGGTACAGTTCCACAAAAAATCAACCCTGGGAAAAAATGCAATGACAACAATGCGAGCATACACACCTAGCCGGACATGCCTGCGTGTTGCACTCCTGGCTGACTGGCGGTTTAAGCAGCGGGTTACATAAGTAATCACTAACGACCTCAAAACTAATGGTGCGTGCACACTGCACTGTTCTTGAATGTGTTCCTAAAAAATGTGTAATAGTAAAATTTAATGTGCAAGCAACAGGAAACTTAAGTAAATTAACAAAACAATTCATTAACAACCATCTCGGTCATACTAAAAAGAGACAAGCAATATTACCTCCTCCGCAAGACTGACTGCACTCCCCCCAATCAGTGTAGATCCAAGAATAGGCATCAGGAGTGGCCATCGTGACGCCCAGTGGAACAGAGTATTCATAAATAACACCAACATTTTTCTCTTGCAGTAAGAGCTGAAATATGAGGAAAGAGAATTATCTATAAACACTGCAAATGAGTGCTAGCATTGTACAAGAATAATATATTATTACAGAAGAGTAAGTTTGATATTTAAATTATAAGTTAGGTTAATGACAAAGACAATATTAAAATGTAAACTTACAATTTATATATCTCAGATATTTAAAAAAATCTGTTTTTAACTATTTTAGACAATAGAAAAACAAAATGCACACCACACTCAAACTTTGACACTTGATAAATGACCTACTTACACCAAGAACAAAAGACAGGTCATACTGATCATTGATCACAAACACATACCACAATAAACAATGATTCAGTAGTAGGTCCCAGAGCTTCTAAACTGTCAGGCGCATTGAATGCATGAGGTCTGCGTTTGTAGTGGAATGTAGTTCCGGCAATTTTCAGGTCCCTGGGATAGTCAATTTTCCAGTCTCCATTAAGGTAAAAAACTCCATCTGTGTTTCTAACGGCTAAACAAGGAAATTGTAAAACATACAAACACTTTCTAAATTAATTAGTTCAAATTACATTTCTGGAATAGCTTTAAAATGATATTTTTTGATCTTTAAAAAACTTTTTAAAAACATATTAATCTGCAAACTGCAGCTAAGAAGTAAGACATTCACTTAATGTTTTATTTGCAACGTATATTAAAACCAAGCATGAATGTTCGCACTGAATTTTATACTGAACAGACTGAGTTATTTTAAAACTTGAAGGCCAGTGTGAACCGCCCTTAAGGAAGTTTAATTGTGTAGCCAAGGTGGCTACATCTTGCTAGTAACTTTTAAAGTGTATGCACTGACCCAGGTATGATGTCACTACGCTGTTCAGTAGCGTATGTGTATGAACTGACTTGAGCAAGCAAGCGAAATTTATCATTAGATGTATGTGGTAATGATGTAAGTTTACTTTTGTTAATTTCTTTTTTAATTTATTCGTTGATATATTTGACCGATTTATTTAACCAATTCATTCCCTAAAATTGTCGAAATGTCAGTCAATTTGCTCTTAGAGAACTGTTGTAATTTTAATTATTGCAGAAATGAAGGTCAGTGGTTTACATGAACTTCAGAGAATTTCAAGGTTTTATCATAAATGCCTTCCAGAAGCACTAACATTAACCAATCCAGGGTAATTTATAAACTAACAGAGTTCATTTTATTTGAACAAAAAACTGAAAAATGAATCATTTTGAGAACGGCGTTTCAATCTTCAGACATTACAGAAATGTTACGTAAACAAGAATTATGTTTCCTAAGAAGCAAGTCAGAGCGAAGAAAACCAACCTAAAAAGTTGCTAGATGCACGCCGTTCTCGTATGTGGATATTTGTCGCTCCCGGCGGAATCAGAAGCATATCTGTGTAACCTGGAAGCAAAAATTTTACATGAAAACTTTAAATTTTATAACTAAAACTGTGCACATAAAAACTATGTTAACAATAATATCATTTATAAGTCAAAGCACACCTAGCAGCATAATAAGTACATCATTGATTGAATTTCATTTCATTTCAAGGTACATGACAACAAATTCAGACGAATGTTCAGAGAATATATCCTCTATTACTCTAATTCTTAACTCATGTCTCACTGATATTAATAAGAGAAAGGCTGAAGGGCACCTATAATCGGAAAGGAACCGCTAAAATTATATACCTATTTGTAAGTTATCGATGTCGAAGATATCTTCGATGGTTTTGCAAGTGCTGCCGTCTCCACCGCATTCTCGGCAATTGTCTTCTCTGGCGGAAGAGCCTAAAATTTTGTCACAGCCCACCGTCTACAGCAAAAATAAATAAACGAGACATCACAGAGTGTCCCAATTTTACACGTAAAAAGGCTATAAAGAGAAATTTCATTTATTAAATCATTTCAATTCGAGACTTACGAAAGGTAGCTTAAAAATAAAGCCTTAATTTGACATTTCTCAATAGTGACCAATGGAAATTCCTACTTCTACTGTCGGAAGGTGTTTTTTGCTGGCTACAAGAAGTGTAGCTTATAGGGCTGCTGTTTAAAAAGTTAAAAATCAATGATATCCTATATAAAGTAATAATATGCTATAAAAGAAAGGATGCAATAATATAATTTTGTTGAAGCATTGTGGTATTTGGCTGATAGGCAATAATTACACCATTTCTGTTAAAAATGTACAAATACTTTTTACAACCTATATAATAGTATATCACAACTTTGTTAGATAAATTCATTTTTGATAAAGCAGAAGCAAATTTGCAACATCATCAAAAAACCTTAAGTCTATTGGAAACAATGATGAAAAATGCACAAAAGGCAGACTAAATAATTTAAAAACACAACTAAAAATTACAAAAGTGTCCTTTTTCAGTGCCCACCCATTCAAGCACATTCAGAATCTCAATTCACAGGTATCTAACCACTTTAACACCTAACAAACCCACTAAAAGAACTGGAAAATGTCAGCAACAGTGTCCACAAGTCAACCAAAATTGTGATCTATAGCAGGAAACCGTACTAACTGGTTTTTAATAATTGTTCCATTGTGGAAAAGAAAACAGAATGCCAAGTTACTTTAAATTTAATTTATAAAAAAATTGTCTAGTTTTTGAAATAGAGAAATTATCTAAGACAGCCTTATAAAACTCTTTCCTACTAAACAGCATTAATATCCTATTGTAATCAATCAAACGTTCCAATGTAATGTAACTATTGTAACATTTCTTAAACACATTAGTCCTAGATATAACAAGCTTGCAGCAGCTGTATTTTCACAAGTACCAAGATCACTGGGAAGGCTCCTGGTTCCTGCGTTACTCACTTGCGAATTAACTCTAAAGAGGTCTGTCTCGTCATGATGTTGTTTGGTTTCGTTCTTATTCTTGTTGTTCTTCATGGAGTAAGTTTTATCAGTTTTTAATCTTGTGAGGTTAAAATAGAGTTATTCAGTATTTTATGAAAAAAAGGATCAATGACAATCGTAAACAGTGTTCTGAATGTTCTAAATGAAACAGTCACAAAAAACTGATCCATGACAAAAGAGTAGATAATATTCTAAATAATATATCCAGGTAGTTGGGAAGAAAAAAATCAGTAATGAGTAACATAATGCTTTGCATTTTGGACTGTTTAAACACTTTATTATGTGTATATATTTTCATCCATGCAAACTGCAAACTTTTCTAAACAAAATATAAAATGATACGATAGAAAATTCCATGTGTACTACTTTATTAAAAGTTGAAGGGCCTTAAGGTCTCCTAGCGAAAAGTGGCATCTTGGTACCTGTGGTTTTAACCCACATCCTAACATAACTCCTCCAGTTAGATGCTGGTCTGGTTATGCTTTTCTTGGGGTTTGGTCTGGCTCGTTGATAAGTAATGGACGACAAGCCAATTTTTGTATTTTCTAAACACTGTTGTACAAAGTAACTTTGTTGGGAAAACTCCATGAAGAAACTCAGAAACTACATGCATTGTGCAAACAGGTCTTTAAGGAATCTAATAAATTAATTTCACAACTAAAACAAAATATACTGCTGTCTTACTCGACAAATGCCATCAACGCAAACGTCTGTAGTATCTGCATTACAGGGCGTACCATCTGCCACCTTTTCCGCAAACCTATAATAAAAGTTCTCCCCTTCCGGCCGACAATTCAACTCACAATCAGTCACACCTACAATAAAACAGAAAATTGGTTTATTTATAATTATAAACGTGAAATTCTGGAGAATAAATTAATAAACGTTGAAGCATTCGGCCTCTCTTGTCCATTTGTCCTCTCTTACTAACACACCACAGATAGTTTATGTAGATGAATATTAAAAATCTAAAAATACTAAAAAGTGACTGATGTCATAAAACATAATAGGTAGTGATGATTTTTGAGGAGTCTGACTATTTATTATTAGCACACCACAAACAGTGAATAAAAAAGAGGGTTACAATGAACAAAAAGCACATACTGAGCAAAAAATGTCGTGTTGGAACAATAACACATGGCAAATAATTTTGTACACAGGTCGCCAGTGCATACTGCTGGCAAAGAAACTGACGCCAATTAGCATAAACACCACACACTGTTTGCTACCCTTGACCTCGGCTCAAATGAGTTAATCCTCTCATCATAAATTAGGGTTTGATACATATATATACGCATTATGTAAAAAAAGTGGCTGCACCCTAAATATTTGCAAAAATTATTGTAAAGGACAAGAAAAACCCTTTACTTGTAATAAAGCTAAAACATTCGTCTTGAAATTTTATATTACTTACATGCTGTCTTACTGCGTACAGGGTTTGCATTAACAGTCAAGCTGATAAAACTTGTAAATTTAAACTCACGTGATGACCATTAAGTGCAGCCATTTTAACAATACGTCGTTTGAAAGAAGTCGAAATAGCATTGCATAAAGTTTGAAAATATAATCACAGCAATCATAGCACACTCTTCGCTAGCTAATAAAAATTATAAATGACTGTATCTTGCCAAAAAAAAATTAAAAGTACTTTTTGGTGAGTCAGTGGTGCACCCTGGGAAGGTGAGTCAGTGACATTTTACCAGTTGGCGCAAACATTAAAAATTACTAGGAATTTTCTTTTCTAGTTATATAAGTCTTTCAAGCATGTTGAGTAATATAACTTTATGTAGAAAGTTTTTTTAAGACATATTTTGAAATTGTCTTTTCTTCCCCTTTAAGACACATAGAAGAAAGAAAACCAAATTTGACAGCATTGGCCAACTCTGTCCAACTCCAACATACACAATGGCTCCAACGTCTTGGAGATACATGGGTAAGTTTTTGAAACAAACAGATCAGAAAGAATCATCAACTTTTCTCGACAAAAAACAGATGTTCATTTCAAGACTTCTATTCAAAAGATTGGTCAACGAGGAGTCACTAAAAAAAATCATAATAAGAAGAGGTTATTCGGGCCTAACATTTTACAGGTATTACGGATCTCTTTGCCAAAGCTGTAAAATTAAAATGATATTAATTCAGCCAAGCTGGAAGTTTTAGCAGACATTGGCTATAGTTAAAATGTTTTTAACACACGAGCTGTACTTATGTGTAAAAGATCGTTAACTCCAGTCAACATCCGTTGATATTTGAAAATTAAAATACCCATAACTTTGTATTGTTTTACACAATAAGCAAAAGAAACAAGCATGTTAATTATTAAAAAACGTCCAACCCAAAACAAAGGTCATGACAAGGTCACTATTGCCGCACAATAACCATGTGCACATAATTTCCTCGTGCTAATGACAGATACGCCACAAAGAAGAAAATAATAATTTATTTTTAATAACACCAGAAAAAACATTCCCTAATTTTCATTTCATGAATGCATAACTTTCACACGTGCTCCGGACATTTGCACGCCATTAAGAAACGAGAAATTCCTGCATGTGCCTGAAAAGTGGAAATTTTTGAAATATTCACCCCTTGCTGGTTGTTGTTATTAGTAAGCTTATCAAATGCCTCAAATATAATATCAAAATAAATCCACATGTTCGTATTTGTTTACTTTAAACGGATACCCCACGACAGACAGGATGGTGTCACTTTTTGCATTTAAGGGCGGGGTGAGTGAAAAACATCGGAAGTCCTGGAACGCTTGTGAGAAAATCTGTACGCGGAAAACAGCTGATGTCGTTATGACAAACCTCTATTTTTACATGGTGTAAACATGTGGAAAAGCACTGCTAGTTTTTATGGACTAATGCATATTAATGCAAATGCTGCCTGATACCTGAAACAAAATAGCCATGTAGCCAAATAACCTAAATGTCAATTTGTAAAACAGGGTATTACATAACTTTTTGCTATGAGGTATAAAAGCAACAAATAATAGCGCAGAACAATTTAATACGTGAAATTCAAAATATTGCTGAAACAAATGGGAAACTGTCATACTCTCGAAATTTAGTGAGGGAGATTTGAGTGGAATCTGTCATACTCTCGAAATTTAGTGAGGGAGGTTTGAGTGGAATATGTCATACTCTCGAAATTTAGTGAGGGAGGTTTGAGTGGAATCTGTCATACTCTCGAAATTTAGTGAGGGAGGTTTGAGT
This sequence comes from Tubiluchus corallicola, assembly GCA_030141605.1. NCBI lineage: Eukaryota > Metazoa > Priapulida > Priapulimorpha > Priapulimorphida > Tubiluchidae > Tubiluchus > Tubiluchus corallicola. Next base: position 20,505 of record JAQGDQ010000193.1, read on the forward strand.
GGAATCTGTCATACTCTCGAAATTTAGTGAGAGAGGTTTGAGGGGAATCTGTCGTGCTCTCAAAATTTAGTGACGGAGGTTTGAGGGGAATCTGTCGTACTCTCAAAATTTAGTGAGGGAGGTTTAAGTGTCTTGCATACCCAGCAATTGGGGGGGGGGACAATCGGAGCAGTGACTCACTCATCATCCAACCCATCTTGCAGATGTCTCACTAGATTGTTTGTCAAATACAGATCAACGACAAGTTCTTGGACTATATATGGGAACACACTGTCCTTAAGGATAGTTCGTACGTACGTAAGTCACACTAAGACTGTCCCCTTACCATTTAAGTACGGCAGCCAAGTGTAAAATTTTCCCTGAAAACGCTTGTTGTTTTGAGCGGAGCACTGTTCAGCTCTGAAATCAGCTGAGCTATCCGGGCAATCCTGGAAAAAAGTTGCAACTTGTAACACAGTTGAATCAAAGAAATAACTATCACTGCAAGTCAAAAAACAGAAGACATCAACATTTCAAGTGATCTACCTTTTACAATAGTACATTAAGTATAGTTTCATAACATCATACGTTAATATGTAATATCCGCATTATATAACGATTAATTAATTATATAATATAACTAATTATATAACGATTAATACGTACGAATTAATATGCTGAGACAGTTATACAGGTAAAACAAAACTGGGCCACCCATTATGAAAACAGTTCTAGGTACAAGGAAGATGACGATGATAGAGATGACAATGATAATGACAATTACAGTACCAGTAAATGGTGACAAGATGATGACAATGATAACTGATAATGATGACGGTGACAGTAGTGATGATAATATTCCTGGTGGTGATGAAAGTGATAATGAATTTGAGAAAGAGGCGGCAGTGACAATGACAACAAATATGGTGAAGATAATGACGCCATTAGAGTCACAGCTTGCTTTTTTTCAAAATGTGAATTCAGCGCAATTTAGCAGTTTCAGCATCTTTAATCTAACATGGAATAAACATTAAACAGAAAGCGAAAAACTGGTTAAGTTAAAACACAATTTAGAAACGGTTTTGTTTATACAAGCAGTGACATGTAATGAAAAATATAGTATGATGAAATATACATTTTTAGGTGCATTTGGCTTCTTATATTTGTCAATATGTACTAAGAACGCAAGACTTCGAAAAGCAAACAGTTACTATTTGTAAGAAGTAACCAGCTAGTCAAATGAAGCCATTTTTGTCTGCATTTCAAATCTGATTACATGAACGGTTAATGTGCAAAGGTGTACGAAGTACTTTTCTCGTAACCCCAACTGTAATCCCACTTAACTATTCATCCCCTCCTAGTCGTGCATCCACTATTCCACTTAACTATTCATCCCCTCCTAGTCGTGCATCCACTATTCCACTTAACTATTTCACCCCCTCCTAGTCTTGCGTACGCCCTCCTCCCCCAGATAAGGCGTATAAAACAGTATTTCTCCACCCCAAAGCTTACAAATTCAGCGAAAACAAACAGCGGACTGATGTAGCCTGACCGACTTTACCACGCAGGATTTACACAGATGCCTACTTAAGAAACAGGGAAAATAGAGTGGTTTGATTCGGTGACGACACCAGAGAGCACCACGTGCAAAAACACTGCCAACACGTGTTCATCAAATGTCATATCAAAATAATTACTGTAACAGCAAAAAAAATAAAATTGCATTGCAGCAAAAACTGAACAGCCACGTATATCAAACAAATGATAAAACACTGTTACAAAGTTTTTTTACTAGCAGTTTTTTTAAGTAGCTCATGATGATGGCAATTACAACGATTTGATAGCAGGGGTTATGTTGACGTTTCAAGATGGTAATGATGACGATGAGTAATGGTTGTAATGATGAGAAGTAATAACGATGACGATGATGACAATGACGGCGATGATGACGATGATGATGACGACGCTCATGATGATGATGATGATGATGATAATGACGATGATGCCGGCATTGATGATGATGATGAGCTGATCTTCAATGTTAATGATTACGATGCTGACGAAAAAGGTGATGATAATTGTAATGATGATAGTGATGATCATGAATGATGGTGATGACGATAATGATAACAACAACGACAAGACTGATTAATGATGGTGACAATGCTGGTGATGTTTAAACCAACAATGTGTATATATATAATCATCAGTGCACTCCAGCAGCATTACTATGGATAAAAGTTTAATTTGAGTCCAAATACTCATTTCTGTACAGAATACTGCAAACTAACTGGGCCATTAAGCAAATTCACAAGTCTATATATAAATCATTTTGAACTTTGGCAGAGGAATAACCATAAACACTGCAAACATTACCGACCAACACTATCACATTAACCCATTACCTCTTACCCAACGTTAGGTAATCAGTTTACCCAACATGACCAAACATTTATCTAGTAAACACTCAGTTATGCTAATCCATCAGGCTCCAACTGGGCTGTTATATCTGGCAGCTTTCAAATGTGAAACATCGTTTTCAAACTATATTACACAGAGCTTACAGCTTCTCGGTTAATGAAACACATAAGGTACGTATAATTGTAAAACGTGGAATCATCAAGCTAATCAAAGATTTAATGCCTATCCACTTACCTGAATATTACAAGATCTATACACCCGACTGGCACCTATGCAAGCAGGATATCCATCCCACCTAAACAATCAAACATTATTCATATAAATCCATATACCAATTGTTGGTTAGTAGTCAATTAAATACAGTTAATTAATTATTATTTACTGACTGACTGACTGACTGACTGACTGACTGACTGACTGACTGACTGACTGACTGACTGACTGACTGACTGACTGACTGGCTGACTGAATGGGTGGGATGGATGGGATGGGATGGATGGATGGATGGATGGATGGATGGATGGATGGATGGATGGATGGATGGATGGATGGATGGATGGATGGATCAATGGATGGATGAATCAATGGATGGATCGGTGGATGGATGGATGGATGGATGGATGGATGGATGGATGGATGGATGGATGGATGGATGGATGGATGGATGGATGGATGGATGGAGAATAATCAATCTATCGATCGATCAATCAAGCGTTAATGAATGTACGAATAAGAAATTAAGTTAATCACGGAGGAATAAGCATAATATGTATAACGATCATGACAGCTTCTATTATCCAATTGTTTTCAAAATAATTCTCAAAATCTAAAAATATAATTGCCCTACTACACAATATACACTGTTCTAACGCCAGTGGGACTACTGTTTAAAATCACAGGTTAAGGACTTCTATAACTAAAGTTTAGTTAAAACACTGTTTATAAAGTTTAGTTATAGAGGTACTTGCACAGGCATATCAACAGATATACCGGTTGCCGGTCTCGTTTAATACATGTTGTCATGGGGGACGGACAAAGGGCCACCGCTCAAAGGACCACCGAACAAAGAACCAAAGACAAATGCTAACGGAATATCGTGTGAGATACATTGCGCTTTGTGTTCAGATATTTATATTAGTAATTTTCAGAGATTAAATGCGAAGTTCTGCATTGTTTATTTTTTGCGTCTTCAGCCGTTAGCATAGACCTAACTGATAAGAATAATATGAGAAAGCCTAGTTCCTGCTTTTTATTCAGATCAGCACCAAACACCGGGGAACTCACGTGGCTTAGAAACAACGAGGTCATTTAGTAACTTTAGTCGCAAAAGCAAAATTTTTCATCTCAAGTTGATAGGAAGTGATATATGGACGCAATTTGCAAGTCATTTAAAGACCATTGGTCAGCACGTGGTCATACACCAGGTGGCCGTCGTGCGTGGACATTAGCTAACTAGGGCAGCAGGAAAAATATCAAAGCGTGGACTGTGCAAGTTTCAGGGAACTAGATGGGTCGGGATGTAAACGAGTGAACCTCGTGAAATTGTACTTTTGTAGCATTTCAGTAAAAATGTTCTACAGACATTTGAAAGTTTTTGAAGAAAACAGTTTTTGAAAAGATATTTGTTGGTAGTAATAAAAAACGAAACTGAGAAAACAATGAGAAGAGAAGTTGGATTTAATCTGAATTTGAATTTAAACTTTTATTTCGGAATTTCTTCTATATAAAACTGGTTAAAAAGGTCTAAATAAAAGACATAGCGTTCAGCAAAAATAAATAAAACACGTGATTTTAACCAGGAACTTTTAGTGTTGCGATGCAAGCCAAAACTTTTCAGTTTTAGAAGCTTTTACTTTCCGTGTTACAAAGAATATTCAAGAAGCATCTGACCAGTACTGAATTTTGACTATGACTATGATTATACTCACCGAAGGCGCAAAAATATATAAACGTTTGTTTGCTCACGCTAAGAATAATTGCTAATTAAACTGATTTTGGAAGCTAGATTTTTCATGCCTCAAATGAGTCAAATCCAAAGTCACCAGTAACCGTTATATTCAACTTGGTTTCAAAATAGTTATCAATTCAGGTAAACATAATTATATAAAATTTTGCGGCGGTTCAATGTGTATAAGATAAGACCATGACACACGCACTAACCAACTAACTAAGTGACCAAGTTACCATACTATTTTGCGACGCCTTACCGTGATCCTTCACAACTCCGTTCTTGGTAGGTGATTCCACCTCCGCACGACCGCGAGCAGGGTGTGGGGTTTGACCAGGGACCCCACGCTCCCCGGTCTGGTTCATTGGAATCGGCAATGTACTCCTCGTTGCTGTAGCGAGGGTCAGGGGCTCGCTTCTGTATATTGTGCACTGCTGATGCATCATCCTTTCATTAAAATAGAATCGCACAATAAATACAATAAAAAAAATTAAATATAATGAAATAAATGTCAAGTCAACTATCTAATGTCCAGATGACGTTACCCAAAAACTAAAGCAGTTTATCTATACACCTATTTAACGATGGTAAGTACGTAAAATAAAATATACAACAACAGTACTTGCTGTAATTTATTGGAAAAAAAGAGATCAGTGTCATGCAATATACGTTAGTAAGTCCCATAAATAGCAACAAGAGTTGATTTGTGGTTAATTTAACATTGAGAAATGTATGATAGTCTTTCATGCAAGCAAACGAAAATCTATTGCCGGATAAAGTGGACAGGCCACAAACACGGTACTTTTTATTGAGTACTCAACTGCGTATCATAACTTTCTCTATACATCATACTGCGCAGTTTTTATTTGCTGAAATTTTTGTACCAATGGGACGCAACAAAGCTTTTCAACAACCATACAATTCTAGTTTGTACACAAAGCTGTTCTCTAAGGAGAACACAAACTAATACACCTGGTACTGTAAAATGGCTCCTGTAAAGAGGCCATACATTTTGCCCTGATGAGTAATATTACAAGCAACTTTCTTGACTAGAATATGAACGGATAAAGGAATGTCCTATTCAGATGTAATCAATCGTAAGTTCCTAACACATGTAAGAAAAATTTGTGCAATTTAATGACTAAAATACGTTAAGATCTTAATTAGCTGGCATTCGCAGACTCTGGTGCACTGTTCAACAAAAGAGAAAGCCAATAGTTTTTTTAAACAACCGAAAAGCTTTCAAGTCAGGACTATAATTAGTGAAATTAATTAATGACTGGACTCTAATTAGTGAAATATTCTTTTGGGCTCCTATACTTCAGCTAAAGCATCTCCGCAAAATACCGTAAAAATGACAAATAAAAACCAGTTTCCATGATTAAAAAACGTTAAACTATTACCGTTCCTTCTTAATTTCTGCCATTTTCAATTTTATTTTCATCTGTACATTGACTAAAGAAAGCGAATTACATTGACTTGACAACACATTCCATGCTAAACAGCAGTTCGTTAAAGACGCTTTACATTATTAAACTCTTTGTTTTCATTTATTTTTCTATTTGTTTTTATTCGGTTTTATTTTGAACGTAATTTTGCGAGGGCTGTATAGTGTAAGCTATGTAATAACTAACAGTAAGTGTGTAAAATGATAGGAAGACCGTGACGTCAATTGCACTTCTGTAACAGCTTTTCAAGTTTTCACTGAAATGTTTTAACATTTTTTATACCCCAATGCATTCACAGTTGAAAAAAGAGTTGAAACTCCCCAAAATAAACAAATTATACTAGTTATCAGCTAACAGAGGTGATACATTCACAGACCATCTTCTAAAAATGTCATTTTTGCACATTTTCTTTTCATTTGATCAAGTTAGCCACTATGCCTGATTACGTTATTTTTTCACACACAAAAAAGTTCAAACAACAATCTACTAACCCAGCTAAAGCCCGACATCATCAAATTTAAATTGTGCTTGTTTAGTCTTCCACACCATGCTTTCTTTAGCAACGATGCAAAAACGCTAAATTATTTGTATTAAACAAGCTGCTTAAACTGATATGGAACAAATTAGAGGGCGGATCTATGGAGGTGTCAATAACATCAACAAAATGGAATAAAAAAGAGACCACACAACGAACGGTAATAAATCGAGGATTAAAAAAGGGATAATCGCTAATGGGCTTTCGCTAACTTTGAACTCATAACCGTCAAGGTATTATGCTTGTTTCTTAGCACCCCATAGGCACGCCCTTGCATATCAAAACGTGATTGCATACGAAGCCAATACTACCACGCTTGAATGGGCTTGCCTGGACGGCACCTGCAAGTTGTCTACATCCAAATGTGGTTTCATTTTAGAAACGTCATGTATTCCATTCAGGCGGCACGTAAACCCTGTGATACCTGCTGTGACTGCGCAAAGGTCCCACCCACGCCACTAAACTGATGGCAGTTTCAACGAACCGGAAGCCAAGTTTAGTGTGTAATCTAACGTTCCGGAAGCCAGGTTCAGTTTGTAATCTATCGTTTTTAAACTTGCTTTGTTAATTGAAAAAAGAGGTTCATGTCATCACAATATTGTTTTCTTATAAGCCGTGCAATTATTTATACTGGCAAACCTATCTGGACAGAGTTTTGTCTGGGTCAATCTGAACAGAAGAACAGAAGCTTGGCTCAAAAGTGAATCCATGTCGACAAAGGCTTGTCTTTGTCAGAGTTTAGCCCTCAAACTGGTTAAGGTCTCTAGTCTGTCTCTACATTAATTACCAAGCAAAGACGATTAAAACAAAAATTTGTACGTTAAACAAAAGGACGTACGTTTTTCACTTTTATAAAACTTTTTACGCCTTTCCACTTTTTAGACACTCAATACCTGTTAAGTAAATCAAAGCTTCCTTTAAGCACGTGGCTTCACTTTGTAATTGCAATTGAACATTAAACAATTGAACTGTTGTTCGGGTTTAATATAAACAATCGATTCGGTCAAATGTTGTGTAAATAACGGGTCCGCTAGGGGGAGTGTAAATCCGGGTAAGAAACTTTTTACAAAATCAAGAAATCTTGAAGTCTGAATAACTCTATACAGTTTACGTAGTTTTAGAACTATTACAGTCGGGGCTAATTAAGAGAAAAAAGGGAAATGACTGTGTACAGCCATCAAACTTTTGGGAATTTTTTTACCTAAAATTCCACATTGTGGCCGCAGTCCTCAAGCACTAAATGGCCAGAGATCACAGACACAATGACCTACTATTACGGACGAATAGGAAATTACGCGTGGATTTTGAATTGGTGATATCTTAGGCACACACAGAGTTAACCAAATTAGTTTGCTGTGTCGTCAATCCCTCATTCAGTTCACAAAATCATGCATTTGTGACTAGAAACCGATTAGTCTGTTTGTTAAATACGCGACAGTAGTCAGTAAATAAATATTGTATTTGTACATGTATTTGTATTTGACAGTGTCTTTGTCTTTGTCTTACCTGGCATATATCAGACAGGAATTTAACTGAAATTCAATTTGACGGAACAGTCTTAAAAAACTGATTTCTCGTTGCCACACGAATGACCTGCATTAGAGGAATTACCCAATACATTCACTTACACCCAGAAATCGCTTTTCCAGACGACTCTAACATTTCCAAACAAGTATTTAAAGGATGAAATCTTGCTCAACATTTGCTTATAAAATGACTCGTGCTTACTGGATAAGCCAGAGAATCCACACACACACACGGGACAAAATTTATCTCTAAACTTCAAGAAAGACAAACAAACCAGACACAAAATCTCTCTAAAAATCGTTTAAATTATGAGATCAACAGCCCCTGTATTTACGACGATAAGTCAGTTGTGAGTAACAGCACTGAAAGCTCATGATTTTTATATTATGCTTAGTAATGAATCTCACAGGAGGAGGCAGAGCGGTTTATTTTTATAAAAACAGGATTTACGTGCGTTTTGAGCACCCATAGATAAACACAAGATGGACCGAATATATACAACGACAAACAGGGCTTGGCAAGCTGGGGAAGTAAAATTAAACAAATTAAAAATTGAAAGCCAAACAATTGTCTTACACCAATGATAACCCAGCGCCCCCAACGTCGAAGAACACACATTTAGGAACTGTGGCAAAATTCATGCTGGGCTGAAAGAGGAAAACGCAGAAAGAGATGATACAGACGACGTGGCAAACGAGGAGACAGATGAGCGACAGAAGATAAATTCTAAAGAGTGGGACAAGCAGACAGGCAAAGAGCAGACAAAAAGAGATAGACAGAGAGGGAGAGGAGAGTGCGAGAGAGAGAGAGAGAGAGAGAGAGAGACAGAGAGACAGAGACAGAGAGAAACAGAGGAGAGACAGAGAGGGACAGAGAGAGACAGAGGAAAGATAGAGAGAGAGAGACAGAGAGAGAGAGAGAAAGAGAAAGAAAGAAAGAGAGGGGGAGTGGCAGAGAAAGAGGAGAAGGGACAGCAAAAGATAGATAGTGAGGGAGACAAAGAGAGAGATAGATTGTGAGAGAGAGAAAGACGGAGTGGGGAGTGGCAGAAAGAGAGGATGGGGGAGAGGGGGAGAGAGAGAGAGAGAAAGAGAGAAAGAAAGAGAAAGAGAGAGAGAGAGAGAGAGAGAGAGAGAGAGAGAGGGGGGAAGGAAGGGAGAGTGCGGGGTGATGTGACAGGAGGGCACAGCGCAATATCGTGTCAGTGTCTAGACCCCGCAATGTTTCTATATAAATTACAAGTAATGGATGTTATAAACCACGCAAAGGGTTTACAAGTCACATCGCACAGACAGAGAGAGACAGACATTTATCTAACCCAGGCAGACATAGGAAGTGATTCAGATTAAAACAGGAAATTCACGTACAGCAGAAAAACACATTGATACATAATGCGCAGTGAAAGAGTTGAAATGTCGGTCACTTGCATAAATTATGATTATATGACCATAAACTAGTGAATGTTTAGTAAGTTTGCATTAGGTCCTGTTTTCTTCTAAAAATATGCATATCTATAAAATTTGTCGTACTGTTTATTATGGCTCGCATAGTTACATCTGTAAAATGTATTTTTAATTTACTGCCTAGTAATATGACACTAATTATGCAAACGCTTTATGCGTAAAACAGAAATACATAAAAACGTTAAAGATGTATACATAAAAAGGAAGCTTATACACGTTTAGCGCGTATGTATCAACATAGCACCTTCGTAACATTAAAGTCAAACTAAACCTTCGTATTGAAACAAATGTATATTCTTTGTGTAATTTCAATCATATTTAAAAAACTCATTGACTTTTGGAGTTGTACAGGCATTTAATTCCACTTTCAACACTGAGGCGTGAAACAAAGGTTTTTCCGTTTCAAAAATAATGAAAAATTACACAGAGTGCAAGAACTAATTTCAGTTTTTCACATTTATTTTCGTGCGTTACTCGTCTAATTAACTGATAAATGTGAATCCAGGACTTAAAAAACTGGGGCAACCGCGGCTAAGTACCTTCGATTTCAATATCGCAAAGAGGCATCAATACAACGTAAAAGTTAGGCGACGAGCGTTGAAAAAATGGACCAAAAACAAATGTGTTTTCATTCTAAAACGCAAACACTCGACAGGATAACGTGGCCAATTATTAGGCGCCCGTTGACCAGGGGCCGCGGCGTGCGCTTAACCCCTTCTCAGACGCTACCGGATTCCGAGACTTTCCCGACCGTCGGTGTCGGATAAACGGGTAAACGAAACCCGGTGCCTCAACAAAAACACAACGAGCGCATAAGATACTCAAGCAATGAGACTAATCGAGATAATGTACAGCGGCTGTGCAAGGGATACACGGCAAAATGTTTAGTAGTTGTACGCCAGGATGTTTGCGCATTGTGCAAATCGGTAACATGTCGTTGCTACTGGGAAAAAATCCGCTGGGAAAACAAGAACGAGCGATGTTTGTTTGCCTCTCCCGGGGAAGCCTCCACGGGAAGCTGCAGAGGATGCAACATGGCCAGGTTTGATACTTTACCGGGCGTCAACCGGCCCGCCACACGGGGGTCCTCGGTTCACTGCGTACTAGGGAACAAAAAAATCGCGTAGCTGGTTGGTAAAATGGGCCAGTTCAGGTCACCTAAAGTGAACTCAACAACACGGAAAGGGCCTAAAGTATTTATGGCAAATTTTTTACTTCAAAAACCCCAACTCTAAATTACTGCGAATATACATCGAATAAGTTACTAGTACATCACTGTACTGTGGAAAATTTATATGTTATTTCAGGGGTGTGCAAATTATCTGACTAGCCGGGCCACATTAAACTTTCCCGCAATTTCTGCGGGCCACGAGCAGTTTGATCAAGGAACCAAGTACAGAAAGGCCTAATGACGATTTCTTTGCATCCGACCTGCGTACATCATTACTACTACACTCAAGAAACTATTTTAGAAGTTATTAAAATTTATATTACAAAGCATATAGTTCTACTTTCAGGATAGATAGTGGTAATTTCATTACAGTGCATATTAGTAATGTGTATCACACAGTCTGTGTAGTACAGTGACATTAAGCTACAACCGTCTTGTAAGGGTTAATGGTATCCGATCTAGTAGAAAAAACTACCCGCACTATCTTTGGGATCGTGGCACGGACTTCAGCTGGATACACTCAATTAATCGCCCGGGCCGCACTTTCATTAGGTTGACAAATCTCTTCGCGGGCCGCACATGTTCTCTCGGCGGGCCGCAAGTGGCTGGCGAGCCGCAATTTGCACACCCCTGTGTTATTTAATGCACATATTTCTTGTAGAGAGGTCAAAAGGCAAAAGCGCTTTATTAAATAGCATCAGAAAAAGAAGAAACTAAGTAAAATAAATGATACAATCTTACAACAATTTGGCATTATCTTCTTTTTCGTCTGATTGTATTTAATAAAGTGCTTTTGCCTTTTGGCCTTCCAAACAAAACACTTGCATGGGTATTAAAATCCCGATATTAAAAGTACACGAGCTACTAAAATAAGCATTTCTTTTTTGCTTGATTGCAATTAAAAAGGAAGGTAGTTTCATTGTTTTAACGATGAACAAGAGAAAAGTAGTTACCATTAAAACATTTATTAGTACAGATCTATAATAATTCAAAATGGGAAGGAATTCGGGAAACCAGCTTCAACCACAAATCGCAAGGGAAATGTGATTTGGGACTCTGGGAACCCCCGTAAAACCCAATGACAAGCCCACAGAAAGCAAGAAGATTTCATCAAGGTGATTATGTAGGATAAAGCAACAATATAAAAAATACATTCAAAACTAAAACAATTGCTTTTCCTTGATGCATAATTAGGCAGGAATTAGGAGCAAATGAATGCTGATCAACTTACCAACGATGACGCCAAAATCTGCAGAAATGAAGCTAGTTGTAACGTGGTTAGCAACCGAATTATCATGATGTACCTGAAAGTACACAGAACTTAACATATACTGGTACTATCTACAGTAACTGTACCCAAGGTAACCACGTCTCAGTATACCTGAAGTGAAATGCAAAAACATATTGTGTATGTTTAATTTCTAAATACGTCAAAACTAACCACATAAATGCTGATATCATCTAAATTCTAAAATTAAACACGAGAAACGTAACGTGTTTATTTACTTGGTAAATTAGCATCTTCACACATACAGAAATCTTGTTACCAGCATTTTGCATGCTTAAATCAACATTTTGTAACATTCGGCCTTTTAACAAGCCCCCTACTTCATCTATACTGAAATACGTTCCGAAAATTCACTTAACCCGTCATTAGTAATCCCATTCAAATTAAGCAAAAGATATTAATCAACAACACAAAATTTGCTTTTCTAGGACAGAAAGTAGGAGTAAGACATTCCAATTTGATTGGGAGACTCTCGATTTTAATTGTAACCTCCCTTTCTCTAGATTGTGAAATATTTTTCTAGACTTTCCATATAGTGCATTAGCAGATTATCCATTAGACACTCTAGGGACCCCAAAACTGTCGACAAAATTGAGCCATAATTGCAGCAAAAGGAAATAACTCGAAAACCAAGCTTTAATTATCTATAAGGCACTCTATAGGCACGTACCTAGGGGCCCCAGTCTAAAGAACTAAACCAAACTTTAGGCTTAACTCTCTCCAGAAATAGGTGGGTATTTAACGCAGATAGTTTTATATATGTAAGTGTTGCCCAAGATTACACATAATTAAAACTGACGTGTAATACCAAAATCCTAGCTAACAGGCTGATAATTACATAAATAATTAATTACTCTTATTAATGCCAACGACAATAAAGGTACGAATAAGCTTATGAATAACTGAATAAACGTTGGTGATCTCGATTGTACAACCGGTATTGATGAGGTATATAATTAACTTGTAACAATGGCCGCGATTCATGTAACGACATAATGAAATCAGAGAACACATAAAATCATGCTAATCCCGAGAATATAATACAATCATGGTTAAAGTTGGCACTGGCTTGTCCAGGGTACTTCATTTGATGTCAGTGTCTTAACGTGGATGGACAGTGAATGTCAGTTTGTTAGTTACAGTAAAAACAGTAAAAGATTTTGACGGTAAATGTGATTAAAGAAATTGTTTGTATCAGTGCTATCTTGTTGTCAGATATCAATCAATCCACAGATTTACAAAGCTTTAATACCAAATCGTCGAAATGAACCGAAACTACACTATCTGCACAAATGATTTCAATTCTAATGACACAGACTTGTGTTCTGACTTCAATGCAACTATTGTTGACGTGCTGCAAACATTCAATGCGACAGTTGAAGATGTACCAGAAACTATCATCATCTATCAATCTATGTACACTGCTATTGTCATAACAGTCTGCTCGGTGTCTTTTTTCCTTAATGCATCGATAATAACCAGCATCCAAGCATTTTCTGCATTAAGAACGCCATCAAATTTGTTGTTTACAGGTTTAGTACTGAATGCGTTGCTTTGTACAGTAAGAGAACTTTTAATTCACGTTGTGTTACAATCTTTATTTCGTGACAATCAAACTTCGGCGCACTGCATTCTAAAAATTGCGCTGCAGTCACTGCCATATGCTCTAGCAATGACATCAGCAATTGCGATAGGAATCGAGAGGTACTTGGCCGTCATTAACAGGCATAAAAGAATCTCCTTGAAGGCGGCTAAGATCATTCTTAGCGGCTGTATCATCTACTCGATGGCATTTGCATTAGTGGCTGCTTTTCAGATGCTTCTTCAAGAGGATAACTTCGACTTGTTTCTTAACTGTGCAATCGATATCATATACTTGGACTGGTTTGCCTACGTTGTCGTCCTTCAGTACGTACTCACTACAGTCATATTGGCGAATGTCAGTGCAAAGATGTGTGCATCACTCAGAAGGCAATTCCGTAAGACGGCTCCATTAAACCGCACGAGGATGTTGTCATCAAATGTCACAACGGCACGGATGATGATCCGGATACTCCTCACGACCATCATCCTCTACTTTCCTTACATTCTCCATGTCATCCTCTTGCATGTTACCCACGATCAGTACAGAATGCTCTGGGCAGTTGCCAATGGGTTGTGGATCATCAATACCGTCCTTGTCCCTATCATCTACATCTCAGAAAATCAGGAGTTCCGCAACTACCTCAAGAATAGTCCAGCTCTCAGCTTCTTGTTCTTCGGTACCAGCGCAGAAAATTCCAGACCGGAACAATCACAGTCTATTTACAGCCTCTATCCCTTGCAGCCAAGGTATTAGCATATTATAGCTAGGACAATTATTTGAACAAAAGTGTTAAGTTTATAACCTATTCACTGCAGTATGAGAACATTTATTGCACAGGATACATGCATACAAAAAGACCGTTGCGAGAAGACTGTTAGTTTCGGATAATCCTTTTTGTGAAATAAAAATATCATTAATCCCTGCCAACGTACAGCAAATTTCGTGGTTTAAACATTAAATGACACTGTTCTAAGTTGCTTCTCCGTCTAAGTGCGTGAACATAGATTAGTAACTGTCATAAATGTCATTACCAACTGTATTAATTTTTTGCCACGACGCAATGTCAGGAAGTTGTTAATAAATGTGTAATGAATGTAATAGAATTACTCTTAAATGTAAGTGTGGTATTACTGCAATGTAATTTGTTAATTTTTTAAATGATGATCTTGAAATTACCACTTACTAGTTAATATATATATACGTATATTACGTCAGCGCTTAAATTGTTGCAAATCACAAACCACGAATTTACCCGTATTTATAAAAACAAAGTGACGCTTACGCTTTTTAAAATCTGAGAAACAATGCAGCCAACATTACATAATACGCGCAAAGAGTTTGTATAAATGTGTGCGCTTAGAAATTAGTCGAGTACAACAATAGTTCTGAGTTCACTTGATACAGTACATGATAATTCTCTCTTCAGGTGGTAACATCGGTCCTGCTAATTGTTGACAAATCACAAAATCTGATAGCAATCAAGAAGTTCCGGGAGACGCCACAGCGGTTAATCCAGTTATTCCTGTAACTTGATTGTTTTGGTGTCATCCCCGGACTCGCCCAAACGATTAGCTGGACAGATAAAATTCTTTCCAGAATGACCGGGAGTCATCTAGCAGGATTCACTGGTACTGCAAGATTATCAGCCTATTTACACTGTAATTTTACTAATACGCAAGGATTTACTTGCAGCAGGGAAGTTGACAGTAACACGTGCTATCATTACGCCCCGGTGTAATCCGAGACGCCCTTTTAACTCGTTCACTAATCGACTAACTGATACAGAAAATGCTATTAGTGACATATCTATCCACCATGTAAGCTGTACACTTACTCCATGCTCACTTTGTTTACATTTGTTACAACATGCAAAAATTAGACAAATTTTAAGTTTAAACATTTGGAAGGAGTTTACAATACCCCACATAATTTAAACATCCTACCCTAATCCTCACTCTAATCCTAACCCGCCTCACAAACTAGTTTCTTGTGTGCGAGAAATTTTAAACTTTAGACAAAAATTTTAATTTCAAGTTCACCGACGTGTTCACGCATGAGCTCTCAAACGCGTGTGCTACGTCACAAATGAACACATGTGAACTGGGTGGTACCTGATTTTGTGCAACGCGTTTCCAAGATGCAGGTGCTAGTACCAGCCTAATTAGCAAATGGCGAAAAACATCTAACTGCAAAAAACCAGTCCATTGGTCAAAATTGGGTTTCTGCGTAATTATCTTTCACGTAGGCTATTCTTAAAAAACAATGTGTCCCCTTACAATATTTTGTACATTAGATTGCTTTCAACTGTAGTTTAAGATTAGGCTCAGTTTTCCTTTAAATTCGGATTTGCATAGTTTTCATATTTCGTTGTTGTTTTCATATTATATTTTACAACACACTAACCACGCCATTCATATGAGCCACAAATTCATTTCACCATCACCACAATCAGCATCATCATCATCACTACCAATAAGATCATTCGTCAACTATCAACATCACTGTCATCGTCATCATCATTACCAACAACGTCGTTGTCCAATGGTAGCTCAATTCTTTTAAATGTGTGATTACGGACATCACTTACATATGATGGTATAACGAATGGCTATTCAATGATGACAGCATGTTTACGATGATGACGTGACATCACTACTGCCAACGACAACACGATCGACATCTCCCCAGTTAACAAGCTTTGCTGCCACCACCATTTCCTAGGCATCGTCATCATCATCAAACAGCATAACAAACTTCATCATCATTGTCGTCGTCATTATTATTATTATGATTCTTGCCACCACCAACATTCTATTACCATCACTATCATCATCAGTCATCACCATCATCATCACCACCACCAGCACCATCTTAATCATCATCACCACCATCATCATGACCATTATCATCACCATACATCATCATCATCATCATTGATATCATTAACCTCTATGCCATTATTTAGCATTATAAAAAGAGCGTAGTTAACTAGTAACCATTATCATCAACATTACTATGGATTCTGACGTTATCACTGCTATCATCATGCGATTGTCAGGGTCAATACCATAACGAATTCCAGGAGACGAAATCTGAAATTTGGAACTTGCTTGTTAGCTAGAAATTCGCCTGGCCAATACAAAACACATTCCCTTATTTATTAGTATTATAGAGCAGCAACTAAATTAGAAGCTCTGCGACACGCCCGACTGAATAAACAAAAACAACCCACTGAGTCACACAGGAACTGTCTTTGACCGAAAATAAACAATATGAAATCAGGCTGAAATGTTTACCCCTTTCCAAGGTAACTTGAGCAAAACGATTCTTTCCAGGAAGTAAACTCATCACTGGCTTTCAAAAACGAGTCGTAGATTTTAGACGGGTCTTCCTTTTGAAATCGCGGCAAGAAATTAGTTACATTAGTCCAAAAATGAGCCCAAATTTTAAAATACCTAATGGTCAAAATGATATGAAGACATCTTTATAAATGATCCCGTTTAAGCAAACTGTCTGTGTACCTGTATGTGAAAAGTTGTCTAGCTTGGGGACGGAAATCTACACTAAGGTAAGTTTTTACAGATAAGCCAGGTACGAAAAGCCGAATCCAACATGTAAGTTAAGTAATCACAGTCCTCCTAAGAATGATTAGACTGGAAAATGATACATAAAGCAATCCACTAGAGGTCAAAGGTCACACTTCGAAAAATGCGAAATAACTTCGCTATCTAGACATATGGCACAATTGGCAGAATACAATACACAGGTAGGAGACCAAAATGTGGGGTTTTCCACTGGCAATGGACTTACGTCTTCCTGATTAACGTTTCAGGGTCGAATTTAAAATCATAAATTTTGAATGACGGTAACATGAAAATAGTCGCTATTTTTGCACTAATTGTATATGCATATTAACTACTAAGGACATTCTGCACATGATATCAACAATGCAGAGAACAATACTATATTAGAAAGTATAAAAAAAATTTGACTCAAATAGGGCTCGAACTCAAGACCTATTGCGCATCTTTTCGCAGCTTCACGATCATGAACAATCAAAGTACTCAGAGAAAGACAGAGAAATTTCCCATGAAATTAACCTCAATCTGTCACGATATCTGCCAGCTTGGAACTTATCAGCTGCAGTAACAAACTCCCCGCAATAATAAATGCAACTTCTTTGATCTCTCACCAGACGCCGGCTACTTATCCCAATCGTAAACAGTTTAGCGTCGTGCGTAGCTTGTTTAAATCAAACGCACGCCTTAAATAATTACAACTCGCGTGCTTCTAGGTAAACGTTGAATATGCAATAAATTAGTAAAAAACGTGATAAAAAAGTTAGTTCAACTATAAGCATCAACTAAAACGTTTTCGCTAGAAGACTCGCAAATTTCAGACTAAAATACAGTCTGACCATGTCTGACGTCACATAGCAGACATAATTAAGAACACTAAAGGGTTAAAAACTATGCGCTATGTCTACAATATCTACTAGGTTGAATGTTTCTTGCTATTTTAATAAATGCAAATCGTATTTAAATTTATTTTGCGATAATGAAAGAGGTAAAATGTAATGTTCTATTTTTATTTCGAAAAAAATGTGAATTTATTCCTACTGAATCCTATTTCCAACTAAAACAATGCTGGAATCTGGATACCAACACTTTCTGCAGTCGAGTTTCAGTTTGTGTATTTGTGATTATTCCTCCATATTTATGCGACACCAATAGCTACAACAACAACACACACTAGCGTCCTAACAAATGATTTAACTCATCAAAAGTGATCAATGAACGGTTTATTTCAACAACTAAAAAAGTGTTTGCTTCGATATTACACATAACAGGCCAGCAAGCACGTTTTGCGGTTACCCGCTTGCGAAGCAACACTATAAAACGGTCTACTTCGCCGTGTTTACAATGTCGTTCATGTTCATGTAAGAAGTTTTTAACCAGTTTGTATTTTTATACAACAATAGAGTTACCTCGTATTCTAAATTTTTTTCAAAAACCGATTCCATGTAGCAACAGGAAATGACGTTCTAAATGACATATGCAGACAATGGGCACAAAAAACTCACTAAACGAGTAACTCAAAACTTCGCATTACAGACTAGTTTAAACTTGGTATATAAATTTTACTAAGCAACGAGGCGGAGCGAGCATTTTATAGTCTGTTATAAATAAATTACATAACTTTGTCTCGCAGTATAGCTATAACAACCCAAGCTGATGAATACCTATAGAATGCTCTTAGACTGACCTGCAATGCTACAGCTATTGGTTAACAACATCTGTTTGGTGCCATGTAGCAGTTAGGTGCCAAAATCCGCAAGGTGCATATTAACATTAACAAAGTCACTTGTTTGGAACATACAGGCCACTTTAATCTACCACCAGACTGGAAGCGAAACTTTCAGCTCCTAGGTAATTAGGATATTTCGTCTGCAAGCGGCACAGAAAGCAGGTCCAAATATCCCAGCAAACGAGAAAAACGACCTTAAACAAAGCAGAGTAAACGAAACTTAACGAACACATACGACGGAATGCCCTACTCACTGCCCCGCGATATCAAAAATTAACCCAGAAAAACTGAAGAAAACGAGAAGAGAAGTTTCCTGCGTTTACTGGCTTCTAGTGAATTAAGCGAACACTCTCAACTTTCACGATAATTTAACAAACTGAAAAAAGCCAGAAGCGTGCTATGATCAAACGTAAAATGTAGGTAACACTGCGCCGGAATGGAAAAAGCACAAAGATACAAAGTACACTTACAAAAATACAGTAACCGGATAAAAAATTCAAATAATTTAAGCACAAATGAATTACGATTAGTTATATACATATAACAAAATGTATTTGTGACGGTGTGTTCACTGCAAATACAGTATAAGTATATGTACTGTATAAGCAATTAAACTCCTTAAAATTTTAAATAGCGCAGTAAAAGCAAAGTACCTGTACAATGTACGTGTTCGGGCGCCATGACATTTTATGCAAATTTACAACAAATGATACATGCAGGACGAGGTGTCTTTAATTACGCCGACGGAAATGCAAAGCGATGAAAATCAACGTCTGTCTGACTAGCTTATCTTATCAACTGAATGACAAACTCGTCATATAAAATCATCGACTCAAAATAATGACAAAATTATCGTTTACTACAAAGCTACAGCACTAGACACTAATTCAGTAACTTAGCTGTTGCGAATTTAGAAATTACAAATTCTTCTATATGTGTTAGCAAAGCGTACGCGTTTAAAATAGCCGACTAAAAATAAATAATATTATATTATGTTACAATGTATGCACTACACACAATTATACGTGTATACGCGCTATGAAAGCTATATTAAGATCATAGAATCAGTAGACGTCACAAGGGACTATGCGGCTAAATTGTCATAACCTAGAACTTACAATTATAAGGTTAAACATTCAAATGCAGACTTAATCCAGTCGCATTTCCTTAATTTCATTCGGTCAAGTTCAGTTTCAAAATTTCAATAATCGTGGATTAAGCCATCCTTAATAAACAATCATGAAGTCAAGATTATAAATGATTAATTACAGAGCACTATGATATTACAGGGCCGGATTATGACCCCTTGGGGCCCCTAGGCTAATGAAATTACGGTACCCCTCAGACGAAACCACCCTGTAACTCGCACGTCAGATGAGCTTTATACTAAACAAACCTGGTCTATTCAAGCCGTATTGTAATATTTTTTATTCATGTTTAAACTAAACATGGACTGGGACTCCATGATTTACAGCTAGGACCCGAAATTGGGGCCCTTTATCTAAAATAAGGGAGCACAAACAGAGGCAACTTTTTTAAAATTGGGTTTTCAGGCTTCTAGGCCCCGTTTTTCAAAGCATAAAATGTATTTTAAATTACGTGAAATATTCAGACATACAAAATGTTAAAATACTATAGTCATTTAACAAAAAAGTTACATTTGAAAATCTTTTAGAAGGGCCTCCCAAGCTTGAAGGTCGCCTATACTAGTGTACAGGGCAATCCGGTCCGGACTATGACTCAGAAAAGGGGTTCATAAATTTGGGCATCCTACTACCGCACCATATTCATGCGACCATCTCTCAATGTTCTTCTAATATTTGATAACAACAGGGATACTTAACATAATATGTAAGTAATTCTGATGAGAAAAATAAAAGTACTTGCAGTAGTACACTTTTTTGCAATTGAATAAAGTTTAATGTAAAAGTAGACCTTTTCGTAAATCCACCAAAGTAAGAAATAATAATATACTCACTTTTTCTAGTGGCAGACGAATAAATTTACTGTAACTACAGGGAATTTTGTAAATCTCAAGTCACTGTAATGACACAGCAATTAAGTATAGTATATTCACACAACAAAAAAATCTATCAGCAACTTATTTTTACAAATTTCACCAGTCTTTTCCCACAAAGTTCAACACGTTCAACTTCTTCGCTTGGACACTGCGTCCTCTGCTCGTACGCGAGCGACGCACGCTACCGGTCAAAGCGTCTGAAGCTGGGAATATTCCCGGAAAAATCCGCCGGGAAGACGCTAAGCACGATGGGACTCTTGGACCATGCCTTTCGATGAAAATTTAAAGTCAAATTTCAAATAGACGTACAATAAAACGTTTTTAATGGCTTTCAAATAGGTCTTTAAAAACTGTCCTAGCAAGCTGTCTTCGCAACTTAGTACTCAGTATCGCATCAGAGTGAAATATGAACACGAGCGCTATAAAAGAAGCCTGTGTGCTAGCAGACTAAGACTAAAACACGTGTAGGTCACAAAACTCTTTAAGGCCAGAACGCAAGTACCCACAGACCCAATGCATATATCACAAAACCACAACAATTTTACGTATTGACCATGAAGTATTACGTATCAGCGCATATACATACAGTCATTCGATACTGTTCATGCTGGGCGCATCATAACAGGCTATCATAACACAACTTTTCTCGGTCCGAACGTCCCGATTCCGAGACCGGATTCCGGTTACCAAAGGGCGCTCGACAATCACGCCACGTAGCGGGGACACTCCATTATCAGGCTCGAGTTCGAAACCTAGGCCAGGTGTCTCACCGCGATGCAGCGATGAGTGATAATTGTATCTCCAATTTAAAACTAATTAGCACGCACAAAACAAGAAGACACCCGTGAATGGATACGTCCCGGGATACATGAATCAGGCTAAATGTGATCATGTCAGATAACCCCACCACATCCAGGAGTTATCCTCCTATGTTGATACACAATTCCTATACACACGACGGTAAACTTTGAGGATTAATTGTGCAAAGTGAACCCGAGCCACCGAGCAGTGTAATGACCCCAACATATGGAACTCCTTCGCACAACAATTAAAACTAAACAGTTAATTGGGAGGCTGCGACGCTGCGGTAATTAAGGCAATAATAAGAAGGATAAAATAGACAATTCTACTGTTAGGTAGCGTTTAAGTTGTGAATATAATGTGACAGTCGGGTAAAGGATAAACTTAGCTACTACAGTTTATAATAAATCTTACACGACAGAGGTTCCTAACGGTAAATGTGAACGAGCTATTAGTTTCCATGCAGAAACCGATAATCAAATTCGTCAAAACTAATTACAGATGCGATTTATTTACAATATTTCATGGAAAATTTCAAATACGAAATACCGATTCACCTCAAAACTGTTCTTACATCTTTTCTCTTACACCCTTTCTTATACCTACTTTACAGTAGAAATGTTAGATCTGCTATAGTTTTATCAACGCCTACGTAGTCACAATTTACATACAGGGTTATTACCCCACCATTATTAAGGAGCAATAATCAGTAAGTCGTCAAGAATGAGAGCTTAAACGCGGTCTAATTTGTGAATCCATTGCAATGAAACCCCTACTAATTGCATGTGTTCTCACTAGTGAAGTTATTTACTTATTGTCTTGTGAATAAGTAAATTTGAATGTGAAGCAAAACCGAAAAAGTGCGATGCTGCAGCGGCGGCTGATGAAACCGGATGTGGTAAACTGTGAGCGGAAGTTATTAAGATCAAGGCCAAGCAGAAACGCCCAGACAAATGTATAGTAAGCAACAGCATAAGCTTAAACCCCAGCGAAGTCAAAATACGTTTTTGTATTGAGAATTTGTGTACGAATATGCTGACCACAGCACTGTGCTAATTCTGTATTCACCCATTCAACTGCATTTAACCATACCTCAATATGTGTGTAATAACATACTATGCAGTATTTTAGCTGAGTGGCCATGCTATGTGCCCGGCGACCAAAGTTCAGCAACACTGAACAGATGGGCGACCACAAGGTTCAAAAACCGCTCTGGTAGTTCCTTTCACCGTATTGATTTTGGATACTTTTCTTTGTAGAGGACGTATTAACATCCAAACGTGACTGAAACGTTTGTGTGGGGTCCATTATCTCGTTTCACGGGTTTGTCTTGATAATGAGCCAGATTCTGGTCCTCTCACAAACCTCCACATTAAGTAGGACATTAAGTGCTGGATTCTGTCTTGCAAACTTGCACAAAAAGTCTAGAAGAACAAGAACAACATTCCGCATAGCCCACCGACATTCAAGCTAAAATATACCTGTGGCTTTGCACGAGTCCAGGTCTTCTTTTAGTTTTATGTACCGGGTCAACTGCCAACTACATTCTCATTGGTTTGAAATGTGTCATTAACTCCTTCTCCCTGCTGCTTCCCAGCAGCTAAAAATATCGGGCCAAGACTGGCTTGAAGATCTGGGCCCATTTGAATTTGTAAGCCTAACTGAATAGCCCTAAGGTAGACCTTTTAAAATGACGTATAGTGAGATAGAATATAGGAATAATACAAGCACACAAAAATTACTAGATTAGATAATACGAAAAACTTTGACACTTCACTGGGGTTCGAACCCATTACCTTCTGAATAACAAGATTTACTTGATGGAGTACTCTTCACCAGGATAGGGTATTTAGACAAATTTGTAGTAACACAGAATTTAATGTTAATTTCAAAATCACAAGTATCATCAGGAACTTAGCAACTTGTGTAGAATTATTCAAAGTCAGAAAATATTTTCTACTGATTCATTTTGACCACCGTTACAAGTAAAAGCTACTAAGTTACATATAAAAGATTTAAATATAATTTAGTAATACTGAAAAGGCAATGTCAAACGCATTCCTACTTAATGCAATGGCTAGTAATTACATATTTAATGCATGTGTTATTTTTCAGAACTTTACCAGGCAGCCATCTTAAAAAACATTCAAGAAAATCCTGGGCAAACAAACTTAAAATTTTCGAAAACTACCTAGGACATTTTCGACTCTAAAAAAACAAATAAACAAATGTTTACATAATCCTGTACTTACAAAGTGAAAAACAATGAAAAAACAGGCTCCTGTTAATCCAAACTATACATCACTACATTACAGATAATTTGAAGAGCGCGGATGCTGTCACAGCACCGAAACAAAATCAGCTCTAGAGATAAACTGGAAGTGGGAGGAAGGCACCTCTTCCTGTGTCAGATTCGGTACATCCTCCATAGATGCCCTCATTTCAGATGCTGAACTCGCAAAGCTTTGCGGTCAGGTAGTACTCAGCTAAATGTAGCAAATTATCTATTTATAATGTGAATCTGGTGCCTTAGTTTAGATACAAGATTTTTTTGCACTTTGCAGTACAACAAATGCAAACAAACAACAATGTGTGAAAGCAATGCTAAATTAGAAAGTGTGAAAAATGTTACACCACCATTGGGACACGAACCCAAGACCTTCTGCTTTCCGGGCAACTATGCTAACCATTATAGCTAACCAATTAAGCAACAGAGCTACTCTGACTTTTTAGACTCGAATTGATAAAATTGCAATTATTGCATGTTCTAATATCTATATCGTCTTTCTTTTTCCTTCCGTTGTAAGATTGCCATTGTCCATGTTCCAAGTGGAAGTGGCCCATAGACTAAAATAGTTTTAGTAAAAACGAATTAGTAAAACTAGTAAACAATGTCTTGTGCTGTATTATATAAGCTGCATGCAAGAAACATTAACATAAATTGCAGCACAGTTAATAAATATCAAAAGGCCGCAACAGACCACAGCAATAAGTACTACATAAAATTTTCCAATTGCTAATTTTGTTAATTTCTCAAAGTACAGAGTTTACAATACACATTTATGCATTCCAACACTGTGTTACACTGCCAGACCTTAATGAACTTTGCAAACCATCCTTTTGGTAATAAGATTCCAAAAGTAAAGATCTTGAAATTTTTCTCTTACTGAAGAAAGATGCCTCCACCTATTTTCTCTTACAAAGAAACATGCATTATTTATAAACAATTGAACAGAACTAAAACAAACACCAGTGCCTGTTCAATGTCTTATCTTAGGTGGTTAGAGAGCTATCCTTGGTTAATGTGGTAAGTTCTGGTCACACCACACTGAGAATTTGAGTAGTGGGCCTGCTGTTTATTGCTAGGTTTTGAGCCAACCTGTCAAAAAAAACATTCTCTCTCTTTGAAAACTTATACAATTAAACCAAGACCTACTGTCTTGAAACTTATTTATACCATATTAAAACTGCCAATGATACAAAATTATAACTAAAAATATGCATGCAGCAAACTCATTGATGAAAACTGACTTGCTACAAACTACGAGAATTGCTAACCTTGATTGATCCCAGATAAACAAGGAAAGGCCTTTTCATGGCAAGGATATGAGTCCTCATTTAAGCATCGAATTGGAGCAAAATGATCCACATCTCACGCAGAATGTGCCAGCAGTTGTCACAAAATGCGACACAGAATGGGCACAGAAAAACAGAAGCATTTGCTTGGTCAGGTCATCCCAAATTGTAAAGTGATTGATGGTAAAATTTCATAATGTTCAGGCAACTTCAATCAGTGCAAAACTAGGGGCAAGCAGTACTGTGTTTTCGTTTTCACATTGCAAGCAAATCAACCATTTTAATGTTAAAAGAAAACAGTGGGATTGGGATTTTGAATATTGTATCTCATTTTGAGGAACGGTAAAAAGTACACGTTTGAATATCTATAATAATGCCAAAATGTTTTTGATAATTAAATAATGGGTTAAAAACTTAATTAACACCCGTCGAGTTCAGCTAATTATGACGTCAAAAATGGACATCATTTTCAAGAGCACAAACATTCCACGAGCGTGTTGCATGTGTTTGCCATAGCGACAATTGAAGTAAACTGCTACTGTACAACATTTAGTGTGATACTCAAAACTCCCCAAATTTTAAGTTTAAAAGCTTAAATTCCAAAGTTTACCTTTGGGTTCACGCATGAACTCTCAAACTTGTGCACAACATCACAACTGAACAACGACTGAACTACATACAGCACTAGTGCCCATCTAACTAGCGAATGGCAAAATACATGTAACTAGCCGCATGAAGAGGAAATTAGATTTCTATAGAAATAATCCTTATATGTAAGTCATTCTTGAAAATCCTTTCAAAACTTTATAGGTTAGAATATTTTAAGCTATAGTTTAAGATTGGATCCGGTTTTCTATTAGCAATCACTTCGAAGATCACAATCACTTTGAAAGACAAACATTTTTCCATCCTCTGTTTTAATGTAAAAATTTTTCAGTGTATCTTAGTAGTGTTACGATATGCCTTTAATAGCATATCACATGCGGTAACAGAACTCTTTGTAGTGATGGTATGGTTCTTACAGAACAATAGCAGATAAAAATAGCTATGTGGTCACAGTGTGTGCCTATTGCTTAGCAACCAAGGTAGCTATCGCCAGACCAATTAGATAAATGGATGGGTGACCACACAAACAACTATTTCTAGGCAGATTCATCGTAAACCACGAAGATGTATAATCATACAAAAGAGCCCGATCCTTGTGCAATTAATATTTATGTGTCACATTTCAGAAACTTACTTTAGAAAATAAAGCTAGATCTAGCCTACCATAACAATGCACTTTAAATACGCCTTGCCAATGAGAATCAAATCTTGACTTTCATACTTCTAACACGATTTTTTTTTCAATTCTTGTCATGTGTGGCTCATTTACAGGAAGACAAAAAACAGGAAATCATGGTTGTTGAACTGATGACACAATGCATCTCGTACCATTAAAACAGAAGTCCCAGAAATTGCTTAATGAGAAAAATTTAACTAATCAGAAATTGTCTAACTGCAATACTGGGACACACATGTTAGTAAGTAAGTAAGTCATTTATTTATCACCTCTAACACTGAATACAGGACACATAACAACAACATCATTTAGTATGAGGGTATTAGGACTGATATGACAATATATTTTACAAACTGTATAAAAAAGATTAAGCAGCTTATGACCAACAATAGACCTCCACAAAATGCACCACAAAGCCTACATTATTATACAAGTTAACTTATAAAATAGCAACAAACAGCAAAACACAGAAAAAGCAGTTCAGTGTTCCGTGGAGGCAATGGATACACTTAAATCTTTTAAATAAGTACTTGTATCTGGCTTTTAATATACAGCCATGGCAGCACACTGTAATATAGTCAATTATCTCTTAATTTCTAATTGGGCCTATTGCCTAATGAAGATTACTGCTAGTGTTAAACAATAACACAGTGATGCAGCTGGCATAGTTTATACACTAATAAAATCTTAGTGGAAGATGTATGCAGGCTCGAGCAGCTGTTTCCCAAAAAATGGCGATTTAACAGTTTGCATGGTCACTGATGGCTAACATACAAAGCACACACAAAGGATAGGCTTATGCAAAGCTTGAAATCTCACAGGCCAACTTCACCAGTTATAATTAACTATAAACTTCGAGCATAGTATTACTTGCTTCCACTAACACTATAATATAATATCATATTTACACTACATCATGACAACTTCAAAACGACACAGTCATAGCCTCTCAACAACCGGCAAACTCTCAGATACAGCAATATTTACAGTACGACAATGTTTACCTCAAACTTTTGCTTTTTAAATCTTTTAAAGCTAACTAAAGGCAGTCTGACAGAATACAGGAGATCCAGTAATAACTCGTTTGCCCACTATTCCTGCATCCACGTTAACAACGAAATAATGAGGCCATTAAAAGGTTATTTAAAACTTTGATTATATGGAATAATTAAAATGCATAATGTATAATTACACCGCTACGTGAATAATGTGATTCAGCAAAGCAACTACAGCTTGCAGCTCGCTGTAAACACGCCGACACGGTTCGCGCTGTTTGTAAGTGTTGATCACGTGATAAATTCAATTTCAATTCAATTTAGTTTTATTGCGCAAATACAAAAATGTATCATGGCAAAAACAATTACAAAAAAATCAAAGTACAAGACCAAATACAAAATATAACAAGTACAATTATGCAACGCTGCAAAACCATGAGTTTTAACTTATTTAATTTCAACTCATCTCAATTTATATTTCACAAATACAATAGTGTATCATGTAAAAAAGTACAATTACAAAATAAAAAATCAAAGCACAAGAAATGCAAAATATAACAAATATAATTACGCAACGTCGCACAAATATGAGTTTGTACAACTTACTTAAATAACCTACTTAAATCTAATAAGAAACTATGTGCGCTTATGAAATAATGCTTTTATGCTACAACTACAAAGAACTAGTAAAAATACTAAAC
Source organism: Tubiluchus corallicola (assembly GCA_030141605.1). Lineage (NCBI taxonomy): Eukaryota > Metazoa > Priapulida > Priapulimorpha > Priapulimorphida > Tubiluchidae > Tubiluchus > Tubiluchus corallicola. The sequence continues at coordinate 48,552 of JAQGDQ010000193.1, forward strand.
TTTAGTAATTAAAATAATCACAAATGACATTAAACTACACAATCATAGCACAAAGCCATTACTACGCACGAGCAGTACTATTAACACAAAACCCGCACACTATCTATCGAACTACCATTACACTGATACAATCTCTGATCTGGTCATCTATCTATACATCTACGACATCAATGCAAAAAACTTTTGGCAACAACTTCGATTCCTAGGGAAGAAGAAATCAGCACTTTGGCAGCAGACTCTAACCAATTTTTTTCAACTTTCATTATTTTGTTTTTATAAGCTTTCATTTAAAAAACTTGTGCTGATACCTAATACTTCTAGGTCATTTTTCTCTTTCCATAGCTAAGTTATACCATTTGTATGTAACTGTGATGTTAGTATCAGTATACTGTATCCTAACATTTTATGAAATTTTTAACGGGTTATGTAGTATTCACGTGTATTGCTTTGCCAATGTACATTGTATGTATTTGTGCAAATAAAACTGAATTGAATTGATCATAGAGTTAGTTAGGCATGATACTTGATGGCGATATACTCTTCTAATTTCTAAAGCCTTTCCACTATTCTGAAGATCGTGGCTGGAGTGGTTGCCAGTGCCAGGTGACCATTATGTGTGGTCTTTCGCCACCCCATCTCAGTACAGCTTGTAAAATTTGTGCTCAATCAAATAATTCTTGTAATAATTGTTATACTGATGACATGATGACATCATAAATGACTGGAATGAAACAAATTAGCCTAAATCTAGCTGTGAAGTTACCACTGCAAAAAGGATTGTTGGTAAGATCTGTGTTGTGCAAGTCGAAAACTTGTGGTGACTTTTCTGATCCTTGGTCGAAGGATTTATCTCCCGGAAAACAGGCAATGAGCTGTATTCTGAATGGCCCTACTAACGTCTGCCATTAGTGTTGCAACCAGAATCCTATTCAAGTTGTCAACTGATACCGGAAACAAACTGAAACCACATACGTTCACCCGAGGCATTGTTGTTATTAATATGTTATATTATGAGCAACTGAGCTATGCACGCTGGTTTTGATTAGTCCAATTGTATATCATATATTTGCTGGCAACTTGGCATACTAATAATAGTCAGACCTGCATGTATCATCCTAAAAAAACTTCAGTTTGGTGTATCAAGTATCTGCTTTGAAGCATATCTCATCCTATACTATCCAACATAGAATTTACACTAGATTCATAATATAACATTGAACATCCTTAATCAGCCGTTTTACAGATGTGCTATGTATGAGGGAGACCATGCCGAAGTCACAAACTCCAATTGCCATCTCATCAGGCTACATTTACCAAATGCCTTTCTAATCAGCTATTGTGTCCTTGACATCTCGGAAGTCACACCTTGAGTCACTTGATTGCAGTAATTGCACCAATGCATTACGCATTAGTGTAGAACATCAATTTTTGAGATTTCCTTGCTTACAAAGATATGGAAAAAAGGAAATTGAAGATCTTAACATACCTTTGATGGACATGTAAATAACAATATTATCTGCAACCAATCCCACTGTGCATGTTATTCCCCGTGAAATGTACAGGGAAAATGGTACAGGTCCCAAAACTAAGCCCTGGAATGCACTTCAGGAAAAATCAATGAAAACTCAAAATTCTGTTAACAGATACTTTATGTATTCACTGTTCAGTTTGATAGGAAGCATCTCATCATGTCCTGGGTGGGACTTTCATCTAATGTTGTAAAACCGCAACTTATACCAGTCCAAAGCTTGTGATGGCCAACCTCATTGGAGGCTCACTGAAATTCATGTGTAAGGCTTCAGTTTACATCTTTAAATAACGACCTGAGTTTCTCTAGGCAGTAATTCTCCACACCTAAGTTGATTGTGAATTACCTGCATAGCTGTAGGATAATGCATTTCATAATCTCGCAAGAAACACTGAACTGTAAAATACAATCAAAAAGAACAACGGTTGCTTCAGGCTTATAGGTTTTCCGCTTATCCCAGGCACTCGGCAACCTTCCGTTAGATTAGGATTGCTGGAAGGCATGTGTTAACATTGGCATCAGCTCATCATCATAGTCGTATAGCATTCTAATTGAGTTACATCTGGTCCACTTAGTCTAACCTTATACTAGTTTTTAAAATTATGTTTCAAAAGCATTAATATGCACTCCACTTGGTAGTGTTTCAACTTTCTAAATCCCCAATGCAAGGATATTTTTATTGCCTTGGTTTGCCTGTCCTATAAAAATGCAGGTTAAGTAGTTCAGTCTGCTTACAGAGTTGAAAATTCTTGGAATACCCAGTGTTTATCAACAATAAAATGTTAAAATCATTTTTCAAGCTGTTTCCAAAAATGTCATTCATGTAGCGACTGTGGGATTCTTGTGCTAATCTTTGCAACTATTTTGGATCTACTATGATTGGATGTGCATTTAAAACAGATAACATACATAAATGTGTAGAGTATCAATTCATATTCCCAGTTATTCTGGGCTGAGTGTAGCGGAATGCGCAGTGTGCTACGTCAAATCATTAACATTGGACCGTGGCGGCATCGCGCGGGTGAAGTTTGAAGGAAAATACGAAAATATTTCTTTTTTGGTCTAATAAAAGAAAACTATTGTTCTGTTACATTTTTATATCGAGTATTTGTTAAACGATATGAATAAAAACGGCGTTGTATTTAGTCAAGTATTTTCTGTTTTTATTTTTATATTGCGTTAGTCGTTCAAATTTTTGAACTGCCGCCAAACGAACCGGGGTCAAGATTTGCTGTTTTGACGCGAAAAGGAAGTGAGAAATTACAATGGCGGACAGGGTTTGGTCCGTTGAACTTGATAAAAGTAAAGTCAGTTGAAGCAATAAGTGTGTTATGAGGTCTGTAAGCATAGTAATCATATGCTAATCAGCAGAACTGTGGAAATGTTATGTCTTCTTTAAGGTGCACGTACTGTCAGGAAGATATATGTAGTGTAGGATTGAACTGTGTTGAGTGTGACGATTTCAATCTTTGTTTACAAGTAAGTATCACAACTATATTTTACGTTACAACTATCCTATTGTAAAATTTGCGATGTCCTTATCTGATAAAAATTGTCAGCCATGGTGGTATTTTATCTGTCTGAAAAGTGTACAAGTAATTACCTTTACCTGTACCTTACCGTAATCTGCGGTAATGTTTACAGGTTATTGATAGTGATAAATGGTTCTTAGTGTACTTGGAATTGATTCCTTTCTTAACAGATGGCGTCGTCACGTTTCATGTGTTATCTGTTCTTTTCTATATCATGTAATGTTTGCAACGCCGGATAGAAAAATTGTTGAACTGTTAACTGCTCACTGTTAACTGTTGATATACTTCACAGTATGATATTATTGGCTTTAAAGAAGTAGCTGAGCCACTTAAAAGCTTGAGTAAGTTTGTTTAACGGAACATGTTTCAGAACATTGCAAAATCTAACTTAAGAAGCATACGGCACTTACATGATTTAATAAGTTTCTAACAGCACACCAGCATAGTTACGAACTTGGTCAAGTTAGATGAGCAGCTGAAATCAACAAGAAATCTGTTTCTAAACAGGAAGAAAGTCAAAAATTCTCTGCAGCTCGCGTTATAAATGTTTCCTGAGCACGTAGTGATGGTTCTTCAGTTCCACAGTTTGAAGCTCATTTAGACCGACTCTGTGCCAATCATCCTGAGAACTACATTGATCCTAGATTTCTGCAGTGGCAGCAAAGTGCTTTGTTGAGGGAACCTGACACTTCATCATGGTAGAAGAACACAACGATACTGTTTTCCAGATAATATCATTAGTGTAACCACCTACTAGAATATTCAACGTGAATAAAGCATCCAGAGAAGATTGGAAGGGTAAAAAGCGATCATTTATGCTTAACTCCTATCCACATGATAAGCTGTAAGCTATAAATTTTTGGGGGTGTAAAAATGGAAGACATCGTTCATGATAGCTGTTTCTAAGTGTAGAGCCTTCGATTTTCCGTTTCAAAATTCAGCAAATTCTATTTCAAAGAATTCTTCAATTCTGCTTTACAGAAATTAGAAGCTGCAAGGCCTAGTATTTTCTTTAAGTTATGCAATATGTGAAAGATGGTAAATAAAAAAATGCACGAATTAAGCATGTAGTCAGACATTTTTTCGTTTATATAACATAAAAACACCAACATTTAATTTTCAGTTTTAAAGACAAACAAAATCTATGCTATACACAAAATTTTGAGAATTCTATCCCATCATCTTTGTACAAATCGTCGCGAAATTGCCTGGTTCTTTCATGAGCTGTTACACTCACAGCTGGTGCAGATCGTTTTACTTTCTTTTGTCGTACACTACCTTCATCGCCAATTTTAAAAGTTGTACTAAATAGGCTTGATTTCTGATCAAAAAAGATAGAGTTTAAATAAATTCTAAAAATAAAGACAAAAAATTCACAGATGTGCTCTTTGTGGGAATGTGGGAAGTCTTTTTATGCTCATTGTTGATATTTGTTACAAGCTGACGCTAAAGAATTTCCTGTATTTCTCGTTGCAAACACAAAAACAAACATAGTGAAAAAATGTAGTATGTGCAGTTTGCACATTTAAAAGCAAATCTCAGAGGAGAGTTTCTAGCAAAATTGTGAAAAACTGAAAAAAATGTTTAATTCTGCAAGAAAGTAGCAAGTAAACTTTGTCTTTAGTTAAATTAAGTTTGCAGAAAAGTTTTTGTAGCTATTTTCATTTGTAGTACATTTTTAGGACATACAACGTATGGAATTTCAATTTCTTATCCAAGTTGTCAAGCACACTTTTGTAAAGACATCACTGAACTTAGTAGGCCCAGTTGGATCATCAGTACTCAACATGTATTTTTTAAATTCATCAACAAATCGAATTTGTAAGCTGTAACAGTCCACTATATATGTGTGTGTGTGCGTGCGTGCGTGTGTGTGAAATACGTATTTCACCTTAGAAATAAGTATTGAGTTATTTAAAGGAAAATCGGATGATTGTGTAGAGTTCAGTTCTGAAACACGAGTTCAGAATAAAGAATGCTCTAATATATTGAAAACTATGACAGCTTATTTTACATCATAGCTTAGATTAAATAATAATTACCTCGGATACTCAAATTTCGTTATACTTTCAAAGCTACGTGCGGCTCAGTGAATCTACCAAGATTGGCAGCGACACTTTTTTGTCAAGTGCGCGTGGCCAACAAACAGAAGGCGGTACCGTGTTAACCATGTGTGTTAGTTTCATGACGTCATGTGATGTAAAGCCCATTTTCGTGACATCATGCATTTAAGCACAACTGTAACACCTATGCAAATGTGCTTGACGCGCAAATGCAGACGCCTGCCATTGCACAAACTGTGGTTAGTTCTGATGTAAGCAATAGCAGTGTTGCCATTAATTAACTTTCTAAGCTAATTATTCAAATATAAGAAACAATTGCTAACTTCTATAGGCAAGAAAATGTATATTTTAGGCAGTAAATTAAAATCAGATTGAGTCTAAACAATCGTCCGGTCTTCCTTTAAGGTATTATCCCTGGACTATGACCTAAACGTAATTATTATTATTATTATCTGCTAGTCTTATATAGACCTAATTACAATTGTGTATAAAATTGTAAACATTAACTTAACTCTTGCAGCAAGAGCTGACAAGTTTTTTCAACTCTGTGTCCAGTGATACAAAATTTTTTGTTGCCTTGTATTGCAGGATGTGAATTTACAAAGCCCTAATGACATTCTAAGTACCACCACAGAGCTATTAATCCTAACTACCACCACAGAGCTACTATGTTGTGAATGTGTGAAGGCATAAGCCTAATGATCAAAAAAATAATTTATATGTAAAGCTGGCTGATCTCAACAATTTAATTAATTAATATGGTTACTAAAATGACTCTAATATGTCTTTCATCTTTTTATCCACCATGAAATTCATAATGATTCATGATGTTTCGTCTCATTGTATCCATTTTAAAAGATGTTTTAAAATTACGCATTCATTTTCACATCATTCCTGCACCTTAGTTTTGTGAAGATTCACCAACATTATTTACTGTTAAACAGAGTTTTTTATTCTTTGCCATTTTTTCTACTGTAATGTTGTAATTCAATTCTGTTTCTTTTACAGTGTGCATCTTGTGGTGTTGAGGTTGGTGGACATAAGAAGAGCCATGATTACAAAGTTGTGGTGAGTCTAAAAAGTTTAAGCAGTATTTATGAATTAGAAGTAGTTTGGGGCAAGGTTGGCACTGTCAAGAATTTCTTTTCTTGCGAAAATAATTCCTTCATCGGAAGAGTATGGAGCATCATGATCGTGGAATGGTAACTAAATGTGTACGTCTAAAACTTTTGCCTCTGGTCACTTGACCTTATAAGTGAAATTAAAAGCTGCAGTACGTAACCTTATTGATAGACTGAATATAGATATATGTGTATGCAAATATATATATATATATGTGTGTGTGTGTGTATGCTTGTATAGACATTTTTCATCTCATCTGAATGTAGACTTGAAAAAATATTTGTAGTCACTGAACTACCGTGGAAATTGGTGATCATTTTTAAAACTCTTCATTTGCTTGATGTCATGTGAAAATTGTAGTAATAAGTTTTGTAACTTTGAACCCTGTAACGCAACTGTTTGTGCGGGTGGACGAGGTGTTTTGATGGGTAAAGCTAAAAAGTGAAGCTAAACAGTGTTTGATTTGCATATCAAGATACCTTGAATTATTGAACTATATTCAGGAAACTAGAAGGTCTTGGATTCGAGATCCAGTCGAGTTGCAAAATTTTTTACAGACTTTCTAATTTGATCTTGCTCTCCTGTATTTATATGATTTGTTGTGACCCACAACATTCTGAAGTTAATGACATTCAACTGTTCATCAAGAGTATAAATTTACATTATATCAACTTTTCCCTTCTCGTTTTTGAAATACACACAGCAATGTTTATTCAAAAGCACCTCTGGGTCAAAGTGGTGATAAATTTTGAAAAAAAAAATACTGTAAAAAGTGCCTATAAACGATTGACATGCCTGATCAACGTCGGGAGATAATAGTGCACTTAAATTAAATCTTGACAGCAGATTTAAGAAAATAATGATCATCAAAGCTTTTATATTTCCAAATTTTCTAAAGTAATAGTATTTTAACCTTTTCAGATTTCATATGTCCCAGATTTATATAAGACCCAATTCAATGGGTCAATATAGAACAGAGTTTACACATACTAGTAATGGGTGTCAACACCGATGTCCCAGTCTCCCAGAAAACCAATCTGGACATTTGTTATAATAATATTTAAACATGGCTAACTTGTATGGTAAAACATAAGTCGTGTGGTAAATACAACTGTTTTCATTTATTAACTAACGTGGACTATATATATAAAGTGTTGCAAGATTACGTGTTTAGCAGAGGAATATAGTTTTGTCATTGATTAGGTATGATTATTAATAGGGGCTTTCTTATTGTTAGAACTTTTTGAAAATAGTTTGAACCGAGCTACATTGCTTTACGGAGACCTGTAAAAAGTGAAACATAAAAAATTCATGCTCTTTACACATAATTTTAATGCCCACCATTTCAATGTTAGTTTGTAGCCTTGTCTCCTGTGTATAGCAATAAATTATGTAAAGTAAAAAAATCTTCATCAAAGTTTTATTTTACAAGTTTCCGCCCTTTCTTCAAAGGCATTTAAAACCCATTTTAAGTACCTTCAAAGTTGTTCTGTTGTGCCGATACCTCCACATTTGCACATAAAGAAAATTTTTTCTTTGTGTGTTTTCTGGGCTATTTTGTGCTCAAATGCTGGAATTGATGATTATAATACTGAAGTGTTTATAATGTCCATTTAGACTGAAAATGGTTGTGGTGTTACATGCTCACTGATCAACTCCTTTACTTTACTCGGACGTGTGTAGCTTTTATTCCCGTCTTTTACCACTCGAATTATAAGATGTCTTTTTGCTTTGACATCTAGGTTAGAAATCTTTCGTATTTTGTCTTTACAGTTAAAAGTAGAGTTTCAGTTCTGATTTGACATGGTTGCTAGAGAACGGAAAGTTCAAGAACAACTTGAATATGTTTGCCTCTCTTCTGTACCGCGTGAAACGGTTATGCAACTTCTTTCATGTGACGCTTGCCAAATTTTCAGCCTAGATGTTGATGGTTAAGGTTGTTTAAAGTGTACTATTTTAAACCTTCTATTGTCTCTTTCTAATTCTATTGTACTGTAATCCTGGATTTGGCGTTTTATAATTATGCAACGTAATTATTTGACTGTTTCTATTGAATGTATAATTACAGGAATCCCAGCTTAAATTCTTAGTAAGCCACCGGAAATTAATGCAGAAAATGCTACAACAGATGGAATAATTAAGTAATCGCGGAAGTTCTTTCCAGCATTAACACTTTCTCTTCTTTAACAGACATTTCCGTTTATAGAATTGAGTTTTTTAAATAAAAGCGTCTGCTATGGTTGTCACGCTTGGCCTGGCAGCTCTGTTCAATACTGTAAGAAGCTAATAACAGGATAGCCAATCAGAAACTTTAGCTACTACTGTATGTGACGCTAGCGTCATCTCTCGACGGCGTGCCTCTTGCTGTTAGTGACTTGTAAAAGGGATACAGCATAGCATGTGGAGCAAACAAAGGTCTGGGCCCTGTAGGCTAGTCTCTGTAGACTGTAGATTTTCTGCAATTGATCGCAATGATGCTTGGACTGCACAGGTCATACTAGTGTACCAGGTGTATGCCTTTGTTCGGGCGTATTTTATACAGGTTTATTTCTTTGTTTGCTGATTGTACGGAGCTTTGTAAAATGTCTTGTCAGTGTCATATAGTCGTTTTGCACACATCAAAGTCTCGGGTGACGTTTTTGGAATTCTCGGTAGCTGTGTAATTCATACGGTGCCTGGGTAGAAGCCGTATTTCCTGTGTGATGTTTGTCTCAAGGAGTGTTTTGTGATACAACGTGCTGTATAAACTGGAATTCCGCTCCTCCCGTGATTCGTCTTTTACGTGATGTTTGGCAAGAGGAAGAAGCGAAAGAAAACGTGGAAAGTATCGAAATTGCAACGACTGAGATCGCTAGGGGTAGGTTTCAGAGATAATATGCGTTAAGGACTTTAGTTCTCATTTTTTGGTAAGCAAATTCGTTTTATAGAATTTTGATGAATTTAGAATAATTAGAACGCAATTTGAATAACAATGACAATTCGTTCATTGTACTTTGTTAAATTGTTGGCGTTGTGTCGGTTTCTTCATTTTATATCTTCGAGGAGATTCGCGTATCGTGCTACAGAAACTTGAAATATAAAGCAGCGATTCAGACTAATAACCAGATCTGTTCGGCAGATGTGCTATCTCTCCCAACTCGTCCATAGTTAAGAAGGTTACTGGTTGCTATGCTGCTAATAGGATTTTTTTCTCAATTAATGCATTAAACTTGGTTTTAGCTTTACTGTGCAACAGTAACTACTGTGTGTTTGCTGCTACTGTACTTAGTGTACTTCATACTGTCATAGCATATTTTATTATTTTATTTAACCTGATTTAGGTGGGCTCATTTGTGATTTACAGAGTATATTTCCACAGGGATTAACAGTAATATAGGCTCCCTAGCAAAGAGGTGCACTGGGGCGCCTACCTACACAGTCACTCTCACAAATAAATGGTCCATAAAATTTAAGTATGTATTTGTTGTATTGTTACTTCCAACAAATTAAGTGGTTAAACATTAAAAACATGCTGTACAGCAAAGACTAATGAACACAAACCTTTGAACAACATAACCTGAGCCTTGAAAAACAATAAAATTCCAGCATATAAATTATACTCAATTGGTAAACCATATAGATGGCACAGTATGAAATTACTATGAATTACTTATTAATCAAGCGTTCAATGCAAACATTTGTAACACAATGACAAATACTTGTAGTGTAGTATAGTATACTATTTTTTATTGACAGCAGGTACAACATATATAGATTAGCATGGGGCTCCTGTGCTCTTGGGGGGGCTCGGGCAGTTGCCCGTGCTATTCGTGTTCTGAACATCACTGTATATTGATTTTTGATTTCAGGATAATGGTAGATTTCCAGTATTTCAGACGTCCACCGTGTGGACAGCGGCCGAAGAGATGCTTCTTCTTGATGCCATAGAACAGTATGGTTATGGCAACTGGTGAGCATCTTCCAGAAGTGTTTTATAAATGTACAAGCATAAAGCTTTTTTATAATCAATACTTTAGTTCTGTGATTTCCTAGTTGCCTGTCATGATCACATTAAATGGAGCTGATAACCTTGTAATTTTTGTTATTTTAGGGATGACACAAGTGCATATGTCGGGACCAAAACTTCTCATGGTAAGCTTTGTAACTATAGCCATATTGCCATTCTTTAATCTTTAAATTTTTCAATCTTTTTTTCATTCAGGTCTTTGTGTTTCAAGCCGTTATCAGCTTGTATTAGCAGTATATTTTAACTTGAGCAAACTTCTCAATGCCGAGAGTTGGCAAATCTGGAAACTTCTAAAAAATATTAAACCTCATAACTTTTTCTCGAAAAGTAGTTAAACTAACGTGGTTAAATGTTAACAATTCTATAATAACTTCTAATTCAAAGCTACAAAGTTGTGAAATGTTACATATGCCTTAAATTCGGTTGATGATCACAGTAATATGGGACACCTTTTCGCGCCATTTTCTTTGAACTTATTAAAGACTGCTTGGCTTGGCTACACTCTAAACTGGTTCACAGAAAATATTTTCTTTTTATTTGATAAAGTCGAAATTTGTTGTTGTTTTTGTTTTCCGTGAGAAAGAAAAGGTGTTCTGCGAGATTGCCGTAAGTGGCTAAGATAGCTCGAAACTCTCGCAAACCGTGAGAGTTGAGAAGTCTGTTCAGCACACAGGAAAAATCTCTTATCTGATGATCAGTATGTAAGCTAACATACTTGAGACTTCTTACATTACCTGCTGCTTGATATCATTGCCCTAAAAGCCGAAAGTTTCTTGACATCATGAAAATCTCTTTTATAAAAATAAATGTCTGTAAGAGTCATAGTCGTTGGTCTGCAGTCAGTATGCTGGTCACGTTTATCGTAGTCAGGGCAAATAGATAAGTCCATACACTAATATTTGTCTGTGTAAACCCTGGGGCCAAGACCTGTAGTAAAGACGTGCCTATAATTCCCAGTTGCCAGGAACAGGTTCACTGGTGTGTCATGCCTTTGTGTACCTTGCATGGGCCTTTTAAAACTTGATCACTGATCAATGATTATGTCTGAACTCTGTTAAGACAAGGTGTTGATGTTAGTAATTTAGCCTGTTTCCACTGTATAAACCTTTTGCACTGCAATGTACTTGTGTGTTAAATACTTTCAGAAGGCCATAAGCCTCGGTGTTTATTAATGAAGTTTTCGTGTCAAACTTCGAAATAAATTCTGATTTTTTTCAATCAGTTTTAGGTTTGCCAAGTGCATCATTTCGTGGTAGTTTGTTAGGCCCAGTTAATTTAGATTTTAGATTACTATTAACATTTTTAACAATTGTTTGACACCAGTTTTTGAATGGGGCAAGCTTATTTTATTAAGAAGATGGTGAGCAGGCAGGGCAGTGGTAAAGTAAACAGCTGATCTTTTATTTTTTGTTACCAGCGATTTTACTATTCTTGTTTGAAATATACCCTTCGTTTGCAGCATTTTTGTACCTATATTTGTGATGTGTCCTTATGAATCACTAACATTAAATAACGTACATAAATTGCCCGATACAGTATTACAAAACGACTCATTAAAAACCACAAAGATTACATCACTTAGCTGTTTTTTATATCAGTCTTTCAACTGTATCCCTTGCGTTAGGAATTTACACAGTTAATAATGTTAGTAGTTAGTGTGTTAGTCTTGTAGATTATTAGTTTTGTATTTGTGAAGGTCACTGATTTTCAGCATTGTCAAACATTTTTACTGTGTCATTTTTCTGTACGTGTGAGTTTCATAGCTGTCAGTTTTTGTCTAAACTTCAGAAAATAATTAGGAAATTTACAACCATCTAAGAAGAACCTATTTCTGCTATTTATGCTTTTGGTTTGTCAACTTCACTCACAGTTAATTTAAGAGCTTCTTGAAATTTGTTGTTTCTTAAAATTTAGATCTTACTTTTACAAATATCTTGTGATACAACATAATGAATGTAATTTTTATTTTTTGTATTTTTTGCTCGATATTGCTAATTTTAGGTGTTTATAATTTTCAGAAGTGAAAGAACATTACCATTCGTTATACATAAATGGAAATATTGGAAAAGGTTTGTGAAATACTTTTTGCTATCTCATGCACTATTTATGCACTGTACATCTTAAATTGTACTAGCTCACAAGTAAAATGGTTTTTTATATATTATTAGTTGTTATAGTTAGAAGCAGTGATGTTTTCGAAATGAAATTTTTTGTTTGGTTTGCCCATAATTGCTCTTTTGGTTTCGATTTCAGCGAAATTCATTAAGTTTCCTTGCTGAAATTTCGGATAATTTTTGGTAACACTTTTTCAAAGTTTTTCTAGTATCTATCCAATTTACCTTTTCTTTTCTCCTAAATGTCAAAAGTCTTTTCGAAATAGTTTAAATAAAGCGAAAATTTCGTTTACATAACAGTTTGTGTCATGCTTTTACCGGTAATGCAATATACTCCAGTGTAACACAATAATTTTTGTTAGGTAAGCCACTCCATCAAACTTGAGGTTCTATATTATAAAACCTCTTTGTATTTTCTACCTGTAAAATTTTTTACCAGTAATTTTGCATCACACAAAAACAAACAAACAAAAAACAAAATAACTTATTTAATTTTTATTAAATGGTTTAGCAAAAATGCTTAGGTTCGGTTTCGTTTCAGTATGGGTTTCCTATGTTTGATAAATTTCGGTTTCCGTTTCGTTTTGTAAATTCAGTTTCGGTAACATCCCTGGTTAGAAGGTTTTGACTACTTACATGTTGATTGAGTCAGTCCATTAGTGCTTAAATAATCTGCATGTACAAAAATTAATTCTGCCCTGGCTGATTTGTGATACTATTATTTTTCAAGTTACCACAGCAACTGTGGTGAACATTTACCTTGCATTTTATTCTTTTTGCAGTGACACTTCCAAAGGAACATGCAACTGATATTGCGGACCACACCGTCGTTTCTGGAGGTATGTACTGTATTATTGTTTTTGTATACATTTAGATTAGGTTGTTGCTCAGCATCGCATGGACTTGTTGCTAAATTCTTGCATTTTAGTGCAATGCAAGTGCTAAATACAGTTAAACATCTATTTGTTTTGTTTTGCATAAAGAGATATAAGAGCATTAGCTGTTCAATAGTTACAAATTTTTTTGAAGGTTTTATGCATTTGTCACTTTAAAAGTATATTATTAGGATGATTGTTTTTAATGGACAGTTGTTACTTCATACATTATACACTCATATATCGGTTTGCCGGACAAAAGCGGGGAGACGTCTGTCCGAATTTGCCGATTGTCTGTATTTTCCGATACTAAACTATTACAATAGGCGCTGTGTGTTAGATTCATGGTTATGTAAAATCTATTTTATCATATTTTCTCAAAAACGTCTAGTACCGGCCGCGCCTATGCAAAAGGATGTAAGAATGGTAGGCAATTGACTCAAATAACTCTGCATAATTGATTCTATATTTTAATTCATCGAGATATACCCATGGTTACACTGATGTAAGTGATGTAAACAAAGTAACGTTCTGCCAACTACCGGTCAGCTCGCGAAATAACGGACTGTGTCCGTATTATGCGGGATCAGATTTTGTCCGAATCTGCCGATGTCCATAAAAGCGAGGTCCGGCAAACCGAGATATGAGCTTACAGTATAATCTAATAATGCGTTTTTACAGGACCTTTATCTCCCAGTCTTGCCACTCACGATGGTGGTTTGGAAATCACAAGTGAAGATTATCACTTGCTTGGTTACATGCCTCTACGTGATGACTTTGAAAGAGAGTATGATAACGAAGCCGAAACTCTAGTCAGCGGATTAATGGAAACTCAAGAGGATGATGAGTTAGATGCAGGTATCATGCTAAAACTCCTAATATTCTAAGGACATTTTGAGACTGAAATATGGCAACCTGAACAAATAATGTAAACACGTTGTTTAAAGAAATTCTGATACCAATGGTACAAGTTTAGCAATTTCTTGTCGAAAATTTGCCATCCCAATCTAGAGAGAAACCAATGAAAAGTTTAATTTTCTGCAGCAATTCGACAACTTTACGTTGCATTTCTTTCCTTATGCTCTGTAGGCTTTTCTGTCTAATCTAGTTAGTAAGGAGGCAGGTGGAGCAGTTCAAATCTTGCGTGTGTCAGTGAAAATGATATTAACATGATGGTGTCCTCGTAGCAATGTGCGAGTGAAAACTTCTTGTGATTTGGTGTCTAGATGCTCCTTCAGACAACCAGATAAATTGAAACTATGGTGTAAACATCACAATTTTGTATAAGCCGGGCATCACTAGCTGCGTACATTGACCTAGAAAAGATATAAGGTTGCAATAATTCGGAAACTTAGTAAACATGGCAAGCTAGTTTGTCGGCCAGCCACACAGACCAGTGCACAGATGACTTCTGCCAGTCCTCCGGTAGCTTCACAAAAATTCCTGGGAGGACAGGCATTCAATTTCCACATTAAATAGTATAATTTTCATTTAGAGTACAATTTACTCTGCATTGGCGAGTTTTTCCTAACATTACTGTGTTAGCATGTAAAAAACCAAAAACTTTCATTCGGTCCTATGTTTTGTTGTTGTTCTCATTTTTAGCTGTGAAGTTGACTCAAGTGGACATGTATTCACGGCGTCTGCGAGAGCGAGCGAGGCGAAAGCGAATCATCCACGACTATGGGCTAGTGCAAGAATTCTTCAACCTAAACAACGGCAAACAGAAATCACCAGCAAAACGGAAAATTACAAAAGAGGAAAAGTTAGTGTGAATGTAACACTTTGTGAAATTTAATGCAGATGTAATTTTGTAGATGTGGTTAGACCATAGGTTTTGCATTGATAGTTTATCTCACTAGTCGGTTATTTCTTTTGTTAAAACTTTGATTTGCCAAATTGTTTATGAACATATGTAATGAGAAAAGATATGGATTCTTAATGTGCTACATTTTTTATCTTCTAGGGACTTCCAAGATAAAATGAGAGCATTTGCTCAATTCCAGTCAGCCATAGAACAAGAACAATTCTTTACTGAACTGCAGCGTAAGTTTTGCATTTTGAAAATGATTTGGAAGTGACTATCTGCTTGTTTTTCTATGTGCGTCCACAGTAAACAACTCGTACTTTGACATTGTTTTTTTATTGTCTGTAGCACATAATAGAGTCATGCTATTGCCTCTGGTGCTCTCTCTCTCTCTCTCTCTCTCTCTCTCTCTCTCTCTCTCTCCCTGCTCTCTCTTTCCATGCTCTCTTTCCCTGCTCTCTCTCTCTCTCTCCCCCTCCCTCTGCTCTCCAATTTATTGAGGACACTTTTGTTTAACAGTTTAGTCAATAAATTGTTAGTTTTATTAATTATTTCAATCGTCTTTCAGATGAAAAGCAGTTAAAATCTCGTGTGAAGGAGTTAATGCGATTTAGGAAAAATGGTCTTACAAAACTATCAGGTACAAAAATTATCCGTATGCTATAACTTATCTTGCACTTTAAAACTATTACTGTTGTCATTGTAAAGTTCTCACTGTATCTAATATAAATTAAAAACTTATATTGGTACATTGTGTCACAACTTATAATATTTTCAAACAGAGTTTATACTGATTTCTGATTTTAGGTAGTAGTTAAACTCATACTTCATAACTCTGAATACGAGAACTGAAACTGTTACCATTAAAGAATCAGAAATAAAACTATGTCACATTGCACAGCACTATACTTATACTCTGCAATTCTCCGTAATTGTATTGCACAGTATATTTTCTGTTACATAGAAATTGAAGATTATGAACGGGCCAAGTTGCTCCGAGAAAAACGTAAAGAGACTCAAAAGAAAGCTGTGAGTATGTATTGTTCTAGTGCGCCTATTTCTGTAGTATAACAGTGCTGCATGTCCAGTACATAGTTCTCCTTCAATTTGGTATGATTTTACTTTACCATTGCACTTTTTTCAAAATATAACCAGACTTCATAATGACAGCTTGACCTGGTTGGCTTTAGCTTCTTAGATTAGTGGCTAGAGGTTATGTCTATCCTTCTGATCTCTCTGTTATGATTTACAGTTATTTATTCGATCATACAGTTTAATTTCACATATTTTATAATATTTTAACATTATTGCCAGTTTATAAATGTTGCTATGGGTCTACCAGACTATTACTGTTACTTACCTGATTCTTTTCTTTTTCTCTTACTTTTTACTACTGGAGTTTCTGTGCGTTCAAACTAACAAGTTTTCTCTCTGGTATCAAACTCAAAATTGTAAACTGCTTTGCATGTTACTTTTGGTAAGTTATTGCAAACTCTGTGCGAGTTGATATCCTATCAGTTACTGTCTAATGTGGTATACAAGTGCTATTCTGCTACACATATGCTAGTTTGAAAGCGCTGTTAGCTTGTTAAAATTCCGATGGAAATGCAGTTTTGGTGTTGAATGTTTATACATTATTCATTTGTCATTGGTCTGCATTAGTAATATTAAAGCTGTTCCCACTGAAACTACAGTTTTTATTTCTTTATTTCAGTTTTGTGACACAGTTATGAGCAGTACCACAACAAACATTTTTCATACTAAGACAACTTTCAGATTTTTTTTCATATATAGGATAAATGTATTTTGAATATATATTTATGAATATGTGAATCTTGAATATTTAATTTTTGATTTTCATTTCTGTAAAATCTTGCCTGAGGCTTTTTTTGATGAAATACTTTTTTAATTTTTTAATATTGTGTATTTTTGTTATGATAATTTTTGACCTCTTTGCAGCCAACCTCACCAACCACAAGAACAATTTTCACCGCAAAGAAAAGTTTAACAACGTCATCAACCACATCAACAACAACCACAGTAAAGTCAGAGTAAGTGAATACTTTTTATAATATGCATGTTGTTACTTACCAACATATTTTTACGCAGTCATAGAATATCTATTATCAGCAACTAATCCTTAAAGAAAATGGGTGCCTGGAGTAAGTGTAAAAAAATCAGCCGAAAAAATTGTATTACTTTATAGCAATTTTATGCATAAATTGTACTTGCTTTAAAAGGATATTTTGTTTGTTTTAATTTAAATTTCCCGCAGTATACTGTTTCGATCACGCCATTACATGACCTCCTTACCCACAATGTAAATCGAGGATAAAACGTAACGTTAACTAGCCCCAAAATACTTTCCATACAAAGTTATATTACTTAGTATTTCGCTTATCTGCTTGAAAGACTTGTATAACTAAAAAAGAAAATTCTTAATGGTTTAGAATGTTCTCAACAATTGGCAAAAAATGATTGACTCACCTCCATTGTACACTACTTCACTAACCAAAAAACCTATTTTTCAAATTATTGACAAGATACAGTAATTATGTAACTATACATATGTAACAGTAACTATACCATTAGTTAGTTGCTTAGTTAGTGAAGTGTTGGTTACGAATTCTTTTAAATCAACTTATTTAGGGTATTAGAACTGCAGAGCAGGCTGAATTATACTAGACCTATGAAAAATTAGTTCATTTTGCAAGTTTTATTACCCTGATGAACTATTTACCTTTAATAGCGGAAAAAACGAAAGAAAGTCGTCCTTCTCCCTCGGCGGACTAGACGACGGTAGCAGTGGGCGGCCTGTGGACATATCACAATTACCTGGTTACGAACTACTTACTGAGCGAGAATGCAAGGTACATTATTGTAGCCTAAACAGTCTACGTTTATAGTATTGCATTGGCATGTAATGTATGTATGTTCCTCACAAACTAGGGTTATATGTTGTTCTACTTGATTTCTTCAGCTTGGTGATTTGGTGAAAGGCAGTTTGCCCGAATATGATCTGTCTTATTTTTAAGCCTTTCCAAAAAAGATGGTTTTTGAACACAGTTTATTTCAAAAACTTTTAATCTTAATCCGTTTTCAAGCTTGGTGATTTGGTGAAAGGCAGTTTGCCCGAATATAATCTGTCTTATTTTTAAGCCTTTCCAAAAAGATGGTTTTTGAACACAGTTTATTTCAAAAACTTTTAATCTTAATCCGTTTTCAGCTCTGATTTAGTTCATTTCAATTATTATTTTTCTAGTAGGATTTATCGAAACCATTTTCTATGTATTTTAAAATTGTCCTCTTTAATAACGTGTATTAACCTTTGTTTTAACGACTCACTTTTTCTGTACTCACTTTTTTGCAGTCCATTTAGTTCTTATTGTTACCAAACCACTAATCAACATGTACTTTATCTGTTTTTTCAGTTATGCACAGCAATCAACCTTAAGCCGGCACACTACACAGCTATCAAAACCGTTTTATTAAAGGTATATTAAATTTTATTGTTAAAATCATTTGCGAAATAGGTGTAAAGTACAGTAGGCACCGCTTAATAGACTCACTTTGTGACCGAAGTGTTTTGACCCAAGTAACCGACTGAACCTATTAACCCGATGGGTGTAGGTTAATGTGTAATACATGTGTAATACATATACATATTATGTATGTATATACATTATATATATATATGTATATATATAATATAAATGAAGTAATGCCTTAATTCTTTAGTACAGTTAAAAATTAGAAAAAATATTATAAAAAATTAATTTATGTAAGTAAATTAGCAATAAATTAAAAAGTATACTTTTCTCAATCACACAAGTCTGTTAATTACCAAAAATCACAGATTCCTTCAGTGTTCAAAAACAAATCAATAGGCTATCATAATTAGCGTATGATAGAAGTTCCTGCTTACAAACAAAACAGTACTAAACGCGATTGTTTCTATGTATATTATAAGACAAAAGCCAAGTAAGATGATATAAAAGTCATAAAAGCTTATTAGTCTCGAAAGTAACTTATTGAAGCATGTGAAGCAAAATATTGAGTCAATTATGCGGAGTTATTTGAGTCAATTGCCGACAGTTTTTACATTTGAACATTTGAATAGAAGCTCGTACCGGGCGTTTTTGAGTCAATCGATTGAGTCTATTAAGCGGCACCTACTGTAATACCTAAAAAATAACTTGCACATAATTTGTTTTTTATTTGGTTTAGTCATTATAGCTCGGGTGTTCTTTTAGTTTTTTTTGCGGCAGAAGCACCAGTTAATTTGTTTCTTTATGTGTTCATTTTTGAAAAGTAGCATTTAGAGTTGCTAGGCCATGTATTTCCATGTGAATTGTATAAAAGTATAGTTATGATCACCAATGTTACATATTTTTTATTAGTTACATGTTAATATTACTACTACCAAATATTATGTTGCTCTGAGGCTATAAAGATAGCTTACCATTCTTAGGATCACGTAAAGACGAAACAAGGCATCAGCACGAAAACGCCGTACATGAAAGGACTATCAAAAGCCAGTAAAAACCTAATAATGAAACTTCTTACTGAAAGCGGGTGGTTGTCTGCTTGCTAATTTCACGTTACGTACAATCTGCAGATAGAACTTTCACGCAACATTTGCAAATAGAACTGCATTTGGAATTTAAAAAAATTAGCATGATAATCAGAGCTCAAGTTACACATTAATCGATTTAATCTCTTTATATTTGTGCAGTATACCGTGTGTATACAGCTTCTGCAATAAGCAAAAATATAAATATACCGTATATGCTCGCATATAAGCCGAATTTAGAACTATAAAATACAATACTGAAATCAGGGGGTCGACTTATATGCGCATGTAACAAAATGAACACAAGGACAGACACTAATGCCAATTTTCCAGCCACACATTTTCATCGCTATCTGACTCTTTATTTGGTTGTGTGTCACCAGTGGTGTATTGGAGGGGGATCGCCGTCCACCCACTTTTTTTTACATTTTACATCTTTATAGTAAAAAATTTCTATGAACCAAAAATACCCAATTAACAAAATGTGATAAAAAGGGATCAATTTTGTTCATTGGGTATGGAGTAAAATTAGACAAGTTGATGGTCGGCTTATATACGGGTTTTTGCAAAAACTGGCCATTTTAAAGCAGTTTTAGGGGGTCGGCTTATATGCGATGTAGGCTTATATGCGAGTATATACGGTAACCCGATTGTGAACTGAGTAAAGTTTGTTGTGTTGCAATGAACAGAGAAAAAGTTAAACGATCGTCAATTGTTTTAGCAGGCTAGTTTTAACTTCAGTGTTTGACTTTGGTGAATTTGTAACAATGTAAAAATTACGTGTGTTATAGTCCTAAACCTTGTTTTATGTAATAAGTTAACCAATTTTCACTAATTTGTGTTGGGTTGTGATTTTTGTTAAATGAACGACAGCTCACTTGGCCGATTTTAACTGAGGGAATCATTGCTTATCATATAGTCGCGTTTATAAATGGCATTATATAAGTCCATTGCAGTTTGCGATTTGTTGTGTTGCTGCGGCTTTCATCCTGAGTGTCTAGATCGTAAAAGGTGCTAGTGTATAATTATGGTTGGGTAAATAAAGTGTTCGGAATTAGGATTTGTGATATGTAAACAGGCTAACTACGAATTGTGTATTGTAGCACAAATTACTATATATCTTCTAAACTGCCATGTACTAGGTGGTGCCTGGGGTATTAAGTTATGCGTGACAGTAAGTCTTACTGTCATCGCGTTGCTGTCTGAATTCGGAAATTTGATGCGGTCACTTACTGACTGTCGTCATTGGTCGTTTTTAAAAATGCCCTGTATGCACCAGTTGTTGGACACAATGTTATGCAAGAGGCATATCAGTTTTGTTCAAATTTGTAAATAGTATATGCAACTATTTATTATGTAAATAATTCGGACGTGCTAAAAATTATTAATAATATATATATAATTGGTGTTTGTTTCATACGTTGTGAAAGTCTTTTGTCAACTCGTTTGTTTAGCTACCTTTCTCTTGCCAGAAAGGACTGCTTAAATTGCACAAGAATTATTTGTTTCTGTTTATGGCTCAGTTAGTAATTATTATAATAATTAGTAACATTTGTTACTAAGCTTGTTAGTAAGATCCTAGGGCAAGCTTTCTTTTTATGTTAGTATGATTTGTCAGTCCGTCCATTGGAAAATGGATTGTGTATTTTTATGTTAATTTAGTGTATTACGATATTTTCAATTGTCAAGTGAAATGTTAACTGATGTTTTGAGAGACTAATATAAGTGCAGTTCTGTTACACGTGTGTCAAACTTTTGCTCGCAAAGTGTCTTGTGACACTGGCTCTTAAAGAAATTCTCACGGGATTTTAACTCAGCTCTAACGTTTAGTCTTTTAAAACTTTAAAGACTTTAATAAGTTATGAGTGTTTAATTGTATCGATTTCGATTTGTTTAAATCCATTGGTTCTAATTGCAGTATTATAAACTCTAATTAGGTTGTTCCCAGTGCCAGTGAACATGTGTCTGTAAGTATCCCCTAGTGGGCGTGAGTCAAAGATACACTGTAATGCCCAAAAAATCAAATAACTCTGACTGGCCTATTGATGTCTTATTGCTAGTACGGTTTAGTTAGCATTTAGTTATCCTCAGTTTTTCTAAGCCGGGAACAAGCAGCGTTATTTTTTTATGTTTTTGTGTTAAGCACCTAAAATTACTTGCAACTAGGCACACATAATATGTAAACACCTCTGTAGACATTGCTGGAATAATTGGGAAATTTAAGACGAAACTGAAGAGAAATGAATGAACGTGTACATTAGTTACTTTTTGTGTTGTTTTGTCGTTACGCATTTGCTAGTTAGTAGCAATTTGCGAAAGTGTATCATTTGTAAATACGCAAATAAACAGTATTTAAAAATTAAATGTTGAAGTAACTTTGTTGAATGAGTAGTTGAATGACTGCTTATTTTGGTGGGATTTACAAATGGGGCCTACATGACTGTAGTTGTGCTGTAAAAAATTGGCGACACATGGTAGTAGCAACTAGTATAAAATTGCCACCAGTTACCAGTCGTTGACCTCTTCCATGGGCTACTGCCAGTTGAGGATCTTAACAGTGCTTGACATTTCACATAAAATACAAAAATCGTATCTTCCTGGACATTGACTTGTTCACGGTTCCGGTAAAAAGCTTATGGCTATCTGGTAAGGTATCCTTGGGGTCTTTCTGGGTGTATTCCTTATTCGCTTTTCTCCAGTTTTATTAGCATGTCATAGTAGCAGTGTGAGATCTCGTACACTTCCATCATGTCACCTATAAATCGGTATGTTAAGACATAAGAACTTTTATTTCACACATAACAAGATACACAGATTGTAGTCAGTTGACAACAGCGGCGGATTATGCTTTTATGGGCCTTAGGCTTGAGCTTGGAACGGGCCTTTTAAATGTTGCTACACTGCTGAGCTGACGTGTTTTTGTGGAGCTCTCGTCGTTTGTAAGTTTGTTTAATTTTGTGAGTTTTTGCCCACCGATTGTGATAAAAATGATATCTTCTTGATCCTTGAGTTGTGGACTAGGACTATATATAGCGCCAAGCTGCTCGAAATCTTTTGGACACGTATCCTAACGATTTAGAGACATATTTTGTAGAAGAGTTAGTACACTTCCAGTCGTTTATCCAGAAATAAGACCAAACTTGCAACGGCAGCATTGAACTACAGATGTATCGGCAAATTGTTTCCAATAACCTTCTGTCAAATTCGGAAACTGAAATTTTGAACTTAAACTGTGTAAACGTGAATTTTGTAAACTTAAACTGTGTAAACTTGATTTGTGTAAACCCGATTTGAAATATAGTGACTGACTTTTGAAAAAAAAATGTTTCGTTTTATTTTGCCGGGCCCCTTTTGATCCCGGGCCTTAGGCTTCAGCCTATAGGGCTATCCGCTACAGGTTGACAAATAAATATTTAAATAGTGTGGGGAAAGGGAACCGATCATACGGGGGCAGTGGGCAGTTTCAGTGTCAACAATCTGTCTTCGTGCTCCAGACTCTATATACAATAAACCATTTTGGTTGCCCTACGCTGTACGTTTTCTAGCTTTTCTGTAAAATGGTGACCAAACTACATTACCATACTCCAATATTGGTCTTACTAATGAGGTGCGTAATGGCAAAAACATAGTGTGAACACTTCTGGCTCTAGAATCTGTTTCTAAAACTGCTGAGGTTGTGAAAAAGGAAATTGATTCTGTGGTATCTTTCCAGATTCGGATGATTATCGAAAAATCGTCTGAGCCAAAGTTTTGTAATTTCTGTCTGTTCAAGTTGTCGAAACGTCTGTCAGCCATTTGGTTTGTTCCTTGTGATACCTTGCCATCTTTGGCGGTTGGTAATATTTCAGTTTCTTTGCAAAACGTTTCCATACTGGAGAGTTTGTGAAGCGAAAAATTTTTGCGGTGTAGGGATATGAGGCTATTTACAGACATACCCATACAGAGTCTAACTTTGATAAAGTGGGTAAAGGTGGAATTGTAAAGTGTCAGTCTTTATTGCTTGGAATTGAATGTGTCAGGTATTATTTTTACACAAAATTCCACAATATCTGTACAGTATCACGTTTCTAGAAAAAGTTATTACGCAACAAAGAATTTCATGGCTACCTGGTCATTGGACTCTCGGAAAGTGATATATAGCTGTTTAGAAAGAGGAAGAACAGGGCTACACGATGATTTGGGCTGCATTTTAGAACAGGTCCACCAAGAGGAGTGACGACAAATTAATTAGATATTCTATTTTTGGCAATTTTCGCTTAGAAAACTGCTGACGCAAAGCCATTATTCTATAACCTTATAACTTTAATTCTGTAAAAGCTGCTGCTGGCTTTGCGTTATAAATGAGGACTATGTGTCGTGTCACAAAAAAATTACAAAATTAAAGGTATTACACAGAACATTTTATTCAGTGACAGTTTTTAGCCTTACTGCTTAAGTAGGGGTTGCATAACTTATACATACTAGGCCTTTCTAATATGCAGATTAAATTCAGTGTTCACATTTGCTATTTGAACTTACAGGTTGTTACAATGTTGCTAGCAAATTATTTTAACCTCAAACAAATGTATTACTCTTCAATGAACAAAACCTGTGATTTTAAAATAGAAGCAAAAATAAACAGTTGTGAAGAAACTCTAAAGTTAAGTGCTAAGGCACTGATAAATAAAGTAGAATACAGGTGAGCTTCTTTTTATATCTCAAACTTTATTTTCCGAATTAGTAGTGATAGCATACATTGCTCTCTCTCGGTCAAGTCACATGCTTACAATGTGATCTGTAAAAACAAACTGCCCAGGTAAAATTTTCCATGAAGTAAAAGGAAGTCAGCAATTCCATGAATAATAATTACACTATTACAATAATTAAATAACTAATAATTAATAAAATCAAGAAATCGTGAGCTTCACGACATCAGTTACCTACTAATGTTACTAAAATGACACACTAGACAAAGAAAAGCTGGAAATAAACACGGAAGAAGTGTTTAACATTTTAATAAAATAGCTAACATCAAGTCAAAAAGTAAACACAAACATAATGAAAATTCAAGATTTTCATTCCTATGTTGAGCGTGACTTGCAAGTCTGTTTTCAGCTAAAGAGACAAATGTTAACAAGTGTAACACATGTGTTCTAAAAAGAACGTTATCACCATTATATCAGTTGTTTCAAAAATTAACAACAACAACAGATTAATTTAAAAATACCATTTAAAAAAGATTGAACGTTTTCACTGTACGCTATTTTCAAGTGAAAAAAATAAGAAAAACGCAAAAATGGTCAGTAAATACTCGTTTTCTTTCCACGTGAAAACTGTCCACAGTAGTGGAACAAAAAATCGTGTTTTTTCTTTCCTCAGTTGGAGGATTTTTAAATGGCTTTTATTGTACCAATTCTTAACATGTACTAAGAATGTTATAGATACTTGCAGAAAAAACTAGCAAACTACGTACAAGAATTTATTTTTCTAGAAATGTTTCATAATTTCACTTTCTAACTATAACTGTAACACTTAGTAACAGTGGCATATTTTGAGTGACCAATGATCCTTGTCTGTAATAAATATCAATATGTATTAAAAAATGATGGCCCGCAAACCAGCAATAAACTACATGTAATTTGTATTAGTGTTCAATTATTCAATAATCAACCCCAAAACAAAACGAGTGATGTCACTGAAACCACGACAACAACTCTCTTATGATGTAACAGTTTCAAGTAAACTGAGTGAGTGAGACACACGCTTTTTTAACGTCGCCCCACTCATACTTGCCAGCATACTTATATACTGATGAAAATAAATATTATCTTATCTTAGCTTATCTTATCTTATCTTATCGTTGCAATAATTATAGTTCATTTTTGTTTCATTCAAATTATTACATCATTATTACAATTGTAGATCATCATCGTTATTATAACATCATTATCACCCATCATCATCGCCATCATGTTCAATGGTGTCATATCACCGTCACTGCAAAAATTAATTACAAGTTCAATTTTTTTGGTACAGTTTTGAATTTCTTCAATGTTTTTCATTATCATCAGGCTCATATTTGGATACTCTACAGCCAACATCCATCATATTTTATACTTTATTTTGAGGCTTTAAAAGAGGATAGCTAAATCAGTAACTGGCCACCTCGTTGTATGCTCAACTGCAAAACCAAACATAGCCAGGCCTAGTTATTAAGTGGACGGATGATGCAAATTACATGGTTGTGGGCAATTTCATAAGTCAAATTTTCTCTGTTATTCATCCTCGTGATGCCTCGTGATCATAAATACACATCCAGACATGTGGCTACCATAGCTCTATTGACTCACTATCTGATCTTAATGTACTATGCTTAGGAGTGAGCTAGATTCTGGTCCAGCCACAACCATCAATATTGGTCCTGCAGCTGAATGGATTCCAACTGGATGTAATCACACAAAATGTCAAATTGTACAAAACAACCATAGTTATGATATTAAAATTATGTACCAGCTGTAAAGTCATCTTCATAATCATAATAATAATCATTGTTACCTTTATCATTTTCGGTGTTACAGTATTGGCATAATTTGCTGCAGCTTTTTAGCAACAAAAAACATTAAAATGGCGAACTACCTATGTTTAACACTTTACTGAAAATTTTTAATTTACAATTTTATTTACTTGCAAGCTAGGACGTTTGATGCCAAGTAGGGTGCTGGAGCTTCGAAGAATTGTTTTAGACGTTGATGACAAGTGGTAAGAACTACTGTTCTTCTAAAATTTTAACCTTTTGAAGAATTCAGGGTTACCACAGAATTTTAAAATAAATTTCTCTGGCTTTTCCAAAACTTTTCTCTGACCAAATATTGATTTTCCATAAGCAAGATCAGTCGAAATTGCATTACCAGTATACATACTTATACATTTTTGTGCATGGGACATTCATACATATACTGATATATAATGTATATATATTATCATTATTATCATCATTATTTTTGGAACAGAAATCGAAACTGGGAGCCTGCCAGATTTTATTTGAGGACGAATCGCTGAAAAACATTTTGGAAATATATCGATTCACTGTGATTATTTTTGCAACCCTTTCCAATTTCCCTGACTTTTCACCCCATTTTCACTGACTTTTTACCAAATTATCGTTTCCCTGACTTGTCCATGACTTTCCAGGATAGCCTGTATTTTCAAAGATTTTCCAGGGTTTTCTCTGACCGTGGGAACCCTGAACACGTAAAAATTATGACTCTTTGTCAGAAAGACTATTTGAGCAGAAAACAAACTGGCACTGCCGCAGTGAGTCACGCTAAAACTTTCGCATGCTGTACCTAGTCTATATATTAATTATACTGGTATGGGCTTAATATATATTTAAGATTCGAGGCTATAGCTCCAGCGACGGCACCATTTGCGGCGATCTATGCATCAAACGAAAGGTCTCGATCTAAAGTGCTGATAATTTTAGGTTCGAATCGAATTCGAACTAAAAACAGATTCAAAACAAGTTTTGAACTCGAACGTTCGATGCTCACCCTTAATTATCAGTTCGTCACTCGTCATTGCCATTAATACCGACCGCAATAGCATGAGTCGTAGATATAACACAAGAGTAATTGTGCACCACTTTGCAGTTTGACTAGAAGTTTCCCGTATTGCAAAAATTTTATCCTAAAAAAGCAAAAAAGTAGTTGAAGGAAAAACTACGGTGAGATCCTGCTTGTAAATGTAATCTGCTATAATATAGCGTTAGTAAGCATGCTAACTGTACAGCCCTTAGCTTGTATCGAGTAATTTTTTATCACGCATTGTGTTTTGTGGGATAGTGTGCTCAGCGTCGACACGTTAGTTCGTAGGTTTGTCAAGTTTATTAGTCTGTCTATTAAACTTCGTTTGTTACTTGCGTAACCATAATGAACGAACATAACATCTAAAGCATAACCAAAGGTAGTATTAGTAATCATTAGTTATTATTGATGAGCTTTGTGAGAAAATTCCTGGTCTAGCTGATAACCCTGTTCTGTGTTTGCACATTTGTCAAAGTTTGTAATATAATCATCATTTTACATTACAGATATTGAAGATGACATTGCTGCATCTGTAATAGATACCAAACTAGCTTAATTTTGTCCAAATGGAACACCAACAACATATTGACAGCTTATCTTACTTGTCAAGTGTAGTTAACCTAAGAGATTTCTTGAACACATGGAAAACTCACATTTTCAATGACAGACACAAGTTATTTCAAACACAAGAACCACTGGCATCTAGTAATCTAACAGATGTTACTGACTTACCTGCTGCGACTGTCAGTGAGTTGAAACGAGTTTGCGATGAAAGCAATTTGCAGTTGCCGGGATTCAATACGACTTTACAGAACTTGGCAGAAATTCCTAGCAATGTGGAGCATGATCTTCTTACACTCAGATTACAAAACAAAGAGCTGGAAAAGAGAAAAGAGGTTCCATCACATAAACACAAAATGTGGACCATCATGCGTAATCACCGTGGTAGTATAAGACATCAGAGGGAAACAAAGAAGAAGAAAATCTTATCGGTAGAAGACATTGATGTGGTTTTAACCATTCAGCTATTCCGTCCACTTTTGCCCTCCAATACTGCTAGAGTTAAAGGCCAGAGCACTCTCAGTTTAGACAGGGAAGTTATTTTTCTGGGCAAGCAGAAACTGTCAGAGCTACGAGATATTATTGCATGTCCTGCAGATGTTTCTAATCTGACCGAAATTTCGGATAATCCACAGACCATTCCTGATGTAAGAGCTGTTGACCTATATCCTTCATCTTACTTATTCATAAACGACACATTCTACAATGACACGCGTAATATAGAAGCCAGAGATCTCAGTTCAGACGTGATCATATGGGCACGTGAGAGAGGAATCCATGTAAACCCCATTCCCCATTCTATGGAAGAGACAACCTTTCTGGATTTAAGGATTCGCATTGGGTTGCCGTATGTATTTGTCCACCAAGGTGACTGTGAGCACCTAGTAGTATTCAGTGATTTGCGCATTCTTCATCCTGATGATATTTTGGAAGCTTCTAGTTACCCTATACTCTCTTCGGTTTGCAATCGCAGACGTGTTATCTGCATTGTGTGCCGCATGTATACGGCTAGATGGGTTACATATGAGGATAAGCTGTCTCCGCAGGATCCAGGATTTTTCTGCGATCAGTGCTTTCAAAGCCTCCACTACGATAAGGACATGAATAAATTGGCTCCGTTTCGCGCGTACACATTTATCGACAAAAGTGCTGCAATGTTTTAAAAGTACAATAAGCTTGAATAATGCAGTAAGGAACTTGAGATGTTCAGTATTACGGAGTTCATGCACAAATTTTGGTGCTGTTGGTTACTTTATCTATGTGTATCGTTATTAGACAGTGTTTATTTTGTAAGAATTATTAAAATTGTTTATCAATTACAAAATTTGGCTATTTGAGTGCCCATAACTGTGGATATGACTTGCAAAAATTAGTGAAGGCCACAAACGTAGATTTGGCACATGGTGGTGGTCGACATGCTTACTGCCAACTGCGAGTATATGTGCAGTGTTCCACCCACTGGTACTACCAGCATACATGTAATTCAATTAAATGACGCGAGTGTACGTGCAGTGTTCCAGCCACTGGTACTGCCAGTATACATGTAATTCAATTAAATGACTGAGTGTATGTGCAGTGTTCCACCCACTGGTACTACCAGCATACATGTAATTCAATTAAATGACGCGAGGGTATGTGCAGTGTTCCAGCCACTGGTACTGCCAGTATACATGTAATTCAATTAAATGACTGAGTGTACGTGCAGTGTTCCACCTACTGGTACTACCAATATGCATGTAATTTGATTAAATGACACTGTAGCATGCGCAGAAAGCTTGGCAGTCCACCAGCGCACCTAAAAGTTTCTCTGGTAACAAGCCAAGTACTCGCATATGAGTTGGTATGAAGTGACATGGTGTGATACTGTTGGATGTTTAAGTGCAAGCAGGGCATTTCTAACATCATACCACAGCTATGTGTTATCTCGTCTCATACTTGGCAATTGGCGAAAAACACTCCTAAAATAATTTTATGGCAGTCAATGGCATCCATTGTGAATAGCATCCATTTAACCAGCTATACACTGCCATATGTACAGGATAGGGTGCTTCAGGAAATGTAAAAAACAAAACCTAATATGAAGTGGAAAATTTAGTCACTTTGACCAATGGCCAAATAAAACCAAAGGAAATTAATTTAATCAAACTTGATAATTCACTTGTCTCGTCTATTGTCTGAGGTTTCTTTCCGTATTAAAAGCTTAGTATATCCTGCGCACCCCTAGCAAAAGCCAAAATTCCAAACCCTGTATATGTAACAAATTGTAAGTTCACTTCATTGCAAAAGTAGTCGTACGATTAGACCACACAGTGCAGTGTCCTATGTTGACAGGTCTGGTGTACGTAGTACAATGTACTACAAGTGTGCAGTGTACACTATAGTGCCATGCAAATTGATGTAATAGATACATTTGATATTTTACTTTTTCATGGTGACATACATAGGGTGCTTGGCTTGGGCTCTATCACTTGTGGCATTTTACTATAGACATCTGCCTAGGACTGTATATTTATAATATGCATTACTGTAAGGTCAAGTTTTAATTATTCGCTTGAATGATAAACATAATGAAACCTGTGTTTATTATCAAGCTAATTTTATTTTTGAATCTCATAGTTTATAAATCATATAGCACAAATTAAAACCCGTTCGGCCCAATTATACTGTTACATCTTCTTAAAAAGAGATCAACAGCATTCGATCTAAGATTAATTACATGTGCATGTTAAGAATTTGTAAATTTATAAAATTAAATAACATCTGAATGTACAAAAACCTACAAAAGTACTCGTATGTTACATATCACAAGCTTTTATGAGAAACTGTGAAATAATTAAAAACAACAACTATTAGGTAAACAATTATACATTATAAAAAATAGTCAAATGTAATAATTTAACAACAGTAGAGCATTTAATCATGGCAAATTTAACAACGACTGATAAAAACAAATACAGTAATGCCAACTTTACACTGTCCCCAAACACAATAAACATTTTACTAGCAGCAACTAGATTTCATAATTTCTTGTCGTCACGAAGAAGCCAATACTCATCCGTCTGCATTTCATGTAGTCGTGATATCACACGTTCAAATGCAAAGATTTCTTCTGCACCGGTGAATAAACTGAGATTAGCATTCTCCTACAAGAGAAGAATGGTGTAAGGGAGTGTGCATTATTATTTGGAGCTAAATATTAATCCACATTGCTTAAGCTAGTTCCTTTTGTTACAATGATTTTGTAACAAAACAAAATCATAGTTAACAGAGTTTTTTGGCTCTCAAAGCCCACTGGATTTCACTAAGATAGATTGATACAAACGATTTTCACAAAAGCTTTTTTAACAGTCAGTACATTCTATAATGAATTTACTGTCAGTACAGTGAATTTCTACATTAGAGTGGTATGATCACTTAGACATGCCGACGAGTGTTTGTCGATGAAACAGCATGCTAATTCATTGGTTCAATGGAGACTTTTTAAGGCAAGCAGTAGATGCAGCAAATAATACAACTTTTTTTAGTAATGTGAACTCAAACAAAGCTTGTTTTGTTCCGCAGTCAAAACACTAATTAATCTCTATACAGTCAAACCTCTTTTACATCGCCTACTTTGGGGCTGCAAAAAAGTTTGCGTCAAGCACTTTTGGCATTATAACGAGTTTCAATAATACATACGTGTCTATGCTAATATATAGACATTTTGTTTTGCCAAAGATTTAGTCATTAAACGAAGGTGACTTTATAAAGGGAGCACTATAATAAGGTTTGACTGTAATTTCATCAAAATTAATTAAATGAAATATCACCAAAAATTCACAATCTCAGTATAACTCCATTATAAATTTGTAAGGCATGTCAGTAACAGCATTATGGTAGCACTCTGTTGTTTTCACTCATGCAAATTTAAAGGAAGAACGACAACTGATGTGGTGTAGATGGCAGCACCTTTTACTGATGTGATGTTACCAGTTACAGACATGATACGTGCAGACTAGAACTAACTGAAATAGCCACTAATGTTGACTGAGAGAGAGGTTCAAGTTTTTCTAAACAAGATCAAGTAACACAAAAGTCAAAAACGTTGCACTGGCAGCTATATAAGTAAATATAGTCAAAGTTATTAAAACAAAAGTGATCAGCCGCATCTGATAAACCCCTGTCTTATTAACAATCAAGAAAAGGCTATTTTAAATTTGACAAAGTGGTAAGATTATTAATTACTGCCCTCACAATCCAGGTTAGTCTCTCTTATATATGCTAGATATCTCAGAAGTGATTTTGAGATTTTTTTGCCTTTTGAAATCACTTGTAAGAAACATACACATACTCTAGTAATGCCTAGATCTTCCATAAGTCTTCTGTTCTCGAAATGATCAGTTTCTGTTAATTCCCCTTCTTGAAACAGCTCTGTACTTGGAACATCAGCTGAACATACTAATCTCACCTGAAATTATATAAATTAAATTATTAGAAAAGGACGGATTAAGATCAAAGCTACCAAGCTTTACATATTTTATGAAATTACAGTAAATATGACATACACATTTTAAAGAACCAATAACTTATTGTGTCTTTTCTTGACCATGTATGACATCATGTTTCAAACAATACATTATATCAGACCGTCTACTGAAATTGTATTGAACAAACAGCAGTCAATGAGCTATTAAGTGTTAAGAAAAATCTTCTTAAACATTAATTTATTGCCACAACTTACACAGAAAAAGGCTCAATAAAAATATCGCTATTTAACCTAGATAGGTCTCACTTGAGATTAAAATTATTAATTTACAATGTTCGGAAATGAACACCTGGTTTGTGGGTGGAACTTTACTCCAGACTACCTCATAATCTTCAGAAAAATCAATCTACAATCTAAGTGCTCAGACAGCTAAAGTCTCAAATTGCAAAGAATTTATTGCAGAGAATATTCGCTTTTTCATAAATAGCATGCAGCATCAAATCTAAATTTAACCATTTGTGTTGTATTAACCAACTTTAAACATCATGTTTTCCATAGCAATACAAAAAATTCTCAATCAGGTGTTGTGAAATGAAAAATAAATGCTAAAATAAGATTAACAGCTGAGAAAGAAGAGCTAAAGCTCTAATCCCAATGACAATTTCATGCATTTAGCTATAGCTAATTTACCTTGTTATCATACAATGTGTCAATAAGAGTAATAAACCGTCTAGCTGCTGTCTTGATGTTCAAACTCATCTGAGGTACATCTCTCAAAATTATCACATCAAATGTCTGACTCATCTGGAGATAATCTGCGGCACCCAATGGCTATAAAACAACAACAAAACTCAAATTAGAAATCAATTTCAACAGTAAATGGTTATATTAATCCTCTTGTGTAATATCATTATAAGACCTCACACGTACAAAAATGATGCATCTTGAAAAAACTTAGTATCTAAAGCATTTCCCTAAAAATTACTTTATCATTTTTCAAAATATAAAAAATAGAAAAAAGAACAACTTTTTAAGTTTGGGTGTTGCATCTAAAAAAGGCGATATTTGCACACATACATTCATGAAATTGGAAAAAGAGCATTCCATACATCTTTAATAATTTTAATTAAGAATGCACAAAGCTACTGACAACCAAACAAATTCAGTGCGAATAAAGTGCAGTAGTGGTGAAATTACAAACCCTTTTGCAAAGTTCATCAAACGAAGTATCTAGAACACGGCCACAGGTTTTCTGAAATTCAACATCTCGACCTTTCACCCTTAACTTCCTTTGCCTGGGCGAGTCATTTTGCTGGCTGCATAAACGCTTGAATAAGTTATCCAAATGACTGTCGGCATTGCACATGGATTTACTAAAAGAAAAAACCAACCATTATGCAAACTCTAAACAATGAGACAGTACAAAAACTTCAAAAACATACAAAATAGTAATAATACTAGAAATCCAACAAAAATCTTTCCTCTTTTATCAATCACTTCATTCTGTTTTTTCATCCTATTATAGCTAATCTATGTAGATTTTCTATTTATCACCGTTTTTCTCCTTTTTGAATATGTCACTGGACTATATGTCATAACAGCAGCATGTTATTAAAATCAGTTTCACCTTTTGGCAGTAAACACATTCGATTCACTTAATAAGACAGGAATTTACAATGCTTTATTATTTTAAACTTTGCACTACAATTTTAACGTTGCAGAAAGCCAAATCCGATATTCACTCTTCGAAGGGACTGGGCATAGCTCAGTGAATTTCTTCATACTAACCTAGTCGGGTATTTAACTGTAAGCGCATTCTGCATTTCTCAGTCCATTTTTCCTGTTTTTTATCTCACCTCACAAATGTTAAGAAGTTTATCCTTTGTTTGACACTGGTATTGGATTACGCAAAAATACAATAAAGACTAAGGAATGTGTCATAAACAGAACTCAAAAGTTTTGCACTAGCTCACTTTCACAAATGTCATGAAATTAATCTTCCGGAATAGACTGGATAAAGGGTAACAACAGCTTATTCTAAGACAATGCAGACAATGACAATAATAAAAATAAAAACTAACGAACTATTGCCTATTATTATATTATAAATGAACTATTACTATACTCACACAAAGTATGTTTGTTCTGTGGGTTTATTTTGAAAGCGGTAGTCGACACCAGAGTCTAGAGGTACTGCCTTGCAGTGATCTTTCAGTATACCGATAAATGGTAGAAAATTCACCCTCTGCAAACCATTCTTGTACAGCTCTGAAATACAGCAACAAGATTAAAAATAGTTAACCTTGAAAAATGCATTCCAGCCATTCCAATGCTAAGAGAGAATATGCACTTCACTAGTATCTTGCGGTTAAGCAAATATGTTGACGTAGAATGCTGACTATGCTCTTCAAAGTCCTTTGTGTACATAATATTGATACATTAATATGTCAATATGTTTACGCAGGCTAGTCAACTACGTCAGCAAGTCAGGAGATATAACGGCGGTATTATTATTTACATTACAATGAACATTAATACAAACATATATAAGTACAATGTGACCTGCAAACAAACGTATGTCTGGTAATGTTATGTAGTCATTGCTGAAGTTATGGCAAAGATAAAACAGCTCAAGAAAATGTCAAAGTTCTGGTACATTAAGTAAATATGTAAGTTTCTTGCAATAGACTGAAATAAATGTTTTGATATTATATCACTACGGACGACGCTTATTTAAATCATGCCTATGCCTATGTGTACAGAAGAAATATTAACTTAAAGTCTGTTTGTCCCCAAATTTTCATATAGTGTAGCAATTACTTCAGTTATACAAATCTCACAGGTAGTTATGAATACAACTATCACAGAAGTAGCATCTGTTGCATGCATAAATTCACACTTACCGTCAGGTGGACGATTAGAGGTAGCTATGACCACAACTCCCCGATCGAACAATTCTGTAAAGAGTCTTTTTAATATCATGGCATCTGCAATATCTGTAACCTAAAAGCAGAAAATAACTTTAAAAAATCATGACAGGATTTGTAAATTTTGATGATTCACTATTTAAAATATCAATTATTCATGGAATTACAGTAAATTACAATAAACTCCTCATTAGGTACTTTGCAAGGCATTAGCTTTACTGTGTAAAACAAGCTAAAAATACCTGAAATTCATCAAAACAAAGAAGCCATGTCTTTTCACTAATGGCATCAGCAACTGGTGGGATAGGATCATATGGTATTGGCTTTTTGGCTCCGTAGATTTTCGGAATGTTTTTCTTGATTTCATGTATTTCTGCATCAGAAGACAGCAGCGATTAATTGCAACGAAGATGTTTAAGTAACTTTTCAATACTAATATTACACATTTTGCTTACTTGCTGTTCTTAATTCAATTTGGGTTGGGTGGCTAAGAGGTGGTCAACATTTTGAACCGCAACCGCCTTGAGTTCGAGTCTAGCGCCTACCGATGCCAGTGTATATACCGTACGTGTTATGCATTATTTGCGTGTTGCATGCATACTTGTATTGTCATACGTATAAGTAGCTAAATAGCCGTTAATGGTAATGTTGTCTGTTAAACAAGCGATGGTAAATAAATGTTGTCTTTGTCTTTATCATGTTTAAGTTCTGGCACTGGATTGCTGATATCACCGCAAGGATGGAAATGAACTGATTATCACAATGTAACTCATTTGAATGATATTTGAATTTTTAGTAGGTCTCAACAAAAGGTATAACTTTAGCCATAGGTCTACCTAATCATATGAGAAATGGTTAAAAGGTTACCTAAACAAATGTATGGGAATTTTAACACTTAAATGAAATTAACAGTGAGCACTGTGATGAAACAATATCATGCAGTATTGCCACTAAACAGTTTGAAGTTCATATCTAAGATAAGTTCAAATCTTGACACCTCCAAGTTTGAAGTAAAGTACAAGTTTGCCATTCGAAAAATCTGTGTGTGAGCAAAATTTTCTGCAAACAATGCAGTCACTAGCGTGAAAGCTGCCATATATATGGCACTGTGCAAACAGCCTTGGCGTAGCTGTCTACAAATTTATCAGATAACAAACTAGCTTAATCAGCAAAACAAACACCATTTAACACGAAAGCACAGCATGATTCAAACTTAGCCAAGGACAGAGTACCTACACAGACACACCCCCGTTTCAGCCAATCAGATAAGCTGAATCAAACCAGCCCACCATCATTTTCGATAACAGGAAATGATAGTAAACTGCTTTCTGTGTATTTGCATTACAACATTCCCAATAAGGTTACGAGTGGCTTTCGAAGTGGGATAGCCTCCACATACTCAAACACCAGTTGAAAATTCAAAGACAACACATTTCAAGATCACCTTTTTAAGATGCACAGGTGTATTTCACATTTAGATATTTTCTGATAAAGAGATTTAAAGTATTCACACATATTTTGTGAAATAACACAAACATTGCACTTAAACTCAGACTATCTAGCAATTACGCTTGTAATCCCTTGATACTGACGTTATCGATGCTTCGACAAAGTGACACTTACTAAAATGTTTTGGAGAACAGCAGCTTAGTTGCGCTATGGCTGTTTATTACTAATAATTTTGGATAATTCTGAAGTGTGAATGGCTTAGTAGTTACGAAGTAGCGCTTGATGACCAAACTTAAAAATAGTGTGAAATAACCAGATATAGCTGACCAGTAACAGAGCAAATGATCCCGCTTTGATGCTGATTCTGGCTAAATACCTTGTAGGAGCTCACAGAGTATCAACCACGGTTGAAAAACACCTGCTAGTTCATGGCTCATCGTAGAGGCATAGCCTTAATAATGAATTAGGTCCCAGTTTTGCCACAGGCTTCCAATTTGAGTATGACCTGCCATTGAATGATGAATTTTGGCTTGCAGGATTCCACACTATATAAAAAAGGTATGAAAATACACTCACTGTTATGAACATCAAGCATGAACTTGTGGAAGTGAATTCGGAGTTTATTCTCAGAAGGTACTTTGGAGAGAATGTAGAACATGTCCATTAACATTGTCTTGCCTCCACCTGCACAATGTACAAATGAACACAATCATTGAATTATAATTAAGTGATTGTAACTATACAATTGTGATTGTGTTGTGTCAGGAAATGATTGCCTAGTCATGCAAAAGAAACAAAAAGGACTGACAAAACCGCAAGAAAAAGCATTTAATTTTGAGTAAAGAACACCGATCTTAACATCTAATACTACCATTGTTCACAGTTCTAAGGCTATAAATGGACAATGATACGATTGATGGTGGTTTCCCAATGAGAATGTTGTCAAGTTTTCAAATACTCCTTCGATTTTTGGCAACAAAAATAAAAATAATTTTGAAAAACAGATTAAATGAAAGATATGTAATGCTGAAAATATAAAAAAAACATGTTTATATATGACTAGTGAAAAGTTTAAAGTACAGTGGCTAACATTTCCTGACAACCCAATGACACCACATAGGTGTAAATCCAAAAATGTACTTATAAAAGCAAGAGGGTAATTTAATAATAGCATTGTAAACTTATGGAAAAATAAAAAAAGTACCTACCTACACTTCCATAAATGTATAAACCCTTTGGTGCCTTTCTCTTGTTGTAGAAATGAAATGCCTGCACACGAAAGAAAAACTTTAGTTAAAACAAAATTGGGATCACTGACATTTCAGTGGAACTGTCATGACTTTCCATGTTATTGTTATTTTTATGTAGAGCAAAAGTAAAAATAAAAAATGTCCCATGAGGTTGTAACTATTAAAACATTAACAATGACTATTTCAAAATCTAACATGAGTTCTCTTATAATACATGCCTTCAAGTGGAAAAATACTATGACACACTTATATATCTATGTAATGAAAATCAGTAGAATAAAACACTGTGAATTTATTTATTATATGTATAATATTTATAATAAAAAGGCAGTAATAGGATGTTTTTAGACTGAAAATGCTGAAGAATACCAGTTAGAAAAATAAAGAGAAAGTTATCATCCACCTAGCTATCTACTAACTACGAATGAAGAAGCAGCATTATTACCCTCTACTGGAAATACACAGTGTTAACTAGGTTTGCTTAAAATTAAACTGACAAACAAACGAATTTAAGAAAACACACACACACACACAAACAAATAAAATTAGAAAAAAATAAATAAAATTTAATAAATCAAGTCGGCTTCATAATGTTACAATTATGTTAACCAAAAACTGAAATTTGACAATTAGTCCACAGGATTAGGTACCAAACCTGTGCTTACCCCAGAAACTAAAGAAGTGCCAACAGACCAAGCATGCTGCCCTGCAAGTATACCGATATTGGCTACCTTATGAAACAACGAATAACGGTTTCCTGGTGTATATTGCTTTAATTTGGAGCAAACAGTGTCCAATTCCTGAACAACTTTTTCTTGATAATCGTCTTGCTTCAGTTCTCCCAGCATAACCTTGGCACGGTAAGCCTCCACTGGTGTTCTGCCATGGTGCTTAAAACCATCCTCCACAACATGTCTGGACAGACCTGAAAACACAAACAAGCACACACTTTACAAAATTCACTGAGTTAATTTGCAAAAAGTTTGCTACAAAATACAATAATTAATACATTAATACAGACTTGCAATACAAACAGTAGTAAAAATAAGATTAGCACTACCTACACTAAATGATTAGTCATGAAATTTTGCACATGCAGTGTGATGTTATTAAATAATGGCCACTTACAAACATCTGTAATAAATATGCAACTGTTGCCGGCGCAAAACATCTAGTTTTCACTGTTCGAATGAATACAAACCTTCCGTGTGCAAACAACTTGCCAAATACTGACATCGAGCTGATGCAATTGTTCGGGTCAGTGCTCTTATAGATGACATCGTTACAATGTGCGGTCTAGGCACAGCTTTAAACTTTTCAACGGTATGTTCTTTTAAACCTCACAAACAAACATTTAAACACAAGCAGCAACACTGTCACTGCTGTACCTACAGCATCAGCAGGTTTATATACAAGCGTTTAGATGATGACGTCATGACTCACGTGCGACCACAATACAAAGATCGATAAACAAAAATAATAGTGTGACAAATAGGTCAAGGACTGTAATTAATAACTTTACGCAAAACAGAAAATCCGAAGCACGTTGTAATAACAAAACTAAACAAGGCAAACTATTGTGTAGAGTTTTGTTGTAAGTTTACTTAAAATTATTATAACTATTTATCAGCTGGATGCGCCGTAAAGTGCCTGCTGTAGCTGACTGATTAGGCGTGAGGCAGTATTATTTTTGTCTTTTTTCTAATTATTTAGAATGTCTTTACTGAAAAATGTGTTTATTGCTAGCGCAAAGAGGACACCATTTGGAGCTTATGGTGGCAAGCTAAGAGACCTCACTACAACAGATTTGGCTGTTATAGCAGGAAAGAGTGCGTTAGAAGAAGCTAAGTTATCTCCAGAGGGTGTTTCGTCTGTTATTATTGGAAACGTGGCACAAACGTCAAGTTGTGCAGCATACTTGGCAAGGCACACAGGTATATTTGCTAATTTTGCTCTGCTTGTTCTTTTCTCGTGATTGTGATGTGATAACTTAAATGCGTTATATTAACTATAACCTGATCATTGTAAGTTTACTTGTAGGTTTAAATTAAAAATATAAAAATGACTAGTACTAATACAAATAATTTCAGGACTAAGGTGTGGCACACCAGTTCACGTTCCAGCTATAACTGTCAATAGGTTGTGTGGTTCAGGATTCCAAGCTGTAATTTCCGGTGCTCATGAAATTCAATTAGGAGAAAGCGATATTGTTTTAGCTGGAGGTGCTGAAAATATGAGCATGGCACCCTATGCCTTATGGGGTACTCGCTATGGCACTAAGTTTGGACAGCACTTAGAACTGAAATGTATAATGTGGACAACGTTAACAGACCAGTATACAAATCTACCCATGGGAATTACAGCTGAAAATCTTGCAGAGTTATATGGTATTACTAGGGAGCAATGTGATGAATTTGCACTACTTTCACAAGAGCGCTGGGCAGCAGCAAATGACTCGGGGAAATTTAAATCTGAAATTGTGCCAGTTGTTATAAAATCTAAGAAAGGTGACTTGATTGTGGATACGGATGAGCATCCTAGGAAAACGACCATGGAGAGTTTATCTAAGCTGCCAGTTGTTTTTAAGAAAAATGGAACAGTCACTGCTGGTAATGCTTCTGGTGTTTGTGATGGTGCCGCTGTCATAATACTTGCAGGTGAAGAAGGTGTAAGGAAACATAATTTGAAGCCAATCGCAAAAGTTATCGGTTATAATGTTTCGGGTTGCGACCCAGCTATAATGGGGATTGGTCCTGTCCCAGCAGTCAAGGGAGTTTTGGAACGAACTGGATTGAAACTGGATGATATTGACGTTTTAGAAGTAAATGAAGCATTTGCTCCACAATTTCTCGCTGTACAGAAAGAACTCGGGTTAGATCTGAAGAAAACAAACGTCAATGGTGGTGCCATCGCTCTGGGTCATCCAGTCGGTGCTTCTGGGGCCAGAATCATTGCAAATCTTACTTATGAATTACAGAAAACTCAAGGAAAGTATGCTCTTGGATCAGCATGCATTGGTGGTGGACAAGGCATTGCAGTGTTACTGGAAAGGTGTTGATAAAATCACGTAAGACTGTGAAATTATTTTCCTTCTTAGATTTTCGTAATCATGTGATTACAACAAAATTCCACTTCTGTGCTGCTGCGTCTCTGCTATTAAAAATCTGCCAGTTAACAGGGCTGACTTGCATCGATGTGATTCCAAATAT
This sequence comes from Tubiluchus corallicola, assembly GCA_030141605.1. Taxonomy (NCBI): domain Eukaryota; kingdom Metazoa; phylum Priapulida; class Priapulimorpha; order Priapulimorphida; family Tubiluchidae; genus Tubiluchus; species Tubiluchus corallicola. Next base: position 89,595 of record JAQGDQ010000193.1, read on the forward strand.
ATGCTAGCCAGCTATATAGCAAATTAATGGAAAACAGAATGTAATAGTAAACTATTGTCCAAAATGATGTAACATTTAAAACATTAAAAGGGAAAACATAATTTCTTTTAAGAATGACACATACTTGTGAATGATTTATTACTGTGGAAGCCTAATTTAATATTCGCGTGGTTGCTGTTTGCATGCATTTGGTCATTTCTTTATTAAATGGCCAACAATGCTGCACATCAAAAAAAAGCACTATACTTGATTGTAAGAACACAGTTCAGTTGTGACATGGAACACTGTCTCATAAACACGGTGGTAAACTTGAAACTTGCTGAGTTTTTGTGTATTATAGTATTAGTGCCATAATTAAATTTTTACTTGCAAATATGTGCAACATGTTCGTGGAATTTTAGAAAATTATGTTCAGTTGTGATGTGATCATTAGTTCTGCTATCTGTCTGTTCAAGTTTGTAAGCTAATTGTTAATTAATAGAAATATTTTGGCTGAAAATGTATATTTTTATGATGCTTCAACATCTGATAAGTTCTCAAAAATTGCCCTTGTTGCAGCATGCTTGGCAAAATTTGGGAGTCTGTAGTTACTGTATATCTGTACAAATTCTTGATGGAATCACGTTAATTCTAGTGAATTTTCCATCTTTTGTTTAGTTTGTCGTTAATAGTGTTTATTAGGAGCTATTTTCACGATTGTGGTCTTCTCAGTACCATTGTTAATGTAGTGTCCACTCTGTAGTTGAAAAGGAATGTCTCTCTTGGCCTCTGACCTCTAAGAATCTCTTGGCTTCCCCAAGTCTCGCTAGCAATTAATTTCACAAAAAATAAAGCATTTTTCTATTGTAGGACTAAGTTTAGTTGGTGTGTTACGTACATTACACTTATTTTAAGAGTGTAATAGTTAAAAAGAATAACTTGTTGCATTGTCGCTTCACAGTAAAACTATCATTGCATCGAAGTTTTATGATACTGTATAGTAACATTAAGTTGAATCTGTCACTTTAGCTTCTACAAGAATAATGGTACTTTTGTATATGATTATTTTATTTTATTTTTCTAAGTTTTTTGATGTTGCGGAATTGGAACTGGAAACTTTTTTCAGACTTATTTGTTCATTTCAGTACTGCTGTTTGTACTTCATTTCCATTGTTACATCTGTGGTACTAAATATATTTTTATAAATTCATTATAGAAGTACTTTTGGTAGTAGTTTTTTAATGTGACAGTATGGTCAATGGCATAGCTAATAAGGGAGCAACCACTCTCCCAAGAACATTTTTTCAAAATAGGCACATTTTCAACAACTTGCCTTATTACTTTATTTGACCAAACTGCTTCCCATGTTTGTTAAGTGAGAGTGCATTTATGCAACTCATTTGTCAAGGCTGACTGATTGAACTAAGAATCAAATTGCCCTAAATCTTGTCACATTAGGGTTAGCATTCGCTACCAGAAAGCAAATTTTAATCGAATTTGTGGCTTTCAAATTCGAGTCGAGCCAAATTTCACTATTCTCAATTCGAATTGAGATTGAAAGATTTTTGAATAAGTTTTTGAACCACCAGTAAAAACTAGTCTTACAAAGATCGTGCGTATTACTCGATTTTGTACTGCAGTAAAGCCACAAATAATTAGTTTCAAAATTGTATACAGCTAAATTGTGCTAATTGCACAATGTTTCAAACGTTTTAATGATAAAGAACGTACGTGGTTGAAGTGCTGAATTATTCGAATCTATAATTTTAGAATCGAATTCGAACTAAAACAACTCATTCAAATCCAATTCAAGCGTTCAAATTCCATACTCATTCCCAACACTGATGGTGTCTGTTGTGCATAGACAATTAAACATATAATTCCTTCATGTGTCATGGCACCTTTTTGGTATGTGCTAGCTCCCTCTAACTTTAAAACTTACATGCTATTGCCCTGAATATGGTATCAAAGATATACTATTCTCTATGCTTATTATCAGTGCCTGAATTGAGGACATACATATTTATGCATGTATGTACTTATATAAAAATTATATACTTTCTTCAAAAATAATTTCTTAAGACTTTCATGCACATTATTTCTTGCTAAAGTTTTTGATTTTTTTACATAGTAAAATTAAGCTTTTCATTTGATGCTGAATTGGCTGTTTAGTGTTGAGCTTTATAGTCAAACAGCTTTAGTGAAATCATAGGTGAAATGAACTTTTTGTTGTGCCTAACACATTAATTGTTGAACTTGAGCCTATAAACTATTTCCCGCAGTCTAAGGAGATGCCATTCGGAAATGATTCTATTTCCAGCTGTAGTTTTAAATGTTAAGGTGACAACGTTACAAATGCAAAAATCAAACCAGCACTTGAAGCTAGTCACACTAAACTGCAGCACAAAAAGATCTTTCTTGTCGTGATGAAAAAAATCACTGTGTGAAATCAATTTTATGTGACCTTTTGGAAAAAGGGTTGCTTCTTTCTTTTTAATTATGCAAATCACTCAGTAACTTATTAGTTTCACTAATGCTTTCCTTTCCATTTCTTAATGCTCATATGTAGAGGACTGTCTTCAAGAGAAAGGTTTTTACACTACTTTACTATGAACATGTTAGCTAGTCAACTATTAATGAATTGTAACTAATGCCGAACCTATCGGTACATGTTCAACTTTTTTATGTACTAATAAATACAGCTTAAATAAAAAATCTATATATTAATTTCGGTGATATATATAATTTCTTAATTTTCTTAAGTCTCGTCGTAGAAAAGAACAGAAGTTATAGTATAGTGAAAAAACTGTACAACGTCCACAGTTACTTTGATTTCTGGTATTGCTAGGAAGACTGAAAGTGGAACAGGAGCCAAAGTTGTTGTTATGAATTACTTCTACGAGATGGGAGCTTGGAAGAGTCACACACGCCCGCAGTAGAAGAACATAACCGAGCATTCGTGGAGTGAGTGGTTCTATAAATCGTTGCCACTCTAAAGTTTCACTGTTATTTGTCAGAAACCATGATTATTGCTTTTAGAGATTTTTCTAATCTGTCGTACTTTATGCTAGTGTAATTCTTTCATTATGTACAGGTGAGACAGAGATGAAGAATTGTGGGTCAAAGTAAATAAAGAGCAAGCGTCTAGACTACTAATTAGAAAGAAGTTGGAACTCGCATCAAGTGATCAGCATTATTAGGTGCCTAATGTAATTAACTAGTTAAAACTTCAGTTATTGTAAAAAAATAGTTGAATAAAAATTTTATGAAATAAAATGCATCTGATAGTTGGGCCAGTAGCTGTGGGTAAAACTACGTTAATGAAGAGACTTCAATCTTATGGACAAGGGAACAGAGAATTTGCTGAACAGGATTTGCCCACGACCATTCCGACTGCTGGGACTAATTTAGTCAACATTATTTTGGCCAAGAAATGTGAACTTACTATTCGTGAGCTTGGTGGACAGATGGCACCTATTTGGCATAATTACTACAAAAACTGCAAGTGCTTTATGTTCATGGTGGATATCAGTAACAAAATGCAAATATCGGCTGTTGCAATAGAATTAATGGAGGCCTTAAGGTCTAAAGATTTGAAAACAGCAAATGTGCTAATCATATTCAACAAGTCTGATGCCGCCTGCTTTACTCTTACTGAAATAGTGTCTGTTATCATGCTGGATGACATTAAAAAGCATGCGCCTCAGAACATAGAGTATACGCTCATTAGTGCCAAGACTGGGGATGGTATTATTAAAGTAATACAATGGTTGCGTGAGTCTGTTGAAAAAGCTGAAAGCTAAGCTGCATCCACTGTGAGAAGACTGTGGAACTAGAACCTATAGCAGAACTCCTGCTTGTTTATTCGTATATGTTCTGCTTTACATTTTCAACAGTTCATTTCTGAGCAAACAATACAGTCATCAAATCTGCTGTAGCCAGCTCTAATTTGGTTCCGGTTGAATGGCAAACTTTTGCTAACTCAGGCCCTAATGTCCTTTTTTAAGTCTTGTATGCTTAACTAGTAACTACCTTTGATTGACAGTACAGAGACCCATGTTAAGCAGAGTTAACTGTAATATTATATTTTCTGTTATCATCAGTTATTTCTCTATATTATTTTGCTGCTGAAGCCCAACAATACCTTTCCACCACCATGGCTGTGGTATTTCACATAGTTTTATTCATTTGTTGTGCATGATTTGCTGTATTATACAGGGCACGTACTCGGCCTATAATTCCTATATTTTTTGAAAACGTCCTATAATTCCCATATTTTGAGGTTATGTCCTACAATTCCTATAAAATCATGAATTCTCAATGAAATGAGTATGTTCTTGGTATTTTTGCACGTATTCGGCACACATAACCACAATTAGATATTATAAGTACATATCTTCATTGATTTGGGCACTTTAGTGAATGTAAATAACAATTGTCTGTCGCGAAGTATGTATGTTTTTACAGAGTTCGTATTCTCAAAAATCATTTACTTTTGCAAAGAAATTGTGAAAACCGCTGTAGTGTAAGGTTAGAAATTTTTTTTGTTTTTAAGAAAAAACGTCCTATAATTCCTATTTGTTTAAAAAATGTCCTATATTTTTTTTAGAATAATGTCCTATATTTTTGAAAATTAGAGTACGAGCCCTGATAATATTCACTTATGTTTGGTATGAGTCTGTGAATATTGAGCATATTGTTGCTTTCAATCAGCAAACTGCAGATCATTGCTAGCTACATACAGTACTATGTATCAAAGGCTGTTGAAATCATTTTATCATTGAATTTAGTGTTTCAATTGTGCACATTAAGCATTTTTATGCTGTGCATCTTTTAATAGATCTTGGCAAACATGGTTGGTTCACTAGTATTTTTCACTGCTGAAGCAATGTTCATATGAATTATTTTCTTCATTTTTTGAGAACAAAGATTTCTACAAACTACAAAGATCTTATGAGCACCAACATTTAATGAGTTTAGTGTCAGAAAATGTTCCTCCTTGTACTTTCCAGGAAAAACATAATCTGTGCATAATGTGAAGACGTGATTGCAGAAAAGACAGATGGACCGTAAACAGGCCTATGCCTAAAAGAGAAAAAAACAAATGTTAGTTTTGCAGAACTTTTTTACAGGAGCGCTTCATAACTATAGATTACAAAAGCGATGTGATACAAAAGGGAACAGAAAGAATTAGAAAGTTACATTTATTAAAGGACTTGTTAATTAACAAGACTCCAGGACCTTATTTTATTCACACTTTCATTTATGAAGTTATGATATTTAGTTTGTTTTACTGTGATGTTTCCTATTTTAGGTTTACTTGCACATATTTGTATAGCTTTGTAAATTATATTTTATGTCTCTGTACACTTTTTTTGAAAGTGAGAACTAGTCATTAAAATTATTAAAGTTGTGATGTTTTGTCCTTTAGTAGAATTGTAATTATAGATGATGTATTATTCTATATTTATAAATAAATGTCTATGCTATTGTATAATTACATACATTGTTTAAGACTGCTGCCTTGTTTATAACCAAAATAGTAAACATACAGTTATTATGTTTGACTGCAGAGAAAAATCTAATGACATAGAAGTATTTTTGAAATGTAATGAATCTTCTTTTGAAGCGTCAACATTATGTTTTTGAGTTAGCAGCTTTAACATTTTATTTTGTACGATCATGATAAACAAAGAATAAAAAGGTTTCAGGGGGTGTTGTAAAATGGAAAGAATTTCACAAAAACTCACCGAAATACAGATCGGAATGTGGAAGAAGTGAACAGAAGGCGTAATTTGGAATTAACAATTTTACATTTTGATTTCACTTGTAGCAAAATATGTTTATTTTTTATTATAGGCACTTAAAAACATTATAGTTCAAACATCAAAAATTTTGACAAAGCTACTGCTGTCATCACTGGTAAATTTTTACAAACATACAACCAGTTTATATGGGCAGAGCCTATAAGTATAGAACATATGCAGTAATTATGTATTTAACAGAAGGTAATGAATAAGCAGACCAGTAGAAAAGAAACTGATACAGTAACAAATAGCTAAGTGTTTGTGAATAAATGAATTGAACAGAAGAGAAATGAATAAACTTTTTTAATAGTTCAAAGTTATATGTAGGTCTGGTCACAATGTCAAAATGATTACAATTAGCTTTGTGGTCACAAATATCATCATTAGTGCTGGATTGAGGAGAATTGCCGCAATTGAATTTTCCATGCCTGATAGATTGCCTATGAATTGCGTTGAATATAAGTGAAATAGAGTGTTGCGTTGAAAATATCCATGACCTGTGAGTAGAGCATCGGTCAATACCATATCAACCCACACCATTCAGTTTGTCTCATCAAGACGTTTTTTTTTAAATTTTCCACGCAATGCTAAAATCGAAACCTGTTATAATTGACCTATGACCTCGGGGACAGGGTCAATGGCCAACCAATGTGCATGTATTTTATATCTTTTAGTTCTTCTTACCACTAACTTGCATGTGATATGCATGTAGTACACTGGGAAAAGAGTGTATCAAGACATTATGCAGTAGGCAAATAGTTCTGCCCCACTCATACACGTACAATTATTTGTGGTGTATTAGTAACCCTATTACCTAGTACCTACGTGGTTGTTTTCTTAAATAAGAGCACATCTCAACGCCGGGAAATAACACAACCTCCACAAGCTTGGTATGCCAATTGATGCCTCAAAAATGATATTTCCTCCGTCTCGTTTCTCCATACTGGTAGCAGCAGCCTTCGCTAGGAAGAAGCCAGATTTAACACTGAACATCCAGATTTCATCACAGCCCTTTTGCGTCACGTCCATCACGGCTCCAAATGAACCTTCAAAACCTAGGTGCCAGCGTTTGCGACAAAATGTCAATTCCTCCGTATTTCGCTGTGGTAGCATCGATCAGTGGTTACCACTCGCCTTCTTTGAGGGCGTTACACAAGGTACCACTTACCGAGTGTCCTTCAGCTTTCAAACATTTCACAGCCTTATCCAGATTCAGTTTGATGCTGCTGCTGAGCATGATGTGGGCGCCATCTTGAGCTAAACACCTTGCAATACTATATCCGACTCCATAAGAGAATGCCGTGACAAGGACCACCTTTCCCTCGTGTTTTTGTGCGCTTGTGGCTTTCTCGGCGTCCACTTTAGGATTATGAAATCCGTACTTGAACCGCACCCTTGGTATGTAAAGTGGACCGTCAGCTTCCACGTCTAGATGTGTCAGGAATTGGTGAAGCTATAAGGAAAACTGAGCAATTGGATCTGACCGAGAGTTTTTCTCTGAGAGTTAACGGTTATAATTCTAATAAACAACAATCTATGTGACGTGCGTGATCGATTTTCTTCAGAATTGGAAACGTTTCCACATTAAAATCCTGAGCCTTTATTTTTTAGAAACGTGAATTTCTTTCTTTGCCAGCACCCACAGTCAGTTCTGCACAAGATCAGACACTGTGGCTGGTGGTAGTAGGTGAGCAATACTGATTGGTTTCAATAAAACTGAGAAGAAAATATGGAAATGTACTCTCCAAAAGTTCCTGATAACGGATCCATCGCTGGTCTCGCTAGGTGAGCCTCAGAAATGACGTTTTAAGGTTATTGACATCGACTGTTCAACAGCGGCATTTTTTACTTGCATCATGGCCCTCAACTCTCAAGTGCGAAGTGTAAATTTTTATTTCATTCTAATGTGTTTATGTGTATTTCACTGAACCTTAAAATAGGCTTTGTTACATAGATAGACTTAATGTGCATTTTCTTAAACATTTTTAATAATCTTAAGCTAAGGTTGTAATCTGGTATTGTTTTTTCTACGAGTATTACGGAGTAAGTTGCCTTTCAAATTTCAGCCACTATACTATAGACTGAATACTAATCACCATTATTATTTCGTATTGGTGTCTCTAAATATTAGTTAAATTGGATGTAGTGTTGTTAAATGATTCTAAATGGGCGATGTGGGAATGATATGCTCCGATACTTGTTCTTATCGATAGTTCGATACAATATCTGTATATTTTTGTAATGATATTTTTATATATATGTTTATTTAAGTTCGATAACAATCGACTTAATGTTTGTGCTAAAAAACACGATGAACGAAAACGAAATTTTATTGAATATTTTTATTACTTACAGGCTGCAGTATAGGTATTTTCCAATTTTACTTTTCCCAGCCCTTTTTACTTTTACTTTTAGTTTTAGTAGTAAATAAGCCAAAAACCAAAAACGCCAATGTGTACAGATTTCGGATTGAAATATGGGGATCTGCATTATAAATACTTTTAGATATCGACACAATAACTTGTTTACGATCGTATTGATACACTGATGGGCTATTTTACTGATCGATTCAGTATGATATGTATCAATAATTTTCACTTAACAGCACTAGTTAGGGGTGATTTGACTTGTAGACTGTATGATTTTTTCGACACCCGTTGCCTGTGATCACTAAAAAATGATATAGACTAAGCCGTTTTTATAATAGGGCCTGGTTACTGTGTTTTTACAGTTTTCTGCAAATAATTTTTGAATTGATTGGATTTTATATATCATTTAAATAGGAAATATGGTTATCAATGGCATGAACTGCTTCGTTTAAAAGTCCTGAAAAATAATGTACAGACAGGTAAGCGTACAAAGTTAGTTGCTTCATGTTTTATTGTTTTATACACAAACCATAAACTTATAAAGTTCTGTCAGTGTCACTTACAGTTCTCATAAATTAATGTGCGAATTGCTTCAGAGTGTACATTATTTGTTAATGTTTTGTCTTTTATTGGGGGCAGTAGTGACTCGCACAAAGTTGCCAAAGAGCTGTTGTCTAAAAGTACCATCATGAGCAGGTTGATAGCATTACGTTGTACCTCAATGCCAGGGATATTACCGAAACTGAAATTACAAACCGAAACCGAAATTTATGAAACATAGGAAATTGACACCGCAATGTAACCAAAACGAAATCGTTTTTGCAAAACCAACTGCTGTCAAAACTGGAAAAATTCTGAATAAAATGAAATACTTTGTTTTTGCTTGTTTGCTTGCATTTGCTCTGCTACAAGCTTGATGAAGTAGTTAGGCAAAAAAGTAAAACAATTGTTATGGTTAAAGGCTGTGAAGCTTAAAAAAATTGACAAATTGTATTTTGTATTTTGTTTCTTATGTTTTGCAAATTATAAAATTAAACTTGGTTTCATTCAAATTACACTTTGATATTTCGATTGATTATGCCTGGAAACCTTAAAGCTTTACAGTCGTCAGCACTGAAGATATGCCGCATTGCCATAAAAACCATAGTACAAAAAATTAAAAGAACAATATTTACTCTTATTTGATATATTTTAACCAAAATTTTTCAGAGATTTTTAACGCCTACGAGAAAAAAGGCAAGCTCGTTAAATATTAGTATTAAAAAACCTGGGAAAAGTGCTAATGAAATTTTCTGCTACGATACTTAATAATTTTCGATGAAAATGCAACTCCAACGTAAGTGCAATTGTCGGCAAACCAAAACGAAATTTTCATTTCGGTAACATACCTACTTAATGCTCACATGTGGCATTATTAAATTCAAGTTTTAAATAATCATGCCATGTCCACTTTACTCAGGTAACGCCTTCCAGTTTAACGAACTGATTGATCAATACCCATCTCAAATGTGCTCATTACAATAAGTAAAATTTTGTTGTATGTTCTTTTTAATTGGACCTATAAAGCCTAATTAAAGTCTGTTTATGCAATTGATAAATACACAGCTTAGAAAATTGTATTCCATTTTGTGGGTTTTTCGTATTCTTCATATTTTAAGTAATGGTGAAAATTGATAGCTTTGGGTGAAAAGACATATTTTGCTTTACTAACAAAATGTTCTTGAAATCACGGTTTACTAGCACTTATGCAACTTATTTATAAGTTAGTTTTTCATGTGTTGTAATACATAAAGCTGCACAAATTCGTGTATAATGTGCTATTGACAATAAATTGCTTACAGTCATTAAGAAAAATTTAAGACCACTAATTCTCCAGACTGTCAGTAGCAACTAATATCATTCTTTAATTGTTCTTGATTAGGCATCGGGCGTGATTGGTACAGGAATGTATATTATGATTTCTGGTGACATCGCGATGATCACATCCAATGAAGTAATCATCTCTTTACTATGACATCATCGATGATCATGTCTCTGCATCACATTTTACAGAGAAAAGTGTGTTTTTCTTGTATAAATTGCACATTAATTAACAAACAAATAAGCGTTGTGATCAGGTTAAAATACCTTAAAATGACAGAATAAAACATCGTAGAATGGGTCAAATTTTACCCGGCTTTGCTGGAAGTCCAAATGTACAATTGTAGATGAACCATGCTAACCATGGCTACTGCCATCAAGAATAACTAGGGATGGGTAGCAATCCCTACCAACAGTCTGAGATATTAGTGGTCTTATAATTTTGTTAATGATGGCACTTCTTTGATTAATGAATGCATGTTTAATGGCAGATTTAATGGTGCATCTGTGTAATAAGTATGTACATGTATATAACTTACATTCTAACATGGAAAAAGACAGTTTTAAAGAAAAATAATGCAGTTTACTAAAAGCACTAAGATGTATCTGCATTTAACACCAGTAGTGGGATTTTTTTACAAGTCAAGAACTTGTAACAACACTAACAGCAACATTTACCAATATCTAGTGATATGTGTTTGTTAGCTTTATGAAATTTATCCTAACTATTGTTCATTAAAATATTGCATCATATTAAAATCTCTTTTTATTTTAGATTTCATCTTGTATTCTGGGCGTGAAAACCGATATCATTATTACAACATTCACAGACAAAACCTTTATAATTGTGTCTCAATTTGGAAAAGTAGGCAGCTTGGTAAGTAGTTCCTTTGCATGCATTTGAATTTTTATTCTAAATTTTAATGTGCAAAATTTTTCTTAATGTGTTCACTTCAAGTCCCAAGGCAAATATTTTAGATAAATTGCCAAATCGGATCAATTCACTAGAAAGTTAAGCAGAGCTAGGTCAGCTAATAAGTGGATGGCTGACCACTGGGAGGACTGAGCAGTTTCGTCCAATGTATTGCCGCCAGCTATTTCTCATAGAACGGTTATGTATACACATCTGAGTTAGGTTAATACTCTTGTACTAGCTGTCTGAGAAGAATGTTCTTGGTAATAAACTGCGTTCTGGTCTTACCACAGTCATTCAATGTTAGTTATAATACCTGCTATTGAATGCTGAGTTCTGGTTTGCGGGATAGCCAACTCACCAGACCATGAAAAATGCTAGTCTAGCATTAGTAAATTAATATAGTTTAGTAATAGTTTTCTTACAGATGGATATACTAATATTGGAAACACTGCATGTATGGTCCATATTTTATGTATAACATAATGTACATCTCTTAAAAAGAATGCTGGGATAGGTTGTGACCTGATGCCTCTCTGGGAGGGTCTGCGCTGTTACACAGCATAGCATTGGTGACCTCACAAAATCACTTTATCACTAATGGTGAATGGTGAACTGTAAACTATAGAACCCACCTTTTGTTAGCGTGACTTAATCACATTAATTAATTAAATTGACAAACTAAAAGATGCTGCAGTAGTTGTTTATCATTATGTGTTACTACTAGTATGCATTAATAAAGTGTAAAATATGGTAGTCTACCGGTGGTCTGGTTCGAAAAGTAAATCATTAATGAAATGATACATCAGTAGTTATACGCAACATTCAATGTGTTGCAGATTCATAATATGGTCAAACCTCTCTATACTTTGGGATGGCCCATGGCACAAAAGTTGGCGTTATAGCGAGTTTGGCATTAAAACGAGATTAGCAGCAAAGCTATGACTGTAGCCCAGAAATTTTTAGTGCCATCAACCATAATTATCTGGTGTAATACCTTAAATATAGCATCAGGTTTGTTAGACAAATATATTGATGAATGTTAATATTGTATTACATTATTTTCAGATTCAAGTGTCTCCGGATCCCTGTCTTCCTACTGTAACTGAACCCACATACACAGTCAGAACTATTCTTGGAAAAAGTGATGTAAGTTACATATTACTAAGCTACGTAAAACTATGTGTGCTTTGTATATTATTATTATTCATTATTAATTTTAATTTTTGGTATCTCTTAGATCTTATGAATTTTAAACGTATGTTATTGTTTAGCATGCTAAGTTTTTTAAAGATATTTATCACTATATAAATAAATTTTTCATTATATATTTTACATTATGCATACTGCTTATGGTACTATCTAGGTGATTAGGTTACAGGATTTCAATTTTCGTAAACTGGGAGCATACCTGCATCACCCATTGTTTTCTTCAACTGTTACAATTTAAATAACTGGTCTTTTTTGTATTGTACTTTGTGTAAATAGTCTGTGACTAAAAATTGAGTTACGTTACAATTATTTATGGTACGTCTGCAAGAGTTTGTTTAATGGCAAATATACTATTGTAAAAGTTATTATACTGTAGTATAAAAGAGCAGTCCCTTCCTTATTTAGTTATATGAGTTTGCGTAACAATTTAATGTAGCTCAGCTCTTTCATTTTTTAGCCATTACATCACGCCATTGCCAGAAGAGTTGCTGTGGCAGCACCTGCTGAGAAGCCAGTTCTTATTGCTCTTTCATTGAAAGACACGTCCCCTGAAGCAGTAAAGGAGGTTCACCGCTTATTGTCAGTGTGCAGTGATCGTTAAACAATAGCTGTTAGCTAGCAATGGCAGATGCTTTAGAGTTGGAACTAGAAGATGGTGAAATATCTGATGGAGAATGTGAAGAACTACTGAGAGCCAGCGAGGAAGATAACAATGTGGACGAGGACAACGAAATTCCAGATGATGATTGGACGCCACTTCCAAGACCTACTGCACCTGTCAATCCACCGTCGTTACCGGCAGTAGTGAAGCATGAAGAACAAAGCGGGAGTGATTCGGAAAAAAGCAGTAACAGCGATAGCGACTACAATGCTGCTAGTGGAGACAGTGCATGGAAAGGAAAGAAAAAATTGCCACCTAGGCCAAATCGACCAGTTTACAGTGGGATGCCAGCTGGTGGTAATGAAGGTCCTCTTAGGAAACGGAATAATGTTTGGTCTACCATTGCAGAGGAGCAATCACTGGCTCAAGGACTAACAGGATTCGCTGTAAACAAAGACGAGTTTAACAATGACAGAAGCGTAGAAAGCTACGATTATACTGTTGCTAGTGTGGCTTCTGTCAAGCGAAAACGAGATGACTGCGAAGAGGAGGAAGGTGAACTCTCCTCCGAAGAGGAAGATTCGATGGACTGGAAGCGTTCCGACAGAAAGCAGTCCGATTGGAAACGAAAGCGAATCGGCGATAGCGTAAAATCTGTTGAAGAAAAACCGTGGAAGAAGCCTGTAAAAGAACGGGTTGGCACAATGACAATGAAACACCGAATTGAACTAAGCATAGAAGATACACAGGAAAAAATAGTTTATGAGATGGCCCACCGGTTGTCAGAACCTAAAGTGAGTTTATTGGGTCGTGTTGTGGAAGCGCTGGGAAATGCAAAAACATTGTCCTTGCTTGGTGAAACTGAAGACATTGAACTTTCCGGGGGACTTTTGACGTTGGACGGGTCACGCCGTCGTACTCCTGGTGGTGTGTTCCTGCAGCTGTTGAAGAATGACGCGGACATTACTAAGGAGCAGGTAGACCAAATCTTTCTTGTAGAGCGCCAAAAATACAATGAGCAGAGGGGGAAAGAGCGGAAGAAGAAACGAAAGTCAAGTAGAAGGAAAGCAGCTGGGAATGCAGCAGAGTTGAAAAAAGAAGCCTCGGCTACAGCAAATACAGTTGAATACGAAAAACCTATAAAAGAAGAATTCGAATTTGGAGATGCAGTTGTAGAAACCAAAGAGTTAGAGATAAAGGAAGAGCAAGCAGAAACAAAACATATTAAAAAAGAAAATTATTCAACAGAAGGTCCATCATGTACTGTAGAAGTAATTAATGGAGCTATTACTTGAAGCCGTGCAAAAATTTGTCATTTATATGGTTGAGTTTTTGATATTTTTCCAAATGATATAACTTGTGTACAGTATAAAAACATATTATAAAGTATACACATGCTAGGTTATGTCAGATTGCAACTGGTATCTGACTTATGTATATATATGTACATATATAAAATAGTTTGTGCTTTTTCTAATGAGTTTCAACTGCATCATTTCAATGTTGTGAAATTTTACATGTTGAAGATTATTGTTTTAAACTGCAAACAAAAAGCGAGAACATGTGTCGTGTACGTAAACAAAATAGTACGTGTATGATGGACATCAAGGGTGGAATTGTTCTGCGAAGTTTTCTTACTGATTTGAGTTCATTAGCAAACTGACTTGATAAAACAGCAATTTTTGTAATTGCAAGTTGATGCATTTTAACTTCTTCAGTGTAATTCTGTAAACGTAGAATCAGAAAATACACTCAAACACTTTTCAAACTCTCAAATCTTTATTCCTTGGAAAACGTCTAAATTCAAACTACATTCCAATAAAGTACATTATTAAAACATAATTATGTACATATTATAGCAATATCATCGTTGATTACAAAAAATCACAAGCTGTCGTTTCAGCGATGTATAAATAATGGCTTCCGTATAGCATTATAATGGCTGCAACAACATTGCATTAATATCATTACATATATTAGGCTCTCGTACATTAATCAAAACTCACATTTTTATAAATATAATTATTAAACAATGCTGAGTACCAATATTTTATAATTTAAATATAATCCAATTTCTTTACAAACATCTGAAGCATTTATGCCTATTGCTTTATATTACTCTGCAATTTTATTAAAAGAGGGGAGACTCGAAATCTGGTTGTATAGATGTGCTAGCAAAGGCCTAACTCACTATTCATTTTTGTAATTGTGCTAGAATATTGTGCGTTTCCACTGGGTATCCCAAAATCACCTTACACTTAATCTCGTATTACTGGTAACTAAAGCCAAACTCAATGAAACAGCAACGACTGGATATTTGACGGACGGCCAAGAAGCCTTCCAGTATCGACGTTTGCTCCGCTGAGTTTTGTTTAGCTACTTAAGACGGATCAGAAACAAAACAAAAAGTAGGGTAACTTTGGGGACACCTTATATTTCGTGATCACGTGATGCGTCGTCATTACACGAGACGAGCTACAAAAAGAATCAAGCAGTAATATTGACGGAAAAAACACCACCAACAGTAGCTGAGGAAGAGGTAGTTAAAATTATAAGCTACCATCAGCTGCAGCCGAGTCAGAAACATGTATACATGTTAACAAAAATATAATTATTATGCAATCAATAAAAAAACTGCCATAAGAATAGAGGTTGCTTTGTAAAGGTGGAATGCAACAAAAAATGAGATTGTTTTATAAACGACGTATGACAGATAAAAAAAGTAGATGACACCGTGCACTGGTGTGAAAATTGATTACTTTTACAAAGCCAAACTTGCGTGTTTTATTTGAATTTCGGCTTAAATAGCACCACAATGCACACTAAATGTAGAGCACCGAGTAACGCATTAGCCAATGTATAGCAGTTGTGCTAAAACACATCCGCTAAATTTGAGGAGATCCATGGGCAGTCCAAGTACTGCATCGGTCATTTCGCTCACTCTTAACATTATATTCGAAATTTCTGATATATTTTTAAAATTCTGTGAAAGTTTCTTCATTTTATAATAAATTGTTCGCAGAGTTGCAGTCAGTTTTGCATTGTAATAATTGCATGTTCAAAAAAGAAACAGATGTCGACCAGCCCTCAGTAAACAAAATAGAGTATGCAAACACTGGTAAGCAAACAGCTCACCAGCCTGTAAACGTCAACAAACATGCTTTTACCATTTAGGACAGGCAAAGACACCGCAAAATTAATTTTAACAATCTAAACAGTATTGTATACAATACAGTTTGTTTTTGAGAGGAGGGCAACTTACTAGCAATGGCCATATAATTTATTACAAAACTTTGGCAGACAAATGGGTTATTAGTTAGGAGAAGTGTTTGACAAAGAGGTAATGAAACATATCACCTGCCTGTGAAGCGAGACAAAATAAAAATGACATACCTTAACGAAACATTGGAATTGCCTAAAAAGCCGGTTTACTTCATCTCAAAAATGTTAATCTTGAAACCAAACTTAATAATGTTCATCCGTCTGGTACAGAATTAACGATTATTTTGTTTTATCGAATCTATAATTTACATTTGATTATTTTTTCAACGTATATTGATATGTATTTTAAATCATTATTATTAAATAAAGAAGACACAATGGACACTTCCACTAAAATAAATTCGGCGCAGTTCCTGACCAGATTCTGGTGCACTAAATGGGCAGTCCATGTACTGTGCGCGCTTTATGACCCAGCCCATACACCACAAGTGGTAGATAAGCTAGCACATGTACTGCACAGTGCGCTACATAGGCTAGTGCGTTACATGGCACCAAACATAAATATTTATTAGAGAAATCGCAAGCACTAAACTTTTACTTGCTGTTCGTGGGAATGTGTAAGAATGGTATCAAATACATCTATAAAAATATGCAATAGAAAGTAGAAATCTGTACAAAATCAGAAAATGTGAGAAAAGCATGCTAGCAATAATATAAAATCTAACTAAGAGAAGAAAGATATGTACGCCCAACGAAGTCATAGTGTGTAAATCTCGTTGTAGAAAGAATTTAGACAAAAAAGTAAATCCATACAAACAGCATTTTTAACAGACAAACTATTTACAAGTATGCACATGATATGGAAAATAATTACACAAATAAATCTATCACACAATTAGAGATGCCCTGCGAACACTCAGGATGACTTATGTCGTCTGTTCTGCCTGGTCGCTAGTTCTTCTTGTATTTGCACAAGTGTCTTATATATGATGGCAAATTTAGGCCTATTCGATGGCTTCGCTTGCCAGCAAAGTTTCATCAACTCGTACACGGGCAGAGGTGTATCAAGCGGGCTCTCCAACACGTGCCCACTTTTGGTAAATCGTATCACCTCTTCATGCGTCTTGCCGTAATACGGTTGCATTGCAAACGAAAATATCTCCCACAGCAAGACCCCAAACGACCACACGTCCGACTGTGTAGTGTACTTGCTATACAGTATAGCCTCTAAAGGCATCCACCGTATTGGGACTGCATCGTTCTCGTTACCCTGGTAGTAATTGGTTGTATAGATTTTTCTTGAAAGCCCGAAATCACTAATTTTCACAATCAGATTGTCACCCACCAAGCAGTTACGTGTGGCGAGGTCGCGGTGCACAAAGTTCCGAGACGATAAATACACCATCCCGGAGGCGATCTGCTGCGCAATGTACAGTTGGTCCCTCTGCTCTAGTTTCGCTTCCACCCTGTTGTTGGAGTTATTTTCCGACACTATGTAAGGTGAACATGATCTGAGGAAATCATTCAAATCACCTTTGCTCATGTATTCGAACAGTAAACACATCGGTTTACCAATTGCACAAACGCCTAATAGTTTTACAATATTTGGGTGGTCAAACTCGCACATGAGCGAAGCTTCTCTTTCAAAATCAGCTTGCAGGTCCTCCGAAGCCTCCTCTTTTAGCGTTTTGACCGCTACGTACACGTATTCCACGCTTTTCACTAAACCCGGTGCTTTGGCTTGAAATACTCTTCCGAACGCTCCCTGGCCGATGTCGCGCACGTACACGATGTCATTACGTGAATACTCCATCTCACACAGTTTTGGGTTTAACGCCATTTTATCATGTTCATGGTAGTGAGCATTCGTAGGTAATGTGGTCAGGTCGATTTCCACATCGCGCGTTGCAGTGCTACGATATGGTGTCAAACACGTTCTGTGTGCTCGACGGCACAGTACACTAAGCATAGTCACTAGCACCAAAATACCGACCGCTATACTTGAAATAATAGTTATTTTTTCTGTAGTTTCATCACCAAAAATGGACCAGCCTAATTCAAATGCCTCCTTGGTGGCATTGTTTTCATTGAGGTAGTCGTTAGCTGTAAAACAAAAGGAACAATAAGCAACAGCAAACTGAATGCGGCACAACAAGCATACTTATGCTATGAAATTTACCTTCACAATTCCATAAAATTAATTTAGAGTTTGATTACTTTCTTCTATTAGATCTTGTACTTGCTTATATACGCACATCAACAAAGATGCTAAACATGCTTGCAGGTACTCAGCCATCAGTTAAAATGCGTCAAATCATTATCGAAGGTATACCACAAGCTGCGACAACAATTCTAAAAACATTCACCATATCACTTATCATTGCATCGCAAAATTTTCCAAAAGCAATAATTTTTTCAGGCGCTAATTACAGAAGGAGGACCCGACAGCATAATACTCCTTCCTCCTTTTTACAGTGACTTTTATCACTTATAATGTGGCAATGTTTGTGATCAAATGTGTATGCATATAGTGTGAAATAAAATAAATTCAATTCAATTCCTGTTACTGTTTATTAGCTATTCTTTTTTGTAATATTTTTGGACTTATTTGTCAGGTTGTCTACCTTTTTTGATTATTCTAAAAAGCAACTTAAGTTCGGTGTTTAACACGAGTGAAAAACAAGACCTCAGAGAAATCCTAAAAAATCTGGAAGTAAACCTCGACGGATACTCCATCGTTTTAACTACCAGATTAGCACGTTAACACACTGTGTTCCAGAAAACTGTCCACTGGCATGAGTGGAAATTGTACGACAAAGTGGCTATTTACTGACTAACGATAATTTATAAAGCACTTACCACAACGTTTAATACTACAATTATCCCATCGTGTAAACTGATCTTGGGTAAAGCACCACGGCTGTTCGCCCTCTCCCAGCGGGTTGCGACAATAATTCTTCGCATTTCTCAAGCTGGGATAAACATCGGGAAAAAACTTATGACTATGAGGAACCTGGAAACGGAAGAAGGAAAACAATGAAAATGATTCACTTTTATTGAGCTTATAATTTTTCTCTCTTTCGAAACCCATAACAAATTTACAATGACAGATCTGACCTATATACTCGATCTACTCCAGCAGACTGTTCAGGTACACACTGGATTCCTGTGCAAAACAACAAAAGTATCCCAAGAAATAAAAATACAAGCCAAAAAGTTTGTGTTTTTTTCGTTTTTGATACAATCAAAAGTTTCTCGGCAAAACGGAAAATTTATAGCGCACAGGGGTGTATCAACACGTTACGATGCCCTAGGCTGATGGTTCTGTCTCGCCCACCTCTACTGTGAATTTAAGTTGTCTATGTAACGAGCGATTTAAACAATTACTTGTGATGTATAAGAAACACTATTAAGCTAGTTTCTACATGGTCATTATTAATTACACGTATTTGCATAGCGCTTATATTCAAGCAGACTGCGCAACTGCTTGTTGTGTAATACTTTGCACCTGTTCGTTATGTGGCACTTGTAAAAGCTGCATTCAGAACTGCCTGCGGTGTGCTATAAAATGTGCCCTTTACTGAATATGAAAGTATGCACATTTTCCAAGGGGAATGAATTTTTTTCCTAAAATGTGACGACCTAAACTATAGCATAGTTAGCCTACTGGTTAGAACTCCCCTGATTATGCAGGCCAAGCCTGAAATCCAAAGTCCAAGAAGTTCTTATTCATCTAAGAAGCTACGACAATCTTCGTAAAACAGCATGCTGCGATATAAATAACTTTTAAAAGTCACTCACCTGTGCATTCCAGTATTGACAAGGTTTTCCCGATTCAGTTACATTGAGAGTTCCCTGATAGAAGGCACCTTTTTCATGAATACACTCGGCTGAAAAAACATTACACGATAAATTTTCCACATTATCATAGTGCCTGCACGTAGCAACCGTGCTTTGAAACACCTCCAAGACTTCACATGTATAGGCCACACTTTTATAGTAATTTAGTAAATGACCATGACCTGCCGATTTTTTATTGAAAAATCTTTAATAAAAAATGAGAAAAAATTCATTGATTATTGTGGGATATTTACCAAATTGATGTTGTTCTTGCTATATTAAGAATTTGAAAACTCTATTTTTATAGTAAATTTTTTGATTTTTTGTCTACCATATCTCAGGAGAAACTGTTACATTTATTCTTTGAACTACGCAGCAACTGTTCTATTTAACTATACAGTTAAACTGTTTTTATACTATTATACTGTATATTTTAAACTGCTTTTGCTAATATAAAAGGAGGCAAGCCACAATGCACACACTTCACACAGAACTGAATGAATCGCACCAATTACTTTTGGAATAATTGGTAGGAAGTTAGGATAAAATGAACACAACTGTTCTTTGTAAAACCCTAGTTTTAAGCTTATTCAAACAACGTACTAGTGGACTCGTTCTTGGCTCGTATCTCCCACTCGGAGTGCCAGTGCAGCGCCACCGTACACTTGCCACTTGAAATGCTGGGCAGCTCATCGCACGCCGGCAAGCGGAAGTGGCCGCGTGATTTCAGCGGATTTCCTGCCGCTTTATCATTCTCGATTTGAATCCAGTTGCTGTAGCAGAGAAAGTCTTTCATCATGTGGCATTCTTCTCTGTAATTAAAAGACAGTAATGATTAAGAGGTGTGATCAGTACATGCACGGATGATCCAAGGATGCTGTAAATGGCTGCAAGGAAGAGATGCTGTAGTAAGCGGCTGCAAGGAACGGATGCTGCAATAAACGGAGGTATCTGCAATAGATTTCCCTTTGCATATCTCAAACAAAACAGATTAATGATTTAATGTCTCGACAACTGTCCCTTAGGTCACCATCAGGAGAAAAACACAAGAGAAAATGGTACAGAGATTACTGAACAGTTTGCCCTTACAGCACTTAGTAAAAAACAGTCAGCAGCAGCAACTTAACATAATTTAGCTAAATCAAAATAATCACGTGCGAAGTAAAAAAAAGCTATTTCCATTTAATGTGTGGGGAACATAAACCTGCATGAACACAACACAGTGTAACGCACGTTATAAAATGATTTGCTGAATATTTGTCTGCACAAGAAATGTGGCTGAAAATTTTTCATGTTATAATATTTCCGCTTTTCATCAAACTGAACGATGCGAGTTTATGTATGTGTCTGTGCAGACAAAACGTTTACTACGACACTGTGATTATCCTGCAAAATTATCATAACATCCCGGAAGCCAGTAAGATTTCAAAGATGCAATACCTGCAAAGTGGCTTGGGTTTAATGAAGCCATCCGTCATGTCGCAGTTAGGAAACGCATAGTGACACAACATTTTTTCACCTGGTATCCTGCACCTAGCCTCCATAGTAGAAAGCATTTCCACCCATAAACCTAAAATTGTATAAAAAGTGTCTACAATCATATCGAAAATGGTATAAAAACTTTACACACACTAACCAACTAGACTGCAATTCAACCCCGTTACTAAACACGCATTGTTAAATTGCAAAAGAAATTCAAGTACTCCACAGTATCCAAATTGCTCTTTCAGATAAAATGTTCAGATACGTGTAATAACTTCACACAAACTAGGAGCAAAAGGCCTACTTAGCACCACAGTAGATGAAAGAAATGCCCTTCATGGAGAGAGTCAGTGGCATAAAACAGTGCCAGAAATGTTAGAATGCAATGTCTATTAAGATAACCCACTGTAAAGTGCAAATGTACGGGGTTAGCTTCTATTTCCTACATGAGACATCATAACTGATAAGAAAAAAGAAATATCATTTCAATAGTAATAAATAACAAATTATATTCTCATCACTGTCAGAAGTAGAACTTTAATTTAACAGACCAGATTTGGAAAATGATTATGGCGTATACGATAAGCTTTTGAGCAATCGCGTTGATGAGCTAAGATACCTTTGGTGATGTTTTCGTTTAGCTCTGCCGGTGTGCTGAAAGTTGTATTAAGATAAACGTGACGTTTTCCCAAAATGTGCCTGCAGATGGAGCCACTGTATGGCACACACTTGCCCTCCGAGTAAGCTGACAATGGCCACAGTGTTGTAGAAGACCTAGAAATTATGAAAATTTTTAACATTTCAAGCAATTCAGGAAATTACAAAATAATAAATTTTCAAGAAACTTTACAAAAAAATATTTCTCAAGAAATGCCTGCTGACGTTTCGTGCCCATATCTATGCAAACCACTAGAATTTAAGATCGTTGATAAATTGCCCACTAGTTATATTCTAGCTCATTAAAATACAACAAAACAAAAAACTGAAAAAACTTTGTTCAATTTCTCACTAGATGGCTCTAGTGACGTAAGTTCTGGTTTTAACTAATTAAAAATGCTAGTGTCCAATATGAAAATTTGTTGTCATGACTGTGGTTGTAATTTCTTCTGCTCGGCAATATTTAGGCTGCCTGGCTTTAAAATGTGAAAAGATTCACAAAAAATGTCAGTCAGTAAATCTTATAACTAATCAAAATGTTCAAAAGTTTGATTGCTTGAAAAAAATTTAAGATGGGAATATAACAGCACTGCCCTGAATTTTTTTTTGAATACTAATTTATAGGTATCTAAATTAATATAAAGCATACACACACGCATCTCGTATATGCCGTGATGCTAGGCACTAATAGCGTGGTAATTCTTTGCAAAAGACAGAATTTAATGCAAGTACTTTGTGCAGTACACCAAAAAGTGGACTACTATCGTTGCATCGTAATCATGCTTGTGCTGTCACCATTGAGTGATGCCTGTATCACTTTGCTTATTATTATTTAATCAATTCACTATTAGAGAAACGGTAATCACAGATACGAATGCCAAATTAGCATCGGACTCAGAAGAAATATGATGGAATGTTCTCTTTGGGTGACTGTTAGTATTGTCCTAGTTGAAATGTATATCAAAACTTTATATCAATTAAAACTATGGTCATTGCCACTTTAGCTAATGTGGCACTGGAACACTGAAAACCATGCCATTGCTGTTTTAGCTAACGTCGCACTGTATCATTGAAAACTATGCCGTTGCCACTTTAGCCAGCGTGGCACTGGATCATTCAAAACTATGGTCATTACCGCTTTAACTAAAGTGGCACTTGAACATTGAAAACTATGCCATTGCCATTTTAACTAACGTGGCACAGCATCATTCAAAACGATGTCATTGCGCATTTAACTAACGTGGCGCTTGAACATCGAAAACTATGCCATTGCCATTTTAGTTATCGTGGCACTTGAACATTGAAAACTATGTCATTGCCATTTTAGCTAATGTGGCACTACATCATTCAAAACTACGTCATTGCCATTACCAGTAATTATTTTACCAACAAAATACAAAAACATTGAAGTTTTAGGCAGCACAAAATTATGCCCCAATCATGCACTCATTATCAAACTACACTATTCAATTTGCATTCAGTACATTATAAACTACAATTTAAAATACAAGGTAAACAAATGAATAAGCATATGACCAAATACTTACTTTGCTGCTGGATAGGGAACCATCGTGTCAACAACATTGAACATGAAAAAGAATGAAAAAAGGCCAGATTTAATAATGATAAAAAGCATCTTGTCTCAGTGCTAACTTATAATAATACAGGCATTGCTTCACATCCCTTTAGTTTCATCCAATTGTCTTACTAGCGCGTCCATGGCTTCACTAGTGAACAAAAGGCGCAGGTTCAGGACTCGCAAGACATCAATCGACTCAGTGATATAAGTGACTCACGGCGAGAGGCAGTCATCCACTACCAATGCAAAACACTCATTTAACATTTGATACAACACAAACACTAGTTCTAGATGCTCTATTATCACTGCAGTTTCCAATTCGCAGCTTCAAGAATTTGCCAGATACGCAAATGGATTAATAAATGCACCAGCACGAGTACAAAAGTGAAATGGACTATAAGTTTCACAGATTTATTGCAAATTGCAAGACTGCTTCAGTTCACGTTCTAGGGTCAAGACACGGCTGACTGTACGTTATCTGACTTTGACATAAATGCCTGACCTGCGTCTGACTCTTAGCTGTGCGAATTAGTTGACCAGCTGACCGATGAAGAGACGAGTTATTGGTCACGTAGTCGGTACAGTAAAACAAATAATGAGGTACTTATCGTCGGGAAACTTCCAGAATTTCAACCCGCGAACCCACACTTTGAGAATGGAACCCACACCATAAAATTTATACAATTTTAGGAATGTTAAAAAGATTGTTAATAAATTTTGATTATGACACAAGGCGCACACGATGCAAAATCTGTCTGCTGACTGGATAAACACTGCATTTCAAACGATGTCGCACACGAATCCGTTTGCGACAACTCGTCTGAGACACGTTCTTGCTCGTTTGCGGGCTCGATAAAGGACTGAATTCCCAACTTTGTCGCACCCAAATTTTATTAAACGGGCTTAACTTTCCTGTCTAAATGATAATGCGCTCGTTTGCGGGCTTGGAGCAAAAATCTTACGTTACCAGATCTTACCTTACCATACCATACCCTAACTTACTTTTCTTTGCATTAACTTACCTTACTTTACCTGTCTTCACCTTACCTTACTTCAGGTAAACAGTAGATGTCCACCTAATGGAAACCTTAAAGACAAGCGAGATAAACAAAATAATTTGAACAAAATTAAGAAGTGAAAAACAAAACACAACAAAAACTAGTTAACTAGACATAGCAAAAAACGTTGACCAAAGAAAATCTGGTTTCTACATTCTTTTTTTATGGAAGACACATTGCACGAACAAATTTTTAATGAGCTTTATTTGCGATTACGTAGTTGTAATTTACACATGACCTTCAAATCAGCTAAGAATAGACTCCGCTTGTCCTGAGCTTTAATTTCATATGATCACACTCGATTCTTTCCTGTTCCCTGACTGTCAAAACCCCTGATAATAATTGTAGGCAAAAAATTGGGTAAAATAATATTCTCTTAACAGAGATATAATGATGCAGAGAAACTGCGTGAGATGCCCTTTTTAGGCCGTAGAAGCAGGATGACAGATATGCCGAATTCTATATCAACTCATGTCATTTTCATAAAGCAGTGTCATTTACTTTCAACTGATGGAAAATAAAAATCATAATTTACGCCACTGCAATTTGAAAAAATCAGGGAAGTCAGAATCACTCGGCAGTTTTTGTGACCTTTGACCGTATCGTTGCAAAATTTTCAAAGATCTTGCGACTCTGTACCACTGTAGAAAATTGAAACTGAATGAGTGAGAAGTAAATAGATGGTAGATATACAAAGCAAAATGAATAAAGAACGTGGAACATTTCACTGTGAAAACGAAATCCAGTACATAAGTCCTCATTATCGGCTAGCAGGTGGCGGGACAGATGTTCAAAAACATGTGAAAAAGCTTAACTCATTCAACAGATGCCAGTGCGTCATAGGATTGGACAATCTGGGGGCAATAAAACTCTGTCACATTGCTAATACATGTGTAAAACAGCAGTGAACTGTAAAACTTTCCAGCACATACAGACTCAACGTAAGAGTCTATATTGTAGCTGTTCTCAGTCCCTATTGTCGCCATCAACCAAAAATTCATATCATCTAGTCCAGAATGTGAAGCATTGAGTTATCAATTTATTGAGCTTTCTGCCCAATTGTGTGGATATGTCATTCAGAACACCGATTGTCGTTGCCGTGGAATCTGTTTTATCATAAAAATTATTATTATTATTATTATTATTATTATTATTATTATTATTATTATTATTATTATTATTATTATTACTATTATTATTATTATTATTATTAGAATAGGGAGTAACTCCATTGTGACGTCGAGATACAAAAATTGGCTAGAAAGTTAAAAACTTATTACATGAACCACGAGAACGAGAACAGCGCCACGGCGAAAAAGATGATTTTATTGAGTTACGTCGAAAGCATGTAACCCCAAAACATTTTTGGTGGGGCAAAATACCTGGTTACTCAGAAACACTCAAATGAAATGATTTCTGAGTAATCATTCACGGCGAACATAAAAATTTAATGGTCCAACAACGAAAGAAAGCCTTTTGTTATGATAGTTAATTGTTCACAGGAACTCTTTATTTACGGTGATATAGCGTGGCTATGAAAAAGCAATCATTTTATGTTCTGGAAATTCTTGCTTGACATTCCCCCAAAAAACCATTTGGAATACCAGATCTTGTCATAAAGGAGCGGGAAAGAAGATTAGGCCTGAAACCCATCAAATATCAATACTCCGCAATCTTCATTTTAGGCAGCCAGGTGCAGCTCAACGGTAGCGTGTCTGCTTCCGACCTGAGAGGTTGCAGGTCCAACTTCCGATCAATATACCAAAGTCTTAACAAAATAGTATGTTGAATCTTCGAGCAAACAAGCGAGCTTACCAAAGTAGTGCGCGGATAATAATATTCGAGACCAACTTGGAAATTACTACAGGCTGCATTGTAACAAAATTATTATTATTTATAAGCTGGTACAATAAAAAAAGAAAAGTGGAGTAGCGGAGTGAAGGAACTGGAGTGTAATGCAGCAAGTGGCATATACTTGCTGAGCAGATTACTGAAGAGATAGAAAAGTGTAGAGAAGTACTTAGCATAAAAATTTTGTTTATAGACTAATAATCCTTAACACCAAAACGTTAACTCGTAAAAGTACAGCATCTAATAAATAAATAACAATGAAATGTTTAAAAGTGATGCAAAATTAAAATTTAAGAAACTTCACATGCTGAAAAGCTCATCAAACTTCCTTACTCGGTTTACTTTGGTAATTTCAAACTGCATAATATGAAAACTTGAAAATGAAAAAACAATTAACAAGTAAATTTTCCAGAA
Source organism: Tubiluchus corallicola (assembly GCA_030141605.1). NCBI lineage: Eukaryota > Metazoa > Priapulida > Priapulimorpha > Priapulimorphida > Tubiluchidae > Tubiluchus > Tubiluchus corallicola. The sequence goes on from JAQGDQ010000193.1 coordinate 116,439, forward strand.
ACTCACCCGAAACAGACAAAGCTTGAATAAAAACGAACAATGTTAAAAAAGTACGCATCATTTTATAATTGTTTGAAAATGATTGCATAAAACAGACACAGTTCATAGCCCAAACTATATCAGCCATGACCACGAATTGGTCAGTATCAGAACTAAATACCGTCCTGTTCCTTAGGTCTCAGTATTATGTCAGCAGCAGAGTTTAGGAATCAAGAATTACCCAATCATGGTCCACATATAGTAAGAAACTGATACGAGCTTAGAAAACAGCAGCCAGACACATGGTCACTAGCAGCTGTTGTTATAAAAGCGTGGGAAAACAACGCAACACATTGAAGTTAGTGATTAAGCTGCATGCTCATCCGGCTACGGTAAACCGGCAATAGAATCGAATGGCAAGCTGCGTTCTCATTAATGGCGTGCAACGGAACCGGCAAAAATACTGAATAGGCGAAAAAGAATCGAACGTCACTCAAGTGCAAAATCCTTACAGACATACAGACAGACAAAGACACAGATTTATTGAAATCGTCATTTGAAACAGAATTTGATTAACTAACAATTACGAAAAATAAAAATACGTATGAAGAAAAGTATCAGTGGTAGGCGTGCAGGAAAAAAGGATAGCAAAGGGCCAATTTGACATCTGAAACAAGATAGCGAAGGGCCAATTTGACATCGGAAACAGGATAGCGAAGGGCCAATTTGACATCTTTTGTCATCAATTAGCTAAAAAAAGCACTAACACGTAAGTGTAATCGCATCTTATCAACGAGCTTAAATGACGTGGATTAAAAATATTGAAAAAATTCTATTTCTGTTGCATATGATAATAATTAAGGAAAACACAATCCAATCCAAGTTGACAAAGTTCCCCGAGAAAGCAATTCAACTAAGAGCTAATGTAGTGAGATGGTTATTGCAAAATAGGTGATGTATGTATGATGTTCTGATATTACTTTGTGTTTCTTTAAAACATTTTCTGTGAAACACCTGGCTGCTACCTCCACTACCCCCACATCAGTGAAACGTAAATGAGTATTTCTTGTAATTTTGTAAGTTGTCATGCTATGATGTTGTCTCTTTAACTAGGAGTTATTGGCATTATTGTCATTTGTAATTTATGTTGATATTATTTTTTGCATCGTAGAAATGTGTCACCATACTAGAATATTTTGTTGTATTTTGTCAAATTTACATTTTTGCATAATTATAAATTGTATTTCCTATGTGTATTGCCAATGTACTAGAAGGCTATTTGTGCAAATAAACTGAATTGTATTGTAATGTATATTAAGCTTAATAAACTGCGAAATAAGTTCCTGTAGAATTGGTGGGATTGATTCTTCCGTTCTCCCCATTCGCCGGCACGTCTCTGTTACGGCAGAACTTTTAAAGCTTTACCAACCGAGGGCGCCACAATATCATACCACTAATTTATTATCCATGCTCACCTTTAACATCATTTTGTATAATGTTAATTCTGAAGGGGAAAGAAAACGACTTAAAATCGCCAAAGTCGTTATTTATAACTTCTTTATAAAAAGCCAATTAATCTTGACATAATCATATTTAGGCCTCTATCATGAAGGGCGAAGATTTCAACGTTATACGCTTTTATTTCAACGTTAAATAAGTGTTCATTCATAACGTTAATCGTCAGAAATGTCATTTTTTCACATCTCAGTAATTCAAAAACCCAAAACAGAAGACGTTACAAGACTAAAAACTAAAAGAAAACTGCATAAAACGTTACAAAAATTGAGTTTGCAACTGCACTGTACTAATCTTTAACTGTGCAAGAGAGCTCAACCCCGTGCATTCACATTTGCATTAAACTAATTAACATTCGATGATGTACAATTAAAACGGCATTAAATTTCACATCTGACTGCTAAAACTATAAAACCTTTACAAATGATTAAGGCACATTCAGCAGACTGTAATGATCGCATTATAAATGAAAACGGTTACGGTCATGTCATTAGAAAGCTGAGGAAACGGGTCGTTTGTCTAGACGTCGAGTATCGTTTATGCTGTCATAACGTAATCCTAGATCAATGACGCATTTGCAATATGCATGCAGGCGGTAATAATTTTAAAAATAATGACCAATTTGGGAAGCTGGTGAACAAAGCGTCGTCTGGAACACGGGATATTACCAGACAGGAGAGGTCGGCTGGCTCGGAGGAGGCAACGCACAGGAAAAAAGTGAAAAATGTACTGCCATCGACGAAAAGCAGTCGCCTGACGCTAGCTGATGAAGTGATCAAGTATATAAACTGATGACAGTCTACTAAGAACTATTACAGTCACAAAAACAGAAAAGCTTCTGTTTATCTTATATTCTGAGAAAATAAGGTTTCCCGACGACTTATATTTGATGTCGTAGCGACTCTAATATAAATAGACACAATATTTTATAAGTCAGTCACACTAATTTGATTTCCAATTTTCTACGCAGCCAGTCGAGTGTACAAACGGACCAATGATGTTCACCTTGTGGTAAACTTTTACCACGGAGTTAGACGCTAATATTAGTGTTTAACTCTGTGCTGAGAATAATTGAAGTTTTGCAGTCGCGTTCTTCTGGTATCATGCTGATTCACAAAGTAGTGGTTTAAAATTGCTGCCATATATTATATATGAATGTAAAATATGTTATATATAGAGCTATATTTTATACAAAGCGTTATATATAGAGCGTGATATGTAGGTGTAAAATCGCTGCAGACTGATGAAAATAAATTTGATGCCACTAAAATTCATGTGAATCGCATAAACTCCGTCAATAAATCCCTATTTAGTTCCTGCTGTGTTTGTCAAAATTACTTTTAAAAATAAACTTTTAAAAATAAAATGTTTAACAAAATTTTTAAAAATAACGACAGACTTTTGAAACATCCTGTACTTCTACGAGTGTTTATTATTGACAAAGTTTAAAACCAGGCAGTCAGATATGTACAGCCGTGAAAACCAGTAATCCCATTAAATTAGATGCAAAGATACATAAACCTAACAAGTAACACACATCTGCCAAACACTAAAACAGACCGACCCGGAGTTTCTCTCAAAACAGGTTCCTTCCCAGTTTCAAAATTTATTTACAAAATACCATTTGTTACGAAAATGTTAACGCTCATCCGGGCGAACAATTTAATACACCTGTAATGCATACAATCCATACAGGTATTCGCATTAATGTACACCTGCAAAGTCGGGTATTCAATTTCATGTAGATCTGTACACACAGACATGCGGGTTGATTGACAATTGATTGGGTAATCCAGCCCCTTGATTACAAGTAAATAGTAGTGATTTCCAAGAAATGAAAATTAAGCATTATTATCAAACCAGACCGAGGAAAAGATTTCAGTGGTGGGCAAACCTACATCGATGTTCGATTTTAATACAACCTTGACCTTTAACCTTTTATTTCTATATTCATGTCAGATACCAAAAAATAAAGACAAACAATCTTCCGCCTTGTGTGCAAAGAAATTAATAAAATCACCAATCAATCACAGTCTCCAAAGATACTAAACTCACTTTTGAACTTTGGCCTTACACAGGGTTCCCTCAGAATTTTAAAATAAATTTCCCTGACTTTCCCTGACCAAATATTGATTTTTTATGACCAAGATAAGCAGAAACTGTATTACTGATATACATATTCATACATCTTTGTGTAAGGAAATGAATACATATACGGATACATAATGTCGGCCAATCATTATTTTTAGAACTGAAATCGAAACTGGGAGCCTGTCAGGGCAAAATTTTATTTGAACTTGAATCGCTGAAAAATATGTTTGGAAAAATATAGGTTCACGGTGATTATTTTTGCAACCCTTTCCAATTTTCCTGATTTTTTTGCCCATTTACGTCATTTTCCCTGACTTTTCCATGACTTTCCAGGATAGCCTGTATTTTCAAGGATTTTCCAGCATTTTCCCTGACCGTGGGAACCCTGCTTACACCCGTATATTCAAACCAGGACCTTCTGATAGGAGCCCAATGCAAACGGCCAGCAGCATCCACAGAGACATTAGCTTCTACCATTTTCAATAAGTCTGTAACCTTGACTTCCGACCTTTCAGCTCCACATTCTTTTTTCTTAATCTTTTATTTTTTTATTCTTTAAGGACCACGTAAGATCACATAACAATCGAATACATTTTTAGAAATTACAATATAAAACTGCAAAAAACCTACAGAATTCTATGACGTTGTTTAAAAGCTACTGCCACATAAAATACGCAACAAAACCAACGAAAGTATTGTGGACTGTTAAGATTTGAAACTACTGTCATAGCAGATCTATATGAATATAATGCAGTATTTAGATTTTGATTTTAGATACAGTGTTTTACTAATTTGCCAATGACAGACAAGAACAATGTCATTCATGTCAACTAGAAGGTCAGGAAACCATTTCGAGTTGAATAGCTTGACCAAACGTGGTGATGTTAGAAATGGACATTTTAGCTTTACTGTTAACTAGATCACTGAATTTTTGTTCTGTATTTTTTTACATCAGATATAGTAACGTCAGCAGAATGAACCTTAAAATGAAAATCCGTGTCCTATCTGGTACTATAATAAGTTAACGGTGATAGTCCTTACGTTATAGCTTTCGTAGCCTCTGCTAGTACTGCTTTCACTACTTAACTGGCACTACTACTGTGAAGCTTACATAGAAGTACATAGAAGAGATTAATCATCATCAGCTATTGGTACCCCTGCATCAATGTGCTAAATATAGGTCAGAGAAAGCCATTAAGAAACCCAAACAAATCACCTAGCTCACATTAACAAGCCTACTATATTACCAGTAATGTACAAGCTCACAACTGATTCTGAGAAATATTATCCTACGCATGAATGTATTTACTAGCTTGTGATAGTAAATGACTTTCTGGGAACAAGTAATCAGTGACACGCACACAAATTACATGTATTCAGTTTGAAGCGAATAAACCAAAGCTTGTTGCATGCAATGCCAAAGAACACAAACACAAACCTTTGAAATGTACAGTTGTCAACCTAATCGATTAAAAATTAAAAATACATGATTTATTACGGCTTTCCGATTAAGCAATGTTTTTGTTATCTTTATTGCAAGCAAAAAATTTATCAAAAATCAGAAAAAAATGAAAACTATATCTATTGCAGTGTGTGCTTGACGGCTGAAGTTAAGCAACATTAAACTTGATGACAGTGGGAAGAGAACTGCTTCTGAGTGGTTTCACCAGCCAAACCAGCCTCAGTCATTTCTCTTATTGAGATGGTTTATGCGTTAGAAAGTTAGCCAAGAATCTCTTGTGGTTCAGAACTTCAGACGGTCACATTTGGAAGACTTATGCTTAACAATGAGCATGGTCTCAAATCTCAATCCTATCATACTAATCTATAGTAGGCAGGCCCCAACCTTTGCAACACGACTCACAAAAACCTTCACATTGCGTGTGAAAATCTACACTTTCCATAAAACACAATCACTGGATGGTAGTTACTCGTCATTTAGACGAGAGACACGAATCATCATAGGAAAACAATTCAATACTTACAAGGAGGTTCTAGCACGGTAACGAGACTAGTATGATTCACGGCAGACTCTCCTCGCACGTGTCGATTTGACGCCTCACATGTGTATGTTGCTTGTTCGGTAGCATTTACATAGAGTGTAGAATTTGAGTAGAGTGTTTGCGTCTCTTTGTCTTTGATCTGAATTGTGAATATACAAGAAATTATGACACATCCGAAAGAAACTCTGCAAGGAGTGAGAGAAAGACTAACAAGTAACGAATTTGTCAAGTGAAACACCAAATTTCCTACATTACAGTAGAGTAGTAATTCAGTACTTACTACACTATAATCTCTGTACAACCGTACAACAAGTTACTAAATGACAGGCCAGGGTATCGTTTGTTCTGTTTCTATATGACATACCATCGTGTACACATAGTCACATACATCGGAATCGATACTGGATTTGTATTGGAAACAATACTTATAAAAGCAATACATTCAATGACTATGAATTTAGTAGATGAACCATTTGTTATAGAGGAAACTGCAGTACTTCAGTGATTTGCTAAAACAGATGCGTGGTGCACTAATCATATTGAGAACTTATACCAATGAAATGACAAATGGCAATTTACATTTCAAATGTCGGTCGCACCTGATAATTTTTTCTGAATTTTGTAACAAAAACTGACCTGCAAAAATCAAAAATTTGGGTGTAATTGCACCTGGGAAAATTGGGGGAAGTTCTAGTGGATTTTGCAGATAAAATACAAAAAATTCACATAAAATTTGATTCAATATACAGATCACTTCATGGAAAAATGATGTCCCGGGATAATTTTGAACTGAAAAAACGTACAGCGACATATCAATTACTGGTAACCAGGACTATTAAATAACATAACCTGAAGTTAGTAATTTTTGCATGCAGTACAAGCATGAGTTACTTTACATGACCAACTAATAAAATCACCTACTTGTTCGTCGTTTTTGAACCAACGAATAGATGGGACGGGTATACCAACAGCCTTACACTGGAGATTGATGACAGTACCCCATCGGACTGTGCGATTAGACGGCCCTTGGACGATGGTGGCTGGAGCTGTAAAACACAAAACAAGCACATGAAACAACACTGATTATTTGTTTGCATAAAAAACCCTTAATTTTGTGTACATAAAAACTTATTTTTTGTGAGCATGCTATGCGGTAATCATCTCCAGTTTTTAAATTAATAACAAGAACATCAAACTTACCTGTCAAAAAAAACAGAACATTTTACACATAACTTAGTATATGCACAATCCTGTTAAAGAGTTTTGATCATAACACTGCTGCAATGTCATAATTGGCTAAATTAATGCCTCTAAGTGAGAACTGTCGTTTGTTCCGAAATAACACCAACTTATCGAGCCTAAAAACATTAAGAAATTACCTTGCACTGTCACATACGCAGATTTTGACTTGGCAACTGATTGGTCGGGTATCTTGGCTTCACAATGGTACCAATTCTCGTCCAAAACAAAAACCCGTTCAAACAACAAGCTGCCATTCTTTAGCACCCTGAAAACAAACTCTTGAAATGGAAAAAACTTTTCTAGTACTGTAAGCTATAAATAATTCATAAATAGATCAAGTTGTGTTGTTTTTGGCATATTTATAAAACGGTTAAATGAAACACTATGGAGCTAATGAGGAAACTGCTCATTATGCCAGTTCTCCTAAAGCGTTTTTATAGCTGAAATCTGGATATTATAAAAAAAACGCCGGATATTATAAAAAAACTGATGCAAATTTTTATCAGAATATTCCTTACAGTTGCAGTACTTTACATTTGCACTGTACTGAGAAAAGTGAGGTAAGTAGCTTAGTGCAGTACAAACAAAAATTGTACAGTACCATATTAGCAAATAGCAATTCCAGGAAATGAAAATCAAAACCCAATCGAAAATTAAGACTGCTGCTGCTGCTGCAAATACACTTATGCATTTCTTTCCACATAGAATCACGCTTTGTCTGAATGCACAGTGAGTTTTGCAAAATAATATAAACCGGGAGTTATCTGTTGGTCGGTTCAGTATAACAAAACAAACTTAATACTTTCAGTAAAGTTTTGACTTCAATTACGTCTACACTCTGCAGTTACATTTTTTCATTGCACCTATTCTTATTCAATTTAAATTTAAAAATTTAATTATCCGCATAAATTACATTGCTACGACGACACAAAGTGAACAAAAAGTTAAAAAAAGAGGGAAAATCTACCTCTCTGCACGGAGTTTATTATTCTTGTCACTATACCAGCTAATCATTGGTGGCGGCTCTCCATAAGCTTCACATGGCAATAGCAACATTTCGTCAACCAGAACAGACACATTCCTTGGTCCCCGCAATATTATTGGTCCTGAAATAAATAAAATCATTGAAACAGAGATACAACAATTTATATTGACACTGAACTAAACAAGAGCCATGCTAAAATAAATGATCTCTTTTCTTCCGTTGTCTTCTACCTAGATGATGTATATAATTTCCAATTTTAAGCTTTTAGTTTTTTAAAACATTAGATTAAGTGTCTAGTGAAGAGAAATTTCTCTTACGTTTGATGATGGTGCAATCCCACAATTAATTAAATTTTGGTATGTGTTTGTGAAAATCATTAATATTGACCATGACATTAATATTGCAATAATCAATCAATTAGCTCTTAGGTTTCCATTCCAATGATCCAATGGGAGAAAATGTTTGAATTTCCTGGCACCTAATTAAAAAAACTATCATAGTAAAAATATGGTTTCTAACAAAACTCCATCCTCCTTGATGTATTTACTCTTCTAATTACTTTATTTTACTACACGGATGTGGATAAAAATGAAATCACTCCACAATGTTTTTAAGCAAAAGAAATGAATATATGATTCATGCTTTTGCTTTCCGAGGTACACTCGTAATAGTGCGCTAACTTCGTATGTTTTCTAAAAACTTCCATCTACAATAAAAAATGACATAAAACAAGGACAAAGTTCTGAGAATCCTACTATAATATGCCAGTGTCAAGCATCCTCAGACAAGAAACCTCAGTGTAGGACCAAGACAGCGAATGCAGCCAAAAAAAAATTAGCTAGAAACCAAGAGGTTTGGCCGACTCCACGTACAGTATTTGATGTCCTGGGGCGACATTCGTTTAGAATAGATGTCCCTCTAAGACCAAAAGGCAAGAATGTTGTTAACCTTGTTCTACAGACACAGCTAATCTGAGACAATGGCATGTACTAACGAACGTTGATTAGTTTTACATCCACTAGTCTATTACTAGCTTTCTTTAAGGGTGGATTTCTAAAGGCCTATTGTTTCCCCAATGTACCCAAAATCTCACTCTAGAAAGTTAGATATTAGAAAGAAAATATTATACCCGTTAGAAATATCACAAAAAACCACACAGGCACACACAGTAGTTGAATCTGCTTTAATTATAAACAATCCTAACTTGGCTTTAAATGAAAATCAAGATTTTGCTCCACAAAAGATATTGTTTCCATAGATACTCGTACTTTTGTCATATTTTTTTCTTTCCAATTTTTAACCATTCTTTATATATTTCCTGACGACGGCTACTTGGTGTGCAATAGAAACGCTAGATTTTCATAATAAAAATTTAGATTTTTAATAAAATTTATATAGTAGGCTATTTATCAAACCGATTTTGCTCTTGTTGTAAACAATTTAAAGGCTTTATATATATATATATCGTACATATATAAGTATATATAAGTACATACATATATAGGTTAACTCATACACACAGGTTATCTTTAGTCTATTTTTACACATCTTTCTAACTAGTCACAATTAGTGAGGCGACTCATACAAAGTATAAAACAACATGCTCTCCATGTAAAAACAACAGGTAGAATAATAAACTAATTAGCATAGACAAAAATGAGTATACAGTTTATAAACGAGCTCGACTATGTACTTTTTACATAAAGCACTCTATGCTCTCAGCGCGATTAATTAAGTATTAAGAAAATTTTAAAAATTCATTCCTTTCAACGAGCCACCATTCAATTCGAAATACAACTAAAACGAAAACAGTTGCCAATTTTTAGACTTAACTATCAGTAAGTTTAACTTTTCACCGGCTCCCAGGAGTTGTTTTGTTTGCGAAATACCTGTGTAAGGGTGAGCGCTCTCAGCCAGTTTTGCAGCAACAACTATAAAATTGTTCCTACAAACGACTCAGAGCTCTAAGCGACATTCCTATGATTGAAATTCGTTCTGTAATTGCGCTACTTAACACAGATCGCTGGTGCAATTCTGACAGAGCGAATAGTAAATACACGGATACTGGCGTGCGCCACATTCCACGCATGGCGCTAAATTGGTGTTTTGCTTCACGAACTAGACGGTACTTTTTAGAAAACGCTTTTTTATACCAACTATTTCTGCTTTATTAATGCGAACCGTGTGACGTCGTCGTCTAAGAAAAAAGAGTCGAATTTTCAAGTAGATGCTTTCTTAGTAAATTATACACACAGTTTCTAGTTTACTAGTTTCTAAAATAGTTTCCCATGCTTTCTTTCAATTGAAAATGTTCTCAGCTGTCGCTAATACCCCCAACAACGAGTTTTTGCGTCTGTGCCACTTCCTATATAAGCAAAATTGATACAAACAGTACTGGGAAAACATAACTTTGACCTCTAATTATAGATTACAATGGGCAATACGTCTCCGGTTTTTCAGAATGAAATTATAGAAACAGAGCATTCGATAAGGCTTTTTTGGTCCATGTCTGGCTTTAACGTAAAAAGAACATAAAAATGAATTAAGAGTAAGCGCTCTATATATAGGCATTCTCTAGGCAAAATAAAACGCAGTGAAGATTTCAGGTGTGCACACAAAAACCACCTTTTAAATGTTCACGAAATGTTCATTTCTAAATTGAGGAACTCGAACACAGTCCGCGTTCTACTCGGTGATGGCAATAAATTTTTGAAAGAAACTCATAACAGAACAAGACGCTAAAGTGACATTTCTGCGACAATATACCAATTACTGTGTCCTAAACGGGGTTAAATAAATCTACCACCAAAAGTATGTTTCAGTGTTACCGGATATGTGAGATTAATGGCTTAAATCAAGTTCCCAATATTTAGCTTATCAAGTTTATTTGTCTCACATGTCAGCTTTCTTAAAGTTTAGCACATTAGAAGCGACTTAATGAAATTCAACGCTTAATGATGGGCCTACTTCTAGGGTTGAATGATTGTGATACACACGATATACGTGTGTAGTAGTACTAATACGCGGAGGAGTGAAAAAAACGTACAGTGCAATTGGAAAATCCTTACAAGTTACAAATTTGAAAGACGTATCATCCTCCAAAAAGCATGCTGTATTTTTTTGTAATATTTTCTAATTTATTATCCGTTTCAGCATGTAATTTTACATTACAATGTAATTTGCGTTATTATTCTACAACTATTATGTGCTATAGCTAAGAAAAAACTTACAAATATTGTTGTAATAATTATAACAGAACTGCACTAATATAGTTCTTTGAATTTGAAATATAATTTGTAAAATATTTCGATTAGATCTAGACAATTAGATCTTGAAAAGCATTATTACTACATATAAGTAAACGAAAAAGTAACCAGACAAAGAATCTTTGCAATATTTACAGTAAAATTTCATTATTGCATGTATTTGGCCATTACTTTATGATAACTTGTTTAACCTGTCCTGTGAACAGCATAGTTCAAAATGATTACGCCTAATCGGTCTTTCTAACTCTTTCAGTTACCACCAACAAATTTCACGCACGCTCGAGTTTGGATTAAATTGTTTCGAATCTCCGCAGTGTTCTCGTACAAATTAAAAAAGTTTAAACGACGGGGAACTTAAAAAACGTATCTTACTAAATAGTCTTAGAATCATACAATTACGCCTAAATGTACATAACGCCCAATTAAGTTATTTACGGATTGAGTAACGTTACTTTGAGTCTAGGCCACTGTCTCAAGCAAAAATTAATCGTTCATAAAGTTTCTGCCAATACATTATTAGAGATTATTCGCAGACTTGTTATCTGTAGTATCGTATTTTTATGACAGTAACACATAGGCATAGTTTTAGTGTACCTAACTATATAGCATAGCACAGTGTTTTTATTTTATCTTTGTTGTGCTCGATGTGTCATTTTGGTAACGTCTCTTTGAACTATAGTTTTTTCTAGTTACCCAATATTATAGTGTATTTGTCTCGAATTAAATAGATAAGTAGTCAACAAACTAACTAACTACAAGTTTACACTAGCCAACGACTGTAGAGAGAGGTAAATGCAACAATTTGAAACTATGCAAAAATCCTGTCAAAGGACGTTTTATATCGACACAAATCAGTTTAGAGCTATAGACGGCACAGACGCATTTGTTTTTGTAATTAATGGTCACGTGTTTTGAGAAACAGGTACACGTTATTAATCTCTGCATAGTTCTAGACTTAGTGAGAACTTGGCTAAGGCAGCAGCAGCAAACTAGTACACATATTTCAGATTGTCGTCTGGCCGTGCCCCGCGGGGCTCGCATACCGTGACTTGAATCACCTCATAACCAGCCAGTGTAGGAATGACTGGAATTTTGTTGTTCTGTGTGCAGGACGGGACGGGACGTCCAAGAACCCGCTGTACGCCATCGTGCGGGAACGACCTACCCCCAGACCAAACTGCCCAATTACGCAAGACATTATCCTGGACATTGGAAAATCGTCAGTGAATAAAAAACTAAAGGATGTGAAAGTCAAACATTTTTGTTGATACTACACGAACGAGACGAAACGACTATTATGCGAACGCCCCCACCCCGGAGGTCGACCCCCACGCCCCCGGCGGTAAATGTTTGTACGAAATACTACCACCATTTCGGCATGTCTGTCACGGAGGACGCGCACTTCGTTACAGTTCGTCTTAAACAGTGCCGGTTTACATGTAAGTCCTGTATTAGGTACATATAGGACTGCTTAAAAGTTAATAAACATTTACTGATAAAATTTATACTTCAGACAAGGTCGATCACATTAAAACAAGGAGGTCGCGGCGTCCACATTAAAGATGATACATCTTGAAAAGAAGATCACTTTTAACTCATTCCAGCTCTTGCTTTCTCCTTTTGTTACTATATAAAATAAGACACTGTATAATACATTATAATGTATGAATAACATTGTACACTTATAATATTAAATACATACGTATTATACAAAAATTTTTGTACTGCTAGTTTGCTATAACATAATTTAATTTATATAATATAATTAACTTTATATCATATGAATATAATTTGCTAGACAAGAGATCCAAAGAGGCCTAAATATTAAATAATTAAATGTCTTAAATACTTAAGAACTGTGTGATAATTAATGGGCTTTACTTTTTCAGTTTAGCCAATGTTAGTTAAGGAAATATTTCGCAATGTAGAGTTAACAAAATTAAAACTATGGGAAGTTTCTGACGTTCAGACATTGGTTAGTCAATCACATAAATGCAGAAATTCTGGGCAACTATACTAACCTTTATACCACAAAAGGACCTGACTTTTCAAACCTAGAAATTTATTAATTTATTCTACAAACCACTAGAGGCCCATCAATTATTTCACTGTTCGGCACATTGAAACGTTGACAAGGAAGAAACCTATTTCATTTCCAGGAATAAGCCTGTAGGATAAAACACTGAAAGGACGCCAGTGTCTTTTTAGCAAACGCCCCTGAACATGCATGCATTCGTCTCCAAAAACAGAAACTGCTGTAAGGCAGAAGAAACTGCCTATATACTAACCGGCTTTGGCAATGTTTAACTTTCACACACATTTTGTGAAAACTCAGTTGTTCTCTTGCTCCAAGGTTACAATTTTTAGTACTGCAGTCATTTTAGACCAGGTGTGTATTGGTTCCTTTAAATTAACATTTCGATTTTGAGCCGTTGTCAATACACAAATGAGTCAATGACACAAGTCACGCAATATGGTGGTGACAACCATTATCAACACTCCCTTCCCAATTCAGAGCGGGGCCCGCCTTCCTAAATCCCACCAGAACATCTGTCGCTCTAGGAAGGGTTGGCTAGGGGTCAAAAGCCTTGAACCGTATTGCACGACACAAGATTACGCATGCTGGATAATCATCCTGTAAAAACCAAGCCCAGCCCACACCAGATTTGTGAGCGTTTCAAAAATTCCACAAACTAGCTTCTGATAACTGATTTAACTATAGAACTTGTGTGTCACAGACACCACCGTTTTTGACAGTCATTTACGATACTTAGTTATGTTATAAGCATTTTAATAGCCATAAATGTTGTGGTTCATGATGTTGTTCTCTGTGTTGTTACAATTTTTATTAGGGATTATTTCACTACAGCATGCAAAATTAATAAATATATATTTATCACTATCAATCCCATCACGTACAAAATTTGCAAATTACAGTAAATACATGGCATAAAATTAAGCATACAATTAAAGTATATGCGGCCTTTGATCATGCAGAGACACAACATTCAACTTGGCTATAAATACCAATAAAAATAATAGCGAAATCGTTAAAAGTAATAATGAATATTTATTTCAAATACAATAAAATACAAAATAAACCGTTCAATCAAGCTGACGTGTCAACCGCTGTCACATTTTCTACTGTGCAAAACCAGACAGATTTAAGGCAAGTGACAGTTCTAAAATGAAGCTTTAAGATATATTATGCATTTTGAAAAACTTTGTGGCCTCACTTGTAAACACTAGCCAGAAAGCGACCAGTAAACCAGTATTGTAGGTGGCTCTGTAAACAAGCGCCTAGCAGAGATAAAAAAATGTTCTTAGTTATTTTCATATTCTTGTTCATCCAAATATAATTCCTGAACGTAAAAAAACTAAAATTAAGTAACTAAATTTTGTTGTTTTTCTTTCCATCCATGTATGGAAGGGGTTCAAATTGTTGTGGTGCATACTGTAACTCGCGGTCTTGAAAAAAGTCGCTCACCGAATCACTGTCCTAAGGTCCAAAGCAAGGTCCAAAGAATAAAAAATTTTATGGACAGGGCTTACCTACGCTTCAGTAATTCTGATTGTAGACGTACTTTAGTGGGGTTGTCCCTACTCACTGTCAGCCACGTGTAGTGGGGTAGTTCAAGATCGAAGCAAGGTCAAAGATCAACCACAACTCTAAGAACGCAAGAAGGTGGACTATCAAATACATTTTAAAGTAACAGAATCTGGAAAACTAGTTAAAAGAAGGCCAGAAGGCTGAAAAGGTGCCAGCCTATGTTTCCGCACTAAAAAGTCTAGCGCGTCCTCAGCCAGTATATGGCTACATTGCTGATAATCATTTTGCATGAAATGCTGCAGTAGAAATAACAGCAGTATTATTATGTGTAAAGTTAAAAAAATAAAATTACAGAAACACATTTGTAATTAGGCACAAGTGACAAGTGCTGATCATGAGGGACTGTTTGTCTTTAACAAATCCATTTGTTTTTTTTAATTTGTCATCTTATTCAAACTAGTTGGTCTATTTTATTTGTATTAGAAATATAGATTCCAAGGAAGACGAACATGTATGATTCAAACAAAATTATGCCACCTACTGTCTAGACAACTTCAGAAAACAGTATGTTAGAAGTGCTATACAGTACCTACAGGAGACAACAGTTGTGTACTTAACTATTATATATTTCAATGAAAATGTGACTAAAAGCAAAAAAAAGTTGGGCCTAAACTATATCAAAAATTCTACGCAAAATTGCCTATCTGAAACAGGTGGGCAAAAGTTTACACTTTACTGATATTGTTTAATAATGACCCACCAGAAATTAATGAACAACGTATATAAAACCCAAAACAGTGTGGTGGCCATTGGTAAACTATAGAACCTGGTCTTTAAAAATGTTTTCACACAAGTACGGGGTGGGAGACATGTGTAGTGAGGAAGAGAGAGGCATGTAGTTAGGTACACAGTAATTCACGACCATGAAACAAATGGTTCAGTCTTATTTATCTTGCTAGTCTGATCAAAACAGTTCAACTTACTACTACAGTGTGGTACTAAAAGACAAAACTTAGCAGTATTTCAAGGCGTGATGATCAAAAAATGCGCAAACCCAATCTGCCTTACATCTACTGATTCTATCGCCTCATCGAAGGACAGCATTCGCAAATTTTTCCATGCCTTCATGTACTGTGGAGACATAGGCTTCAACATAGTATCCGGTGATTTCCAACAGCTTTTGATATTTTTTATACACAGACCAAGTACTTAGTTATACAATTTTTTTGGGTGCTACAATGACAGGTTTTTAATGTTATGACAAGGTAGTAGCTATCAGAATGCACTTCATGAAAACGACTAGGCTCTATAATGATCACAAGTTCTAAACTTTACGTTATTTCGTGACACATCAACTGGTTTAAAAATTTACAAAACCCATAGTGTCTTGAAAATATATTTAAGTTACCGATAACAAGAGCACCAATTTTTGCTCTGCAATTTCAAATTTTATAAACCACATAGGTCTAATACTTGATCGTAACAATGAAAGCATAACACAGCGGTTGTATGTAGGTCTAATTTATATAATTTGTTTCACTGTGTCCAAATGCTAATCAATGTACAACTTTTCATTAACTTTTAAGACAGTGTTTAACATAGTTTGATGACATGTCCAATGGTTATTTTTTCAAGATTTAAGATTTAAAATAATGTGACAACAGTATAATGATATCCTGTCACAATAGGTAGAAAGACTGATAGAGCAGTTTGCAACTGATGTGGTCTTTTTAACATCTCTTCACAGTGAATGTACCAATGAATCCAGTACAACGACATAGAAAATAAGCCTACATTTGCAATTAATAAAAGTTATTAGTTACATTGTCGCTTTACAGAATGAGCAAAAACAATTTCAATAAAATCTTACCCTGAAACTGTAATCCACCACGAGTGCGTCTGCTGCGAATAGTAAACCCATTTCCAGATATATCCAAAAGAATGAACGGTAAAAGCAAGTATGAAATCGAGCTTGAACATTTCATATTAATCAATGGCAGGAAACACACAGCCATTCATGATACTTGTATTTTAACCCAACATCGTAAACACTTGCACGTTACCACTATCTCAATGACCCACAGTCACGCTATTTTACCAAAACCAATACCCACGAAAGTCACATTGCTTCCTAGAGTATCATTCTTATCTTGATAACAAAGTCAATATATACAACATAAGATCGCGTCAAAACACTACTAACCAGGAACGGAAACTTATCATGTTTCTCACACTTCATCCCGCTTCTTTCCTGTATCGTATGGTGCGCCATCTGGTATTGAAACTTAAACGTTCTGCGCCACCTTTTCTTAGAAAACTGAAGGAATTCGTTGCGGAATTTCGTAAGTATGGCTTTCGGTAATATTAACTATCGAAAGAATGAAAACTTAATGTGAAACTATTTAAATTTATTTCTGTATGTGTATTATAAAGAACATAACAAAATCTGACTCAAAGTAACAGACATTTGCTTTTAAAGTAGTTTAGGATGACCAGTTGGTAGTTATAGTTTTAATGTCTAGAATAGGCCTAGTTGTTCACATTGTAAACATGATTAGATTATAGCACTGTACTAGACTGCTAATCTCAAATTTTGTGCTTCGGCCTTATTCGACAGCTCTAAAGCTACAATTTTTGGGCTAAACTTCGTTATCTTGAGTTCCAAAAAATGAATTTGTCTCATCCCGCAAGATGCTATCCTGATTCCTTGGTGATCTTTTTTCATTGCCTTTTTCCACTAATTTGAATTATCTTTAGTGTTAATAAAAAATGGGAATAATTACCATAAAATATCACAATTATTAAGTTACTAGCTATATTAACCAGCCAGGAAGAATAGCTAGCTGTAATGAAATTGTTAGAAGTGCATTGTATAGTTTAAAACAAACAGTCACTATAATCACTCTTTACTGAAGACGCACTGAATAATGAATCTAGTAATGTGCATGCATGGCCTGCACATTAAAAAAGTCAATGGCATGGCGTTCTCGAATCAATTCGCTGTAATAACTGTCAAATTTTTTATGTCTAGGAAATTAAAACAACTGCTTTTATGAAGTGCCATTATGAAGTTTTACAAGTTGAAAGGCAATCAAGTGCTGAAGAAATAAAGAAGAGTTATCGCAAATTAGCTTTACAATGGCATCCAGGTATAATTGTCTGCTTGTACGCGCCACTACCTATGTCGCTAAAGCATAAGTATTATTAAATATTTATTTATGAACCGAATTCCAACATTATTGACACTTAATAATGAAATAAAATCTGCGATTATTATGTTTTTAATGATAAATATCATCACCATCATATGCTCATTATATCCGTTTTAAACAATGAGCAAGGAGAACTCTAAAATAAAAGAAAACTGCTTTCAAGACACAAGCATCACTAATCCGGCAAACTAAATACTGTTATGCCCGTGGCTTACTGCATCACTTTTAACATAAATGTGACCAACTGAAAGCAAATGCAAAAAAAAAATCGGGATTTAACTCACCTTTAACTTGCCTTTGCAGTTACCCCTATTTGTTGGCTATTTTTGTGGCTTTAATTTTGGTAGCTATTGTGTAAGGAATCCAACAGTCTTTAAGTCACCTTTGCGTTTAACTCACACTTGAACCTGTTCTTGGATTAGTTTTGTATTGATAGCTTACCAGTCAATTTAGCATTTGAATTAGTTTATACTTCCTAGAGTACTTCATAGTCAAAAAATTTTTAATTCTACCAAGCGTAAACCAAATTTTTGTAAATGTTGAAAATTGGTTGGTGAGCTGTTGAAGACATGCGACTGTGCAATCTAGTTATGTAATCATGCTTTCAGGTTTGGCTAAAATGCGTGCCCTTTCCATTTTTAAATTAATTTTTGAGTTCAAGTTTGATTTCAAAAATAATTGTGTGTTCATTTTTCGTGTAATCAATATTATGCTGATATTGTGTCATTAATCTCATTTGTGAATATTTTAATTCTTTTCATTTTGTATTTTTATTAGTTCTTTGTAGTTGCAGCATAAAATGTGATTTTATAAGAGCACATAATTTCTTATTAGATTTAAGTAGGCTATTTAAGTAAGTTGTACAAACTCATGTTTTTGCAATGTTGCATAATTTTATTTGTTATATTTTGTATTTGTTCTTGTACTTTGATTTTTTTGTAATTGTAATTGTTTGCCATGGTACATTATTGTATTTGTGCAATAAAATTGAGTTGAATGGATACCTTAGTGTATGGTACATTATTGTATTTGTGCAATAAAATTGAATTGAATTGATACCTTAGTGTCAAGCACTGAATTATTTTCCTAGCTTCGTAGGTATGTCCATGAATAAAAATGATATTGTTTACTAGCTCCTGTAGGCTGTATTGGTGTGACTGCCTAATATCATCAATTCATTGTCTTCTGCTTTCACAATCGCAGTATTCTATGGCTAATAGCACTGAATCGCTTTATCATTAATGCCTTCAACATTCTGCAGGGTGTTTCAAAAGAAACTGTGCAATAGAAACATGCTGATCTGTATATATTGGAATGTAGTCAAAAACCAAGTTATATAGTAGAAAGCTTGGAGCTATGCCAATATAATATTTTTTTTGCGATGTTATAATGTTATACTGTAGAAGTCCAAGTTCATTTTGGAAATAAGGTGTTACTTAAAGCATTCAGTCTGATGAACTTGAGTGTGTTTTTCGTGACATGCAGCGCTGCTCCTGTTTATGTTTCAAATTAACTTTGTTTTCTAGATAAAAATCCTGAACGCATAGAAGAGTGCACAAGACAGTTTGCTCTGATCCAGCAAGCATACGATGTACTTAGCGACCCACAAGAGCGGGCGTGGTATGATCGACATCGAGAGCAGATTTTGAAAGGAGGTAATAATAACCTGAAATTTCTTTTATTGCATTGTTTGGAACTTTACAAGATCCCTTTGTTTTCTTTTAATTACCCATAAGGAAAGCGAATGATGAAAATCCTTCCCTTGGGCTTGGACTCTGGGCTTTAATTTTTGTTATTAGTTTGTTTATGATGGATTATTCGTGCCTTTATAAATTACATTTCATTAAATAGCTCCTGGGATTTATAAAACTAAATTTGGACTACATGGTTTTATATAAATTATAATCTTAAATTGTTATGTACATCCGTTACAATTATTTTTTTCACGTGGTTCCAGTAACCATTAAATGTCTTTCCAGGACTTGGTGATGACTACAAAGATGACAGTTTGGACGTGTTCCAGTTTTTCACTGCTTCCTGTTACAGCGGTTTTGGAGACGATGATCAGGTTCGCATATTGCACATGCTGTGCAAATTTCTATTTGCTTGTTTATGTTCTATTAAATAAAATTCGTTCAAAGGTGGCCGAGTTTCATCATTTCGTGTTCTAAGTAAGGCATATAAGCCCATCATCTGGTTAAATCTAACTTAGTAATTAAGTTGATTGCAGAACTGATCTTTCAATTTTAGTAAATTGGAATTTTACATACATTTAAAAATGTAACCGATCAAGCATAGTGTAAATATGAGATGTTTGTAGAAGATACTGGATATGTGTGCACCTGCCAAATTAAATTTTATTGTTTTTTTTTCCAAAATACGTATGTGTTGCCTGTCTCCATTCCACCCTCCCCACCCACATCAAGTCGTAAACCAGCACTTATGGTTATTTTATTTTATCTATAATGTGATGGTTGATGCTACGAATATTGTGAACAGCTGGTATGAATTAATAGATTTGGGAAATGTAGCAATCAGTCCTAATGTTTTATGTAACATTTTGCATGCTACTATTCTCTGATTGAGTAACAGCTTTTACTCATCCCTTATCACTACCTGCCTGATGTACGTGTACTCTGCAGTTTCCTGAGCTGTAGTTAATTTCTGATATAATCTTGCTGCCTATATTGCTATTTTGGAACCTATGTTCTCATTCCTGCTATGTTTTTCAATTAATTTTGCTCCATGTTGTCTTTGTTGCTCACATACGTTTGCAGTAATAAGCTCTCTTGCTTGTTTCGTATTTGCATTTGTTTTTATACACTTTAACTGTATGAAATTTAGGACAAATGATTACAAGAGTTAAAAAGGAATGATATGTTTCATTTTCCTAAAAAGAACCTTTTTGTTCCGGTATTTAGGGATTTTACACGGTGTATCGACACGTCTTCGAAGCTCTGGCAGCAGAAGACGTCTTGTTTCTTGAAGCAAAGAACAAAGAGATTGATGTACCGGGCTTCGGTAAATCTGACAGTAGCTACGAAGAGGTACACATCACGTTTGTCAGTTTCCTGTCAGTTAGCAATCAACTCGGTCAATTACCGACATTGATAATGAATTTATTTTGTTTTGTGCTTTTTACTTGAGTATTGTACCCGTTTCATCAAAAGTAAAATGAGACTAATGCAACACCTGGCAGTTCACAGTTTTTTGGTGATCGAGTTATAGCACATTTCATTAATAAATTGTAATCCTAGATTAATTAATAATATTCGTACACATTATATATCTTTTTAGAAGAAAAATTTTTAAAATGAAAGTGTTGGCTACACTAATGTGTTTGCTTTAAAGTTAATTATAATTAATTTTCTCATTTTTGGTTTTATTCTCTTTTAGAACGTAACCTTTTTTTGACAAGAGAAGTTTTATGCTAAGCACATTTGTTCATTCGAATGACTTGTTATTAGCAACAGGGAGCTGTTTAAGACTTTGCAAAGAACTTAGCTGTTGATTTTTTACTGATTACTCTCCAGGTAGTGCATCCGTTTTATGCTTACTGGCAAAGCTACTGTACAGCAAAGTCGTACACGTGGGTGGAAAAGTATGATATACGAGATGCTCCCAATCGTCGCATCCTACGTCTCATGGAAAAGGAAAATAAGAAGCTGCGTGACAAGGCAAAGAAGGAGAGAAATGAAGCAGTTAGGGTATGTGCATTAATCTTTAAAGGAAAACAGGATGATATTTATACTCCAAAATGAAGTACATCAATTGCATACATTTTAACACCTATAATAATGTCAAAGCATTTATTATAGTAGGTTAAAGTATTAGTTAGCGGCAGGTGAGCTCAACTAGTGATCACTTCACAACTGAACGTAATTTTTTGGAGCACAAGCATTCTACGAATGTGTTGCATGTGTTTGCAAAAGCGAAAATTGAAGTACAGTGCTACTGTATAACATTCAGTATGATACACAAAAAACTTGGCAAATTTTACTTTAAAAATCAAATTTCATGTTTACCTCTATGCTCACGCATAAGCACACAAACTACATACTATGTCACAACTGGACACCTCTGAACTGAGAGATGCAGCACCTGTTTTTTGTGCAATGCATTTCCGAGATGAAGGCGCTATTGTCCATCTAACAGCAAATTGCAAAGTGCATGCAACAGAGAAGAATTAGTTGCGTGAATGCAAAGTTACCATGTCATGGTAATAATTCCTTCACGTAAGTCATTTTTGGAAAAATGGTATGTTTCCTTTCAGTAGTTTATAGGGTAGATTGCTTTGAGCAATACTTTAAGATGAGGTTCGGTTTTCCTTTGAAGACTCATTTTGGCGATATGCTGCGCATTGAACATGTGCTCGCATACTAGCTTTGCTAGATTTTGGAAAAATTGAGCTATCAATTCCTTGACTAACAGACTTAAGTCTAATTTAGCCTAGTTTGTGTTGTGTGAACGTAAGCAAAATAATGGAAAAATAAAATGCAAGTTTTCTCTTCAAATTGAGACTACTGGGACAACTGAGGCCAGTCTGTCACCAGGCGTCTTTCATTATTTTCCAGACAAGGAAGTAGATTCTTATGGTTTATACCATTGCTGAAAGAATGTATAGTATTGCATGTGAATGACTTGAATTCACATGGCACATGTTGCCATACAGCAATGCGATGGCCCACGATTCAAAAGCAAGCTTTTACTGATATGACATAATTTACTGTTTTGTCAAATGACACAAATTTTCCATAACTTTTCTATTTTTTTTCTGTGGTCGAATGCCAAGCCTAAGAGAATTACTATGTAACAGTGCAAGCCTACTTCTTTCATTTGATTAATTTTGTGGTAACGTTGTTATAGTTATTGAACACCTGTAATCTCTGTAATTATATTATAATACACAGTGGTCATGATATCAAAGTGTCATGTAACTGTATCTTCAAAAAGTGAATTTGTGTGTTTGTTATAGGCGCTCGCTGCTTTTGTGAGAAAACGAGATAAGAGAGTGCAAGCATATAGGGTAAGTGCAAATGAGTCTATAATTTTGAATTTTTGTAAAATGTTAACTGGTGCAAAGCTGTGTAAAAGGTACGGTTTGTCCCACTGTGCCATAAATTCGATTGAAATTCATTTTTTAAACACCGAACAGAGAGTTAGACTAGAGCTTTTAGTTTAAACATATTTTTATTAAATACAATCATTAAATACGGCTTGAACAGACAGTTTTTAATAACTGATAACTGATGAATGTTCTCGCCAGTGAAACGTAACACTTAGAAGAGTGCAGACAATAAACAAACGGCAGAAACATTACAGTATGACTGCTAGCAGTATAGACACATACATAGCATAATGTTGACAATGATATTAATATTACTATGTAATCAATATAAACTAATACAATGGATAGAAGCACTTCGTAAGAAATACAAATTTCTGTACAAGCTTAAATACTTGAATGTTAACAGTTATATTTAAATGTTGATTACCATGAAGAAGCAGATAAGCGAGTTCATTTGTTGACAGATTATGAATTCTAGTATTATAAGGAATTAACAAAGCACAGAGGTTGCTCAGTAAAATATCTTGAGCATATATAGGGGGCAGCTAATTGTAAAAATGATTAATCGTTTCAAAAGGGGCACTGCATCTACAGGTAGATAAAACGGGGTTCCATCATAGTTTTTACATCCTCTCTGACTCAGGTTAAAGATTAGCTGAGAAAAGCCAGCCTGCATTCATGTTTGAGGAACAGCTAGTCTACGATCGCCATAGGAGTAATATATGGAGCATTTGTTGAAACTCAGGTGTTTTTTTAGCTGTAATTTAAATGACGATAAGGACACGCTATTACGAATATACAGAGGAAGAACATTCCATGAATCACTAGCAGAAACAAAGAATGAATTAGCAAATGATGATTAAAGTTTGTGAAATCATCGCCATTTCATACTGGATATGGTGTGACATCTCTGACTTTTGGTGGCAATATATCACACAAATATATTGGAGTTAATTGATTGATAATTTTATACAGTAACCATAAGCGGAAATATTTAAACAGCGTGGATATTGGACCCAGAGCTTTTGATTTAATCAAGCAAAGTTTAATTTCTTTTTTTTTCATTTAAATGATCAGTCACCAAAATGTAATTGTTTCATCGTTGGCCTACAATCTACTGTTCACTGTATTTTTACAAAAGGTGACTTAATGTTTCAAATGACTCACAAAACGATGAACCATTAAATTTGTGTCTTCTTATTAACAGAAACAGCTGGAGGAGAAGGCTGCTGAGAACAAAAGGCAAGTGGAAGTGCGACGAGCAAAACAGCGCGAGGAGCGACTTCACAGAATGCGGGGATATGAGGAAGCTAATTGGTCGTCAATGAGTGCCATGGAGCAAGAACTGAAGGATATTGAACATCGTCTGCAACAAGAATTTGGTGGAAATAAAGTGCAATCTCCTGGTAATTAATTTTCTTAGTCTGATTTTTATTTTTACTTTTTTAGGGAGATTGTAACTTAGTTTTGTGAAGTAACAAAGGTTACCGAGTACCCGAATTGTCCTGACAAATTTATTCTGAGCATGGCTACTGTTCGTAATTTCTTGGTTTAGTCCCGGTCCAATTTTCAGTTCATCTGTTGATGCATCTCAAGTGCAGTTAGATATAAGCTTCCATGTATGATAATTAACAAAGAAAGAGAACAATACAACTTCATTAATTATTTGATGTTTATTATAATCACGATACTTTTTATTTACATAAAGTAATCCTTTGACCAACGAATCCATTTATTTAAATTCTCTGTCAAATCTCTTACAAGCGTAATGTGTCAAGCTGCATAACACGTCTGTTAGACGTTGCCTGATTATGGTCTCCATTCATATGGTCCGGATACAGTTTTGAATTTTTTATATCTAATAAAATGCACACTTTCAATCTATTAAATTTTAGATTATTCTCTGCTACTATTATTATCACACATATTTTAACTATAACTGACTTAAGTAAGTTACTGCATGCACTGAATGAATGTTCTCCATTTTCATGTTATTGTTGTTAACAATCATAATGACAAATTCTGCTGTGAGAAACAACTTCCTTTCATTAATTTTTTTTTTGAAAATAAGGTGCTTTTTGTCAGGGCCCGTGCATACAGAC
This sequence comes from Tubiluchus corallicola, assembly GCA_030141605.1. NCBI lineage: Eukaryota > Metazoa > Priapulida > Priapulimorpha > Priapulimorphida > Tubiluchidae > Tubiluchus > Tubiluchus corallicola. Next base: position 141,452 of record JAQGDQ010000193.1, read on the forward strand.
CATAGGGGCCAATTAATGGTAGTTCGATCAGTTCCTTGGCCATGCTAGGGGTACTAACCGACTGCCCACTAAAGGAAACAGTCAGTAGCTGATTGTAGGCAGACTCTACAGGGGCTCTACCTAAATAGCATGGATTCTTTTGTGGTGTGATGGATGAAAAACAGGCTTTTTATCTATACCTCAAAAATCAAACTGTAAGCAGTCAAATAAGTAACAAGATATTAAGTTTAATGACGCAATAAAAATCAAACAGTCGTGTAATTTAGCTATTTGCAAACAAGGGAACTTATTAATAGACAAAAGTAAGTCTGAAAACGCTACTAAACAGCATGACATAAAATAAATGCAATGATAAAACATACAAAAATCATACAGTGTTCCTAACTGTTTAAAGGGTTCCTACTTACTCTACCCTAAGGGTTCCACCCCAAAACGTGAATGCTATTTACAGTATCTTCTCCAGACAAGTGTAGTTTGTGGTCATAGTCCTTTAGGACGACTAAAGTATGGTTCAGACTTCATCTAACGGGTTCACGACTCCAACAGTAACGACGCAAAAAGTCTGAGAGAAACGTAGCTAAATGTTTCAACGTAGGTCTATCAAAAGGGTGACGTGTGAACGAAGCAGTAGGCACATGCGTTTGGAGATTCACATCAAAAATAAGTCCTTCCTCTGGCGCCAATTAACGATAACGTAAATAAACATGTACCTTTGCTGTGCGATTTATTGCCATAAAGTTCCTACCCGGGCGGTGACGACTTCTCCGTCCCATTCGATGGACTATTGAGCTGGGCACCTTTCCAACTGCACAACGGTGCTCTCACATGATCCGAAACGACATCTTCCCGGCATGGTAAGATCAGCAAAGCCATGTAAACCAATATGTGGACATCTTCCACCACCACAAATAGATCATTAGCTTTTCAAACGCCAGCTAATGGAAAATCAGGTAAAACGTAAAAACGCAGTTTAACCAACCAAAGTCAAGTTGCATATATCGTGTCGGCGAAATCTGTGTCATGAACGTACAGAAATCTATGCGTTTGGCTTCAATCCGATTGAATGCACAAACGTACAGTTACACCTTTCACCCAACCCAGGGGGGACTAACATTCCCTAAACTAACAAATAGTACTACCTAGTTGAATGTAACAATCTAGAAACAATTTACACTTAGTGAACATAGGTAAAGAAAAGCTGGTGTCAAAATACGAAATTAAAGTTTAATGTTTATCTGCAAGTTAAAGTACAGCTCAATGATTTAATCTGTGTCATTACACTTTTTACAAAATATATATTTATAGTTTTTGTGAAGCTGCCAATTTTATCCTACCCTTTTAATACATGTAAATCTTTATTTATTTATCTATAGCCTTAATTATACCTGTAAAATTTTCAATATTTATTTGCCTGCTGTTTCTCGCCATCCACAATCTTGCGTGATCTACTGTGTATCGTGTGCCACAAGGTTTCTAAAAGCACTACTACCGTAGCTGCTGCTATTCCGAAGGGTAGCACCCAGAAGATCGCTTGCAAATTTTCCATACCAAGTGCAGTTATGGCTAAAAGTTCATTCTCAGTGTCGTGATGGCAACCACTATGAATTCCTGCATCAAAGAAACTCTTGTCAAACTGCTGAGGTAAGCCGCTGCTCACCATGAGGGATAGCTCCAGATCGAGTTCCTCTTTGTAGCATCGTCCCTTGGAAATCGACCAAGTTTCGTAAAGCCAACTGAACTTGAAGGGCGAATAGGAGAACTTGCAAGCCGTGCTTTCTGCACTCATCATAATTTTTGCTTCTCGTTCGCTAAACATGAAAACGTACTTCCCAGTTGCCGTCAGTGCCAAGCACTCTTCCGTGGTTGCCACGGGTACTTCTGAATGGTGCTCCATCTTTTCCCAAAGCTGTCCTAGTTCTGTATGAGATGGACTTTCACGCAAGAAGTGAGTATCATGATAGTGACCCACTGTCACTGGAATAAGCTTGCTCTTAATCAACTCTTCTAGGCTATAAAATGGATAAACTGGCGATTGAATGAAAAGAAAGCTGACTATGGTACCCGTGTAGATGGCAGTTGCAGCTAAAATAAAGATCCACCAGAATGCTAAAGTCATCCTTGCAGAAAGGCTAGCTGGTAAGTGCTGACCTCCTTGCACTACGATCGAACCCAGGGTGTACTGGATGAAGTATGACAGCCCAGGTGTTGAACTGGTATCTGCATTTGTTGTAACATTTACGGCGTGCTCTTCAATGGTTACGACTGCAGCGGTGACGAAGCTTAGTGCAAGCAGTAACACCCAAACCGTTCTTGTGAATGGTGCGACAAGGTTCGAGCCAACCACGTTCTGTTTTGGTTTTGCTATGATGAATATCTTCTGAGTATACCAGAGGGGGTACAGAAACTCATGCACTTTTGCTCGTTCTTCTGTAGGTATTAGTGGTGTGAGGACAATGTCCACTAACCCTGTGGTCAAGGCGTCACCCCACGTGGTATTCTCGTATAGATAGTTCGTGACCGAATAGGTGAAATTAAGTTCCTCACTCAAGATCTTGAACAATTTAAGTATCACTTCAGAATCATCGTAATTTTCGTCAATCCAAATTCCTGCTTTTACGCTTCTTCCATTTAGAGAACATTTTTTATTTCTGTAGTACATGTTTGTATAATAACGTTTCATTTCAGCGACATCTACCTGTTCTTTTTCTACTTTGTTGTCTTCCATTTCGTCAACAAGATAAGTGCATTTTTCAACCATATTGTCTTTGCTGTTGTTACCAGCAGCTCCACATTGCTTGCATTCTGCATTTTTAATGACTGATGTTTTACTTGTTGAAGCTGTGCTCCCAGTTAAGATAAAAATCAAACAACTTATTGCCGTTATTTTCACCATCTTCACGTTTCATGTCCATCAGCACCGTCCGCATTTTCAGAAGTCCGGTTAGTTACAGAGACTGGCATATTTGTTATTGGTTGCAGCTGGATAAACATTTTAATCAATTCTCTTGCCAGTCTTGATTTGTTTAATGACGTTGTGTTGCATAGGAAGCCCAGTTTGTAGTTAGATCGATTTAGCCAGTACGTATGTTGAATGCTTTAGGAATGAAATGAATCTGTTTTCTCACTTGTTATGTTATATAATAAATTGGAGACACTTTTTAGTACATTTCTGATATTGATGTGCAAAAAGTGGAAATAATGACTATATAGGTTAAGAAAATAACTGTAAATGATCCAGATTAATAAAATGTTTACAATACTTATATTCAAGGCTATTACAACCATAATTATAGTTTTTGTAAAAAGGAAAATTAATTGATAAATTTTGACACTCTTGATAGTTCATCATATTGACAATAGAAAGAGAAATGAGAAATCTTTTGTACGTATTTTTCATGAAATTGAATTTATTTGAAAAGTTGAAGTGTAGTGTATCTGCTTTTATTGCTTTATGTTTTTTCTTTTTCACACTCAAATTTTATAATAATACGTTGAAATTTGCTTTTATTTAGCAAATTAAAATGAAATGTCCTCTCACATACTGCATCCATGAAAACAATATGAGAAGTTTTCGTGTATAAATAATACATTACTGTTGCCAGCCCATGCCAGGAGTTTTATAAATCTTTTGAAGTTGTTTTTATTTTTATTTCTAGATAAAGAAGAGCTTGATGACAGTGAGTCGGAGCTTGACAGCTTATTTTGTGTGGCTTGCAATAAAGCTTTCAGAAGTGATAAGGCGTGAGTAGCACAATTATATGTTGATAATGACAAATATATTTTTGATTATTAATCTGTATTGAATGACTTAATGTAGATGTTGTGATAGAGCTGTGGTATCTCTTTTTCAAAGATAAAGATGAGGCACTAAGCCAGTGAAAGTGTATTTTGGTGGACAAACCACTAAGCAACAGTTTTGCAGACAATGATTTGCCTGAAAGAGTGAGTGTTGTAAATCTTAAGTTTTTTGCTGATAATGTAAAGTTGTATCAACAAATTTGTAGTGATGGGTCACGTGATATACAGCAAGCATTAGACAGTGTTATTGAATGAGCAAATATGTGGCAATTAAAGATAGCTATTCCAAAGTGTAATGCTGTTCACATTGGTGAAAACTAATCCTCGCAATAGCTATTTTGTTTCAGATAATGAAATTGAATCAGTGAATGTCGTGTGTGATCTTAGTGTTACCATTTCACAAAACTTAAAATCTAGTGCCCATTGTACTGAAATGGCACTTAAAAGCTAACAGAATAATTAATATGATTTTTAGAATATTCAGTACAAATGAAAAAGATGTTCTTCTTAGGGCGTATAAACATATGTAAGACCAATAATTGAATATTGTACACCAGTATGGCATCCACATCAGCCATTTGATATTGATATTATAGAGGGCGTTCAAAGATATTTTACATGTAAACTCTTTTTTAGATGTAGCATGGCTCGAATCTCATACCCCGACAGACTAATGGTTTTAAATTTAAAGTCAGAAAAAAATGACAAATTCAAATTGTCCTATGTATGTATTATAAAATCATGTATAAAGAAGTAGATTTGAGTGCTGAAAAGTATTTTACTAGGGCCTCATCTGATCGTACACGGAGTAACCATTCGTTAAAATTATTTGTACAAAGAACAAATAAAAAGCAGTTTGGACAGTAAATCACCCATCATTTACTGGCTAAGCTCTACTGTGTAACTTTCCCTCTGCCATTCCTTTTGTCTCAACCGATTGCCTATGTAGAAGTTTTTAATGTAACTGGAAGAATGAAATCATTCGGAAAAATGTGCGAGGTTTTCCAGTTCAGGAATCAAGATCCTTATGAATTCCAATTAGATGTACGTCCTTGATTCCGTAATAACAAGTTAACATGTCTGATTGAAACTCAACTACTGGACAGGCAGTGAGTTCAGTTCCCCATGCTGGGAATTCTCAGATGATCTAACAACCGGAATTTTGATTTGTGGCATAATGCAATATGTGTGACACAGCATTTAGGTGTTGATAAACAAGTGTAATTGTAATTGTTTAATATGTGACTCATTGAATTATTTACCTCAAAGAAAACAAATACACTGGTAAGTTGGACTATGTAGCAACTATTTATGTGTAGAAAATAAGAATTATGCTTGATGAAGAGGCACTCGTACGATACACATCTGATCGTGTTTGTAAATTTCTCATTTTAGATTCGAGAATCACGAAAAATCTAAAAAGCACAAAGAAAATGTGGTGAGATTAAAAGAGGCCATGTTGGCGGAGGAGCAAAGTTCGTCCAACGATTCTCTTTCCGCAGACTCGTGCGAGGAAAACACTGACGCTGTGCACGACAGTTTAGATGATGGTAACAGTTTCGTAGATCTTGACAGTTTCAAAGAGTTAGAACAGTCAAATAGAGAAAATTTGGGAAATATCTGTGAGGAATTTTCGCGACAAAGACAATCAGACGAAGAAAACTCGCCTTCTGCTAGTGAAGACAGAAGTCTTTCAGACAACGATTCACCAGGAACAGACAGCTCTGATGCGGCTGGTCTTGAGCAACTTCTTGCTGTTCATACTTTGAAGAAGAGGTATATTTATTTCCATTTAAAACTTACTGAGGTCAAGGCTCAGCATCAGACTAATTAGAATGTCCAGGAAAGGAGTAACTTTCCTATCAAATGGTACATTTTTGGGCTTTTCAGTAGTTCTGAAGCGCTTCTAGAGAATTAATTTTTAACAGGTGATATTTAGTTGTATAATAGGCTTACTGTTCTTGCATGTGAGTTTTATTTACATTTGGCCAAGCACAGCAGCAAATTCATGCAGTGCTGTAAACACAGATTTAAGTGGCACGCCTGCGCAAAGAGAGATAGCTAGCTTCACGCAAAAAAGTTAAGGCACAATTAGACTCTATGTTCTAATATAAATTATTTGGTCTGTTGTGTGGCAAACAATGGGCGTCATGTTATACAATAGAAAAACTGCAGTCGATTGTGTGGCAAACACAGCCACTGAGCGGCACACTTCTGAAGTGTTGTGCGATCTGTAGACTAACAATCTTTATGTGCACATGTGTGACATTTAAATCTATGGCTACAACTCATAGTCATTTGGCAGAGCAGGCCTGTTTAGTGGCACATGGTGCTTTTCTGTTCATTTATTGAAATGGCTTTGCTGAGTGAGCTTTTAGATGTGAAGATTGTTATTATTATTACCTAACTAGTAATAAGAATCTGCTAGTTAATTAGCTGGATTTACTGATGCGGTATGAAACCGTAAAAGTTGGGAATTCATACTACCCTGCTACTGAAATGACAAGGACGAGTTTTCTAGGTCATCGCTGCGCATAACATTAATATTTAGTGTGTAATATTAATGTATTGCGTACGTGTGCAGTGTAAATAGAGATGTTTGCTAATTGTCTACTGGAAGTGCATCACCGTGATATTCTGTTACCTATGCATTTATGTGTAGACGACGAGAAGCCGAGTTTGCAAACCCAGAGCCACCTGTGTCAACGGATGACGATAACGATGCTCGTGATGATGCAACGACAGGCAGTGGATCAATGCTTGTTAATAATGAAAACAATGCTAAATCCAAAGCCAGGTAAAAAATTCTGACTATGTCAAATTGTCAATTCATTGAAAATCTTTCTTGCAATTTTGTACTACCATTGCGTTGTGCTAAAACAATATGCAAATAATCATGGCTTCATTAGCTTGGGAATCCACCTGTTTAACTCTTGCAGATACATACATATTGAGCTGCCCATCTTTTTTAAATGTTATAAAATAAATGCGTTTAAACTACCCTTTCTAAGTGTCTATTGTAGCAGACACGAATTTGTCTGGCAATATTTTAGACAGTACTTTATACCATACCTAGTTATGTTGTACACTACAATTTTTGTAGACACGAAAAGCAATGCATTAATTGATAATTTGGCAGATTTTATTTTGTCTGTTTTATTTCTTATCATTTTGTCAGTAGAAAAATAGTAGTTGCAACAGTTTGGCTCCCAAATTTGTTGTAATTCATGGCTGTGCCTTTGAGATACTGTGCGTTTCTTGGAGCTGCAGTATTTAATTCTTTCAGTGATCCTTTTGATACGAACACAAAAACTTGCAAAAGACATTTTTGCCAACAAAGCCCTGTCACTTTTGGCCAATTACTGTCTTAGAGTGTTAGAATTTTATAGTTTCTTCAAGTGGTGTGCATTTTTCGAGGAGTATCTTGTAGCACTTGCAATGAATTTCAGGTCAAAGAAGCAGAAGAAACGTCGTCGACAACAACAGAAAGAAAATTTACACGAGGCAGCAACAGCAACAGTGGAAACTCCTCTTCCTTCGGAAGACATCGCCGAACATCGGGTTAGTATTTGCCTGTAAAGGCTTTCCTTATTTTGGGTAACTCCAACAAACTGATTTGATTTTTTTCCTGGTGATTGGACATGGATTTAATACCATTGATGTTTTGTTTTGTTTTTCTTTTATTCAGTCCTATGTAGCCGATTGACTCTTGCTAACATTGTGCTCTTCAACTCTGGTATTCTGATTTACTCCTAGGCTTATTCATTTAAAGAATTTTTGAATATCTGCATAAACATTTGAAAACCAGCGAGGCACTTTTTTGGAGACACCAAGTGTTGAACATGGTGAGGCAAAATAAGTGGTAATGGGGCACATGCTTCGTGACCAAAATTAAGAATGCCGAAACGGTCGGATGACTGATTCATGTCCGCCTGGGCTCATTATGTTTTTTGGGTGGTTTCATTTGCCATGTTGATTTTGGCTGTTTACCTCGTAGGAAGATTTATAATAGGTTCAGGGAAGACTAAGATATCTCTTTTGGTGCAGTGTCTCATCTTAAACGGTCAGCCTTGAAAATGAGACAGGTTCTAGGATTGCCACAAACATCAACATTGAGTTACCCTTGCTAATGAGTGCTGAATTCTGCCTTGCAGTTGCCAAGTGTAGATAAAAAATGAAAACTGAAATGTGCCAACTGCATTTAATTTTGAATGATGCCTAAATGCATTGCAGTAATGACCTAACATAGCTATGTGATATACTATAGTACAACATAGTATGTTAATGATTCATTTTTATCTAGTTATTCATATTAGTTACTTAAAGGTTTCTAAATTACTGATATTTAATGATTTCAGGAAAAAGAAGATAAACCTGCAAAATCTCTCGCCTGTCAAGTGTGCAGTGTTGAATTTTCCTCTAGAAACAAACTCTTTGCACACATCAATGATACAGGCCATGCAGCGTTAAAGACTGCAGTGCCACCTGTGGCAGACAAGAGTACTACAAAGAAGAAAAGTAAAAAGAAAGGGAAGCGGTAACACTGGGCTATGATTAAGTGAATTTGTTGTTTATTTATTTTGCAATTGTGAAAATACAAAATAAATTTGAAACAAGAAAATCCCTGCTGTTTCGTAAAACATCTCTTGGAAGAAATACAGGAAAGATTTCTTCATGTGTAACTATAATTTTTCGTTTGACATGCGTCAACAAATACTTTGCTCCAACGTATCAACACTGATTCTTGTCAGGGAAATAAAAACTGTGCTTGTGAAGCAAACTTTTTACACTTCCAATTAGTGCAAGTACAGATACACTGCAAACTAGTGCTGTTCCGATTAATCGGTTTTATCGAAAGTCAGTCGACCGTGATGTTTGACTAAGCGCTCGATCACTAATTTACATAATCGATGATTGCTTAATACCATAAAGGTAAGATTTTGCCACCCGTTTCTGCCATTTAATGGCAGTGTCAATAATAGCAACAAATGTTGTTAGTAAAATATTTTAATGAATATGCACGATAATTTATACACATAGAACAGCTACTTAGCAAAAGAAACTGCCGACGATCAGTGCTGAAGCAGCGTGGCCTATAGCAAGGTTCAATATGGGATATCTGCGCACAGGAGTGAAACAACAGACATTTAATGTTCTAATATGGTATTTTACACTGACACAACACTACAATATATTACGATCGATCCATACTCGATCATCAATCGTAATTGAAGGTCAATGATCAATCATAGAAATGAGACCAATTCCCAACACTACTGCAAACCCAGGCAAGGACTGCGAAACTACCAGGAATTAAAAACATAGTGTATTATAGACATTGTAAAACATTAAACTACTACATTTAGACAAAACTAAAAAACTTCCTTTTTTCTTAAATGTAATTTTAATTTCCCTTAGACAACCTTGTTGCATAACCATAGAATTTTTCTCCAAGTATTATTTAGCAAAGAACAAAACTCATTCGTGCCATTACAGAGCTAATGCTATCATACAACTCTTGACTTTCGGACAAGCAGCATCACGTGATATTAGTGTATGCATATCAAGGATTTTTCTATTACCTGAGATAACAGAACGTGTTTACACATTTTTGCCAATCAAGTTACCGGATCGGGTACAGATATTTTTATGGAGTCAGTTTCCGACTTTATATGGGCAGCCGTCATGTCTAAATCATCCGTGTCGGTTTCTTTCGTCGAGTGTCGTTTGTGAGATGCCGGTTTGGACTTTTTGCGGAAACTTCGGCTGCCGAAGCTTGAACTGAAAGCGGTATTGATGTTCATATCACTATCCTTCATGGTAAACAATGCGTAGATCTTTGGTGAAAACAGGCACAGCAGCGCCACAGTGGCGTTGAGGAGAAGCGCCACGGCCAGTAATGTGCTCTTCTGCTTAGACTTTGATGCGGTGAAATACGTTGGAATGAAAGCCAGCCACATGACGACAGTCGAGTAGACGGTGAAGCTGATGAATTTTGATTCATTGAAGTTATCTGGAAGTTTCCTGGTTTGGAAAGCGTAGTAAGTGCAGAATATCACGAGAATCGCGTTGAGTACAAGCTGAACTAGTAAAGGCCACGTGGATAATGTGCACGACAACTCAACATATTTCACAGACGGCACCTGAAAGAATCAATTCTTGCTCAGTTATATTTTGTGGCAATGTGTTTAATTCACTTAATTTTCTTGTTTTGGTACGTATTATCATATATATGTCATGCCAATTACCGAACTGAATACTAACAAACTAACTGAGCAGAAATTATACCTCAATCCACCAACAATTGTAATTGATGAATGTAGAAGGTGGCGCTACCTATTCTTTATCATGTGTGTGTCTTAGGGACAATCCACATATAACGATACAAAGTTTTCAGCCGATTTCGAGGCTCCACCTACCTTGTGTTATAATGGCATTATCATATACCCCACCACCTATCTACCCCTTACATTGATATTGATATCACACCAATGTAGCTCTTTGTGCATTTTATTCTTCCTCTCAAGGATAGGCAACAACATCACAAACAAACACACCAAACCGAGATGTCACAGAGTGCAAAGTGGCTGCGCCCTTGTAGACTCATCTTCAGCTGGCATGTACATGTAAAAATTGTGGAGTCAGATAACGATATCTTGACTAAATCACCTACCTACTTTGCATTATAATGGCGTTATCACGTCTCCTGCCACCTACCTACCCTAAACTTGATATCTTTATATAAGTGGAAGGCCACTTATTATCAAGGAAAGCAAGGGCACAGAGTAATTCAATAATTACAGTTTTATAGTCATATGGCAACTTGCTGCAGGCTACAGAGCTTCAGCTAGGGAATATATTATAATTTAACCAAATGAACACCAATGAATGGCTACTTACGTCCATTAGAAGTTCCACTGTTGGAGAGAAGATTAACATCAATATTAAGCTGCACAATACCTGTAACATTCAAACAACCTTATTATAATTCAACATGACTTGCTAGTCGCTAGTCAATGAACTTCTGCTGTGAAACTTAAAAAAATTAATTTGCAAAAGGGCCAGAAGTAATTTTCCTTATTTGAAATAACTGACGACTTGTATGTGGCAGATAATTTTTGTGCCGTATGTCAGGAAATGATTGCTTCCCACTGTACAGAGGAAACCAAAAAGAATAGGTAAAAATTGTTAAAACCAAGAAAGGTAACATTTAATTTTGAGTACCCCGAAAGAATAAGAACACTTTTACAGTATTAATATCTAGTAGGGTATGATTCATTGGTTTCTGAATGGCAATGGTGTCAGCATTTTTTCCAGAATTTTGCTGATTATTGATTTCTGACAATAAGTGGAGAGAAATTTTAAAAACACGTGAAACATGAAACACTATACTGATTAAAATTTTTAAAATATGTTTATATCTACTTGTGATAAGTCTTAAGTGTAGCCCGGCTATTATTCCTGACACCCTGCACATTCACTAATTTGACTATGTTCACGAATGAGCAAAGACGCCTGATTTTTTCACAGATATAGCATCCCATTTACTCCTCTAATCAATGAAATGAATAATGATGTTACCTGGAATGACAACATTATAGCTGCGATGACGACTTGTGAATGTGACGACACGAACCTTGGCCGTCTCCTCGTCCTCACTCCGGCTTCAAAAATTCTATAGATGCGGTTTGTGCGGATTAGCAAAGGTGCATAAATTAGGGCAAAGGAAAGCGGAAATGCAAAATAGTTTATGTAGCAGAGAAACACTGTAGGTGGAGCCACTAGGCTTGGACTTGACAAAAATGAAGTCAACACTCCTGCAAGCATTATGAAACTCAGTTCTCGACTGCATGCTTTGATCAGCCGTGCCTCACGGTAACGAATGTAAAAAACTGCTGTGACAATACAGGCCAAAGATCCAAAAGCGGATATAGTGACAACAGCGACAGATGCAATATCTGACCATGTCATGTGGTCAGGTGGAATTGGGAGACATATTGTTGCAGTTTTGTCATCCGGCCAAGTATACAGCGGACATGGGACACAATTTGTACCATTATCTACTACGTGTTCATTTTCTCGGCAACTGCGACACTCCCAACAACACTTTGTCTCCATCTGTATGTAATAGTGTTTAGCAGGGCAAGGCTTACTACATACTGATTCAATAAGTTGTCCCTCCGGATGTGATGCTGGCCACTGCAGGCCATCCTGAAGATGTAGTCCTCTTTCCTTTGACCATTCTCCAGCATACACCAGTTCACTTTTACCATTTTTGTATTGGTTATTTAAGAACACGAATTTTCCTTTGACATCACCGTTTGCATCAAAAGCCACCTGGCGGTTTGTTACTGAGTTAGTAAAGTTCATGCCAACAATGTAATCGCTCAGAGTGAACTGCTCGTAACAACTCCGGAGCCCAAATCGTATGAACTTGCCTTGAGGACAGTTGTCTCTTATCGAATGTTCAACAGCTCTCGCCATGGCATATGTAGCATCTATAACATTCGCTTCCAGAGAGCAGTAATGAAATGGGCCTTCCACTGGTCCATTCATTCCCAGTGTGGTATCTTTGTCAACTGGACATGGTCTCATATTATCACTGATGTTAAAACTACAGTTCAGTTCCTCTTGCCAAAACTGTCGAAACCATGGATTATCCTCGGCAAAAGGTAAACTCAGTGACTCCAGCCACTGATGGTACTTCTCCAGTTCTCCGCCTGCTATCTTTAAACTGTAAAGACCGTGGGCAACGCTCTCTATCCCACTCCATTCTTTTGTACTTGTACCCCAAGCATCAGGAGCGATGAATATGAAATAGTCTGTGAAATTTGCACGGTGTAATGCTCGCATAATTTCGGTACTTTGATGCGTGAAAGCCCAGATCAGGACAACCTTGGCATTCTTGTGGCGTATGAGTTCAGCAGCTATGTTGTCATAATATACATCCGGCATAGGCTGAACAGCAACTCTTCTGTTAACGGCTAAACAAATTCCCTTTGAATCACAGTACTTCCTGAAAAAAGGAAAAATTCGTTCATATTACTTTAATTTATTTTTTTCTAATAAAGACACACAGCTGACACATTTATGACTGTACTGTTACAGTAATTGCAGCACTTCCAATCCAGTAGTAATTCTTTCGCTGCGCAAGACATAAAAGCAGGATTAAATATCAGTTTCTCAAACATTTCTTTTAAACTCACCCTATTTCCTTAGAAGCGTTGATACCGTACGCATCATCGGCATAAATTAGTGAAATATAGCTCCAACCATGGTACAGTAAGAAATCAGCAACGGCTTCCACTTGATATCTATCTGGTAACATGGTTCGAAAATCATGAGGAAATCTAGAAAAAAACCATTCACAGTTATTTAAGAGCAGGATACATATCAATTTTTGCAAACTCCGTCTTTTTGATTTCATGCAATTCACTAACTGCTTGGCTTCATTTGTTAAAAGTTACCGAAAATTGCAGCAGTTTAAAACAAGTTTTTTATTTCAGTGCAACTTACCGTTGTTTATTACTAAGTTCATCTGTAGTGGCTGAGTAAGATATCATTGGTAAACGATATGGATTTAACAGGTGAGCGGTCAGAGTGGTCACAGAGCTGTAATAACCTCCTATTGCACCAGCAATGGTCGTTTCTAGAAAAACAAAAACTTGCATAAGTAAACATTTTCTCACAACAAACAAGATTATACTTGGTCAAAGTAATGCGTTTTCACTTGGGCAAAACAATGTGTAGGTTTTGACTGACTATCATGACTTCCAAAGCTATATATGATCATTTATTTTATTTTTACATTGCTATAAAATTAAATTGAAAATTCAAAATTTCACTTTGTAATTCGCTTACTATCCATAACTCGCAAAAACAAGAATGAAATGTATGCAAAGAGCTCACCTCTGTTTGGTAAGAAGTGCACAGCTTGTGAAAGAGCAGTGGTGTCCTTAGAACAACTGTCGATGATGCTATAACCAAACTTGATATCGGGAAGAAAGTCCGGATCATTGTTGATGCTTTCGATAGCGAAGATTTGCGCCAGAGCAAACCTCAGTCCGAATCCGCCTAGTCCGAGCTTCACGCCACAAGGTCTGCCGTTGGTGGGGTAGTCGTGAATGGGATGCAAACCTCCGAATATGATGTCCCCTGACTCTTCCCACCTGAAATCAGCAAGCCCTGGTGGCACACGTATTTCTTTAAATGCAGCTGTGGCTGTGTGAAACCACAACAATGGTAACAACAGTATTATTAAGTACACATTCAGCATGTTCAATATGTCATTAACTTAGTATCAAGCAATTCTCTACTGGCATCATGTGGTTCATCTAATACTATGATGAAATGATGACCTTTTCTTACAACTGGACATTTATATGAATGTAATACGTCACAACCAGGAACTAACGCACATGGCTGGCTTACCTGGATATTATCGCGCCAGTGTGACTTCCTGTTATTTTTACGACACCAGGATACAACTGTCGCCAAATATAGCCTCCCCTTTGATGTCAGAGAATGTCCATATTTCCTGTTAAAAGCTGCTCCGCAGAAATGGTAGTCAATGCCTTGTGCAACATTGAAATTTTTTAATACTAATTTTTTTTTATTATTTGAAACAATATGTGCTAGAGTTGAATGTATAGTCAAACCTCATTATAATGTCCCACTTTATAATTCCAACCTCGCTTAATGCCCAAATGTTTAGCACGCAAAATATCAATATTTGCATAGACATGCATGTATTAACGCACGTCGTTATAATGTCAAACTCGCCATAATGCTAACTCTTTTGCAGTCCCGAAGTACGTGGTATAAAGAGGTTTGGCTGCATATCAACAAAAAATACTCATGTAACCATTGATACAGTGCTCATAATAGTATTATGATAAATTTTTACTTGTATGTATATTGTATAAGTGCACTACACGTTGTCACCAGTTGTCTCTATTGCACTTGAAATTTTACGAAAAGTTTCGCAATTTTCAGATTTCCGTAAGATCGTTTCCTGTACACGAAAACTCTTACACAGTATTGTCCACTCACTTCCCCTCAATTGCCAGGCAATTAATATGAACAGGAACTGTTGCAGACCAGATCAAATGAGTCATGCAGAAGAACATGGTACACTCCCAACAACTTGCTGGAATGTTATGATGTTCTAGCTTCTTAACTGCTATCTAAATGCTACTCAGCTGCTGCGTTAAAATGTTTTGTTTTTTGAATTTCAAGATTTTAACAGGTTGAAAGAGAACTAGAGTTTGAGAAATATACCAATGTCCATAAAAAACAGAATTGCCATGTTGAAGTTCGGAATAATATTAAATGACATTTTTATTAAACGAGCTAAAACAGAAATCAATTGAACAATAATAAAAGCAACAGATACTAGTATGAAATTATTATAAAAAGTTATAAATACGTAAATGCAAAAGATCACATTTAGCTAATTAAACGTATTAGTAAATGAACAGAAATTAATGCAAAAATATGGTGCCAGCAATGAGAACATTCCCTGCTGTCGCATAAATAAAACACACGCTTGAAATAATTGCTTTGAAGGAACTGCCGGTATTAGCATTTTACTCTCGGCCTAGGCCATTTTACATTTATAGTATGACCCCTTTCTTAAACTTTTCAGGCATCTTGTACGATAGCAATGCATTTCAATCAGGGATCTCTCAGCCATCATGCAAATGTCAACCTAGATTCCTTAGTTTAATGCTCTGTTGCTTTATTTGCTATTTAAGCGCATGGGACAAACTGCTGGTGCAGAATTCTCCATAAAGAACTCTAACTTGTACACCAAGTGTGTAACAACAGTCAACAACAATAAAAGGAATAATTTTATTTATCCTGACTACATTATTCTGAAAAAATGAACGGGAAGTAAAGCATACTTACTGTGCACAATACCTTTGCAGGTATTTTTTATTCAGTCGTTTATCCAACAAATTATATTTATCTTTACATAAAGTTACTTTTGTGTATGCAGTGAGGCTCCTTTTTTTAAAAACAGTCAAAGCCAGCTGGCAATTTTCAACTTTTAAATTGATATAACTCTTTTATAAATAAATTACGCTCATTAAATTATCGAATTTAAAAATATAAACACGTAACTTTGAAAATGTTCAATAAACAGGTCGGTCAATACCAATCTCTGTGCTCATCCATCTAATCGTATGTACAAATATTTACAAATGAAAAAGTGGTAAATAACACACATATATATATATATACTTATTATAACATTACAAAAACCGTATATTACACATATATATACACCGAAGGCCAATGAAAGTATACATATCGGAACTGAACACTACACAAAAGTCTAATTTAAACATGCATCTCAATATTAATTTAATCCTGTTAGAAAATATTTGCCAATTTATTGATGCTTTATGTAAGTTATGCACAAAAACAAAAAACAAAACCAACAACAGCAAAAACAAATCTGATTGAAGTATTAAAAAACAGAACAAAAAACTGAGCTAAGTATAATCACTTTCCTCAGTTATAAACTTTTACTTCATTAAATCTGTGATAGTAGACTGAAATACATACTAGCCAATTGCATACTTGACTAGCCATTAATTTTTTGAACTTTGGTGCATCGTTAATTCATTGTTACAAGTCTCATGCACAAATTGAATATTTAATCAGTGGTGTTTAGCATTAAAGAACGGTGAAACTGATGTCTGACTATCTGCTGTTATTGACTACCTTCTGTCTCTAACAGAAACTTTTCAAATGCCCTCTGCATTTCTTCATCCATACCATCATCGTATGTGGAATCGTGCATCATACTGCAGACATACAAACAATTACTTTTACAACCAAATGTCAACCTTCACCTATTAGTTAAATACTTATCTTATATGCCATAGACGGGGACAAACTGCTGATGCAGTTTATTCAAAAAAACTGTACGCTAATTCACAACTCAATTATGAACTCTTAATTTACGCATCATTGTAGCTGAAGAAATGTTGAAGCTATGAGAACACATGCCTTGGTTCAAATCTTAAAAACGAGAATTTTTAAGTAACATGTTTCAGATTAAATTATTAAATGTTGCCCACTAAGTAGCATTACATACTCTTGCAATCACTAGGTTAACATGAAAATCATGTACCTGTACTGGTAATCCGAATTGTCATCATCAGTGGAATAAGGTACGTAATCACCAAACTCGTTATCGAAGTAGTAGCCCATCTGTTCTATTGGTATAGGGTTACCTTCGGGCGAGTAAAAAACCGGAACACTCTAATAACATAAAAACTTCATGCAAACAACTCCCATCCAATAAAATTCACCTGCCTTGCTGCAAATGAAACATAATAATAACTTGAGATAATGCACCATTATTATTTGAATAGCGTTTTACACAAAAATGTCGATTATCAAAATTTGAGATCAGAAACAATAACTAGTCAGTGTTACCAGTTAACGCAAAGTCAAAATGTCAGTGTAACTTTTGCATATTTTGTGTTCTTGTTTGGCTTTAGACATGAAATTTGAATACTGTGAATTTTAAGTATCAATGTGAGATATCTCAATCGACTAAAAACACAAATATGTAAAATCTGCTGCATTTATCAATAATGGCAACTATCACTTGTAAACAAATTTTTTCCAATGCAGGTAGTTTCAGCAAACAGAATGGTTTTGTCACTTAATAAAAATCTACGTTTCAGTTTATTGAAAGTTCACAAACTTCACAACAGAACTGCCATGTTTCTACTGCAATTTAGTGAACTAACAAAGCTGATTACGCTTAATCATTGGTTTTTAGACAACTTGATGTAAAATAATGAAAGCAATGAGCGAGCACTAATTAAGTGGGCAGTCTCTGACATGTGACATAGTCAATTTCCAGGATTACTACATAAAACTGGAAAGTTTGCAAGTAATAGCAATGGAAAATGAACTCACAGAAAACTGGGACACTGGGTCGAGACTATTAGAATCTCCCTTCATCATCATCACATTCGTGAACTGACCCCAATTTGAAGCCTTCAGTTCTATCACTTCCATGAGCATACTCTTAATGGATCTGCAAAGTAAGAACAAGAGAATAACACATGCATTTTCAAAATTGTTACTTGTACTTTCACAACACGGTATGGCATGGACATAGTATTTTTTCACTAAAACGTTTTCACAAAACTTACTTTGATACTCCATTGTCTATGGTAAGTTCCTTGAGTTGGTCGAAAATTGTTTGTAAGGTAATTTGGCCTGGTAATCTTGAAGGTCCACTTTCTTGCTGTGTTATTTCTAGCAGAGCACCTGCCATCTAGTGATGAGAAAGTGGAATTATTTTAATTAGGCTAACACATACATCGTACAGACATTCAAAATTCTCGCTTAGGCAGCAGTTTCTAGTATTTGCTACGTTTACAAGCACTTTATTGCATTGTAAATGTACATATTACAGCAATGCAAAAGACAGAATAATAGGAACTAAAAAACATTGAAAGAAAAGAGATAAGCTGTCTGGAAAGTCAGGCTTATTTCAGTGTTCGTGAAAAATGTTACAAAGACAGCAATAAAGTTGTGATAACACAATAGTATCATACTTAAAGCGTTCCCATTTTGACTGACCATTTTCTACCAATGACATGATTTGTCGACTGAAGAAAAGCAGTGCACTATCAATTTCTGTTGAAAGGTACAAAACGTTTTTACAAAAAAATTAGTTGACAGCGACACATGCTTGCAAAAAGCCACAAAGTCAAGCTAGTGATATCATAATTTTCAAGTGTAAGGCGATTACTATCTTGTCCGAAAGCTCCTAACACAGAAATTAACATTTGCTTTTACACAACTTTTTTTGCAAATTTCTTTTTCATATTTTTCAAAGTTCAAGTTACAGCAGTAAAATAAATTAAATATGTTAAATGGCGCCTTTTCCTTTAATAAAATGAAACAGTCAATAACTCGGAAGTTAAAACAGCAGTTGCTGAATCACAGCAGCAATACACATGCATTTTAAGGAAATTTATGCAAACTCACAACATTTAGGAAGGAAATTCTTTTGCACAAAAAAATACCTTGAACAACTGAGCAACACACTTCAAGTTTCCATCACTGGGATTGTCTACTAAAGTCTTTATCACCTCCAGGATTTTTGAAAAGAATAGTTCCCGAAGAATCTGTGAAAAAAATCAAGTAATTTGCTTCTAGTACTTTCATTTTAAGTAACTAACGAAATGTGCATAATGAATGAATGATTAAGGAACTAATGAATGAACTAACTAGTGAACTAACTAATTCATTAAGTAATGAATGATAAGTAATACTGTACATATTACAATTTTTATTATGAAATATCACACAAACCTCCATCTGCATAAACAGTTCTCCCATAAACATCAATAATCCCTGCAATTTATTTTCATCACTTGATACTATTTCCAGTCTGTCTAGATGCAGTTCTTTTAACCTAGAAAGTGCAACACATTGAGCAGGTGAGTATTTTCTGCTCCATTCATGGCAAAGTATAGAAAACACAAAAAATGCATTTACCAAAGACTTTATCAACATAAGATAAATTATAAGAAACATACTCAGTTGAACAAACTAAATGAACAGAGTAAACTATTTCTAATGACTAACCTGTCTAGCATCACTTTCCTAAACACATTATCACTCTTTGAATGTTTAACTTTTGTTTGCAGGTTTTCGGACAGGTAGTTACATAGTCTTGCTCCTGAGTAGGTGAAATTAGGTTCTAATAAAGCCTGCAATGTGCAAACAATAATGTCTTAATATCAGTAACATCAGTTTTTCGTAAAATTTAAATGAAAAGAACCAGTTGAAATATTTTTATTATACACAGCGGTCAAATAAGGCACAGGTTTACAATGTTGCTGTCTTTCACTGTGCATATTCACAAAGTCAAGCCTCAAAATGTGTTCCAGAATGAAAAACCCAGGCCTTCTGGTTGGATAGCTGACTACATTGCCATAATAAACCAGTGCAGTGAAAGGAAATGATTTCACTGTTGTGCTTCTCTTGGCTGGTTTTTTATTATCACTCCAAGATTTTGACTGTATGACTGTTAACTCACGTTTTTTATAAAAATACTGCTGCACACTACTAATGCACCACATACACTTTTTTCGGCGCCCATGATAACACATAAGCTGACAATAGTCAGGTGGAGATACAGTCAACTTGAGGTTTTTGCTCCTGTGACTTTAACCAGATAACCTTTGGCCCAGATTATTTCGTCACAGTTCAACTACTTCTTGGTGGCTATACAGTCAACTTGAGAATTTCGCTCCTGTGACTTTAACCAGATAACCTTTGACCTAGATTATTTCGTCATAGTTCAACTACTTCTTGGTGGATATACAGTCAACTTGAGATGTTTGCTCCTGTGACTTTAACCAGATAACCCTTGGCCCAGATTATTTCATCACAGTTCAACTACTTCTTAGTGGATATACAGTCAACTTGAGGTTTTTGCTCCTGAGACTTTAACCAGATAACTTTTGGCCTAGATTATTTCGTCACAGTTCAACTACTTCTTGGTGGATATACAGTCAACTTGAGAATTTCGCTCCTGTGACTTTAACCAGATAACCTTTGACCTAGATTATTTCGTCATAGTTCAACTACTTCTTGGTGGATATACAGTTAACTTGAGATGTTTGCCCCTGTGACCTTAACCAGATAACCTTTGACCTAAATTATTTCGTCATAGTTCAACTACTTCTTGGTGGATATACAGTCAACTTGAGGTTTTTGCTCCTGAGACTTTAACCAGATAACTTTTGGCCTAGATTATTTCATCACAGTTCAACTACTTCTTGGTGGATATATAGTCAACTTGAGATGTTTGCTCCTGTGACCTTAACCAGATAACCTTTGGCCTAGATTATTTTGACACAGTTCAACTACTTCTCCTCAGAAACTAGGATTTAATAAGTAGTGTGGCTGGTGCATTATAGGAAGTTGAAACGACTACTAAGTCACATACCAAATCTTACACAGGTAGCATGAAGTTCTGGAAATAGCGAGCGAATGAAGAATTTGAGCAATTTATCACAGGTCAAAATTCACTGACCACTGAATGGCCATCTCATTTTAAGACGAGTCATTATATGGTGACTAGCTAACAATAAGACATACCTAACTATTCTTACCTGCTCAATTATGACATTAACGCAGGCAGAAAGCACATCAATTGAATCTACACTATTCAACGACTCCATAAGAGGATTGATATAATCGTAGAAAAATCCCGGACTCGTTGTTAGCTTTAGGACTGCGTCGTACATCTGCTCAACCTCAGTAGCAGTGGTATTTGCAAATGTACAATCTGTATTCTGAAAGACAAGCATAAAAAATATGCGTAAAATGTAAAAGCTCGCCATTGACACTTGTACAATCATATAACTGAGGAAAAATTACGTTAGAATGACCGAAACGTACATGTTATGATAGTTATGCCATCTAATACTTGCCTCACTGCATATGAATAATCAGTTTACATTACATAATCAGAATGAACTGACTAAGGTCCTTATCAAACTGTATAAGGGACCAAATTGAGGCCTAGATGCAGTATGTAAACAGCTAGTCAGTACATGAAACAGTCTGATGCCTGGTTTATAGCTGTTCTGTTTTTGTGTACGTTGACATACCACATAAAAAGTCATTATCAAAAGTAGATGTCCCTTTTACATAAAAAAGTCATTTCTAAACGTTGATGTCTACAGCTCATAGGAGTCTCTGTTTCTTTACATTGTAAAATTCTATTCCTAGGGTCAAATTTGTGCGTTGCTGGTTACATCGGAATCAGATTGGGTTTTAGTGTGATGGGACTTAGTCAACGCATCCAATTCAATTATTGTCATGACAGTCAAGTATAATAAACAATTTTCCCATCGCCTCTGTTGTTACAAGGTGATGTGTCCACTCTGAGGTGTAAAAACTATGGACAGCAGCACCAACAGGTGTAGAATGTGGATTTTTTTATGTGATTTGTACAGACTGTATAAATTTTAGGTCTTGTTTAATGGTGAGTAACCAGTTTTTGGAGTAACGGCGAATTGACAGGGGTTTTAGAGTTTTGCTTTTTTGTGGAAGCCCATGTGTTGAAACTCATATGCTGAGCTACATGTTTTAAAGCAAAATGGATTAAATAGAAACCAGGTATTAAATATCAATACTTGTCACTCTACCATTTATGCAAGTACATGCACTTTCTTGCATTATAGCGCTTCAAATTTCAATTCCCCACACACAAGAAAATAATTCCAGAAGCAGATTAGGATTAGAATTAGGATTAGTGTTATGGTTAGGGTTGGGGTTAGGGTATTTAAATTGTGTGGTGAATTGTAAACTCCTTCCTCAATTTTAAACAATGCCAACTAACATGAAGTTAAACTTCTGTCACTGTTTAAATGAAAATGCATTAGAGAACTAAGCTTATCATAATCATGTTGTTAAAGCAAAACTAGAAAACTTACCACAGCCGCCGTTGAAGCAGCTGAATTCATTTGCATGTATGAAGGTACAAACTCCTTGGCATCTACACTCAATTCGTACTTCTTTGTGGACGTTGGTGTCGGCGACACGTCACCAGAGCCTCCAGTGTCAGAAACTTCAGGCGCCACTTTCCCTGCCGTTGTGGATCCCTGGCCGAGTATAGGGCGGAAGCCAGGCGGAGGAGTAATGGAAGCAAGCGGTGGAGAATAAATATGTTCGGATGAATGTGTTGATGCTGTAACAGAAAAATAAAAATAAAGCATTATAATTAAGTGTTACTTACAACTGACTTGCGATGATTCATAAACTAGGTGGAAATTTAACACACCAAAGTCTTGTACATCAACTAACCATGGTTACAACTTACTGTGGAAACAACCAAATGAAACAACAACCAATGAAACAATGAGTTCTAATTGTCAAGTTTGCTAAGTCAAAGGGACAATTGCAATGAAAAGAATTTAGTGAACAAACAATCAGTTCTACTCCTAGCTTTGTCTACACTTATTATACTGCATAAATGATAATGAAAGGTTCTGTTATTATCTATACTACTACACTAAAGCAACATTGCCAGGCAAGTACTGTTTTAAATAAGATCAATAATTTAATAAAACAGTAATATTATGGAACCTTTATAAGAACTTGGCTAGCAATGTCTAAAATGGTTGCCTTGAGAGAAGCAAAAATTAAGATACTGCTGTGCTGCCATGTGCACAGTTTAGGAAAACTACCTTGTCTCTACAAAATGCAAAGTCTTCCACCGATATATCGAACAACTGATTCTCATCCAACTGATTCCTCAGCCCGATAGTCTGTGTGCAATTGTTATATTAATACATGAACGAAGCATTCCAATTTAATATTTCTGAACCTAACACTAACTCTAAGCCTAAACACCATTCAATCACAAATCGCAATGACCAGTGGACTGACTGACAATTGAAAAACTTGAAATCAAGAGCTCCTATATCAAAATTATTAAGTAGCAAGGTTAAGCTACCATTAAGCAGACAGACAAGTACATAAGGCATATAGCAAAATGAAACCAGGAGTGCAATTTGGGCTTGGTAATGAAATTAAAGTAGAATAGTGAATACTCACTAGTGAAGCTAAAACTGTGTTTTCCTTTTTACACTTTTAATGAACTTATCCACTTGTACCCTTTTTCACACTACATGTAGATATGTGGACTTACTTTGCCTCCGTGTCATTAAAAGCACCTGGCATGCAATGAAAGTACTTGGTCAGGGCTGTGCTGTGCTAACAGAAATGCAGCAAACAGATACAAAACTGGTACATACAATATTCTGTTTACATAGCAAAATTACTCAGATCCTGGAAGTGTACATCTTTTGCAACCACATCAGGAAGGTAGTCACAGAAACTACAATAGTCGTAGCGGTTTCTCTGCCTGTGTAACAATTTATGTTAGACGTGGATTTCAAAAGTAAACGACGGGTAAAGTATTTTTTTACTAGTGTGAGTGCGTTTTTATGGAACAGCGCTAAGATTAAGGAACGGTAAACGTACGCAAAACAATAAAGTCAAATTTACAATGTCACGCAGAAGACTAGCGGAGTTCCCGCGCGCTTTGACGCATCGCTCTGTTTACGTCTGTTCTTGACACGCATTTCAGACAGACGAGGTTAATCTTTCACATTTCACCGTTAGAAATAGCATTGAGTTGCACACACCACATCTGGTTCAATGCAACCGGGCAGACAGCACCAAATGTAACTGAGTGAGAAAGAACGAGGAAAGACTGTCATGAAAGGCTGTTATGTCTGAATCATATAGTAGACTAGTACAGTAGATGATGAAAAAAAACGATGATTTTTCTAATTTTTTAACTTTTTTTCTACGTTCAAACGGTTTATTCATACTTCTTACGACATAAACGATAATATTTAGGACATAATACGATGACTAAAGTAATCAGAATTAAAATTATAGTGCGTCTAATTAACAAAAAATATTTATCAGTGATACTGATACTTTATACTACACAATTACGCTTATGTAAAAAAATTGAGGGGCAATGGATTTAAAAAAAGTTAAATCTATTGGCAACTTGCGATTTATTTTGCAAAGTGGAACGTATTTGGCAGAAAATAGCAGCAGTAATAATACAGAGTTTGCTCTTAGCTTCCCTGCTGATGCAATACACAGATCGCAAAATGTCAATCAACCAGCGGCGGTCCACTTCGCGATGGCCAATTAGCTCTCTTTTGTCTTTCGCCTCCTTCACCTGAGTTGCCCAACAAAAGCGGCTCTCAAACACAGACAGAAAATGCCTTGAATATACTGCGAGAGATATGGTCAAGCGGGTATTATTATTATTTTTTATTTCCTCCAGACATACAAGATGTCTGCAAGTAAAATTTGTCTAGCAGTAGTACAGAGACATTATAGTGGTCAAACATTATACTTGAGTAATAGTTATAGACGTATAGATTAGGAAAAGTCAGATTTACCATTTCTGAATCTGAGTCGTCTAGATAGCGTAAGTGCGAAAAAAGGGGTTTCTTATTTAAAAAAACTGTAAAACAAAACTTTATTAAATAATGCGCAGTAAATTGAACTAATTAATTACATGATGACTGATCTAAGCTTACAGATTGTTATTTTTGAATCAAATTGTGTTTCATTCAAGGTTACGCTGACTTCGTATTTTCCACAAAGTCTTAAAAAAGGAGCTGCAAACTAAAATGTGTTTAAGGAAAGTTTGGTCAATAAAAACAGTTAAGTTTGTTTATTTATTTTGAAAATAACGTAATAGATTGAAATTTATTTAAAACCTATTGTTTAGATAACTCAAGATAATTACTCTATCATCATTACAAGAACTTCATTTTCAATGGTCACAAACTCACAACCATAACATATAGACATAGCTTTAGAGTGACTTAGATCAAAATGAACACAAGATGAATTTACTCATTTATTTCCCTGACTTTTTTTTGTTCAAATTAACCTGAAAGGTTTAAAAAAAATTATTGTACGTTATATTTTCCAGTTCAAACATAAGCTTCAACAATTGCCATTTTTCATTGAAAGAATTTAAAACTCCTGTAGAAAAAAAACGTTTAAATCACATACGACAGGCGGCTCTGTGCCTCTGTGATAAATTTCTGTAATTATTTGAAAGAATTTACAACGTCGGGCAAATTTGTACAAACTACGAACGTCGTAAATAACTTAGCGGCGAAACACGCCAGTTATCTTTATACGCCTTCATTACGAACATTAACGCAGTTCTGAAAATTCACAGCGTTTAACTGGCATTCGTCATATATATCCAAAATACACTGGGTAAAGAATACTCTACCCGTCCTGGGCTTCTTAGATCCGGATCTAATCTAAACAGCCACAATATAAGAAAGACCATTACAGCTACTCGATTTTTCGTGACTATACCTGCCGTCCCCATGTGGTCTCAGACGATAAAACCATGATCAAGATTTATTTTGCAATGTAAACAAACATATATCCTCTTGGCTACAGCAGCGGCGACAGCACAGCCGGGGGCATGCACTTTTCTATAAATGGGGTTAAAGATGCCCATTTTTTTGGAGCAATAGACAAGCTAAACAATTTTACACATCACAAATCAATACACGTTTTGGCTTATCGGATAAGTCACTCTGGATCGCCAATGCCATGCATCCGGAAGCTGCAATTTGTCAGTTGTTCTGACTATAGTCGAAGCTACATTTATTCACGCTAATCATGAAGCCAGGTCAAAAGGAACTCAAAAATAGCATGAACCAATGGCAAAGTGGTCAATGGCTTCTTTGTGGGCAAATTATAATTTCTATTTCGTTCTCAAACAAACACAGGCAACTAATAAGTCAGTAAATGGCCTGTTTTATGGGGGGAATTCTCTATGACAAATGACCTCTTCTAAATATCAACATCTTAGGAAGCTCCTAGAAAGAGGTATCTAATTGTGAAGGGAAACTGTAAATCAGAGAAGGCAAAGCGTAATTACGAATCCGTGTGGGCAGTGCTGGATCCGCCATCATTTCACCAGTTTTGATCACACTTCTCACGACTGGATCCGCCATCATTTCACCAGTTTTGATCACACTTCTCACGACTGGATCCGCCATCATTTCACCAGTTTTGATCACACTTCTCACGACTGGATCTGCCATCATTTCACCAGTTTTGATCACACTTCTCACGAAATCTAGCAACATTTGCTCAGCAGCTAGAGTTTGATTTCAAAAAGAGATAATTCATTGCACGTGTGCAGAGATGCTACTGCTGGTACTGATGCTGCTGCGCTCCAGTTCTCTTTTTGGCACAACTTCATCAGCGTTTTTTTAGCAACCGAGATATCAGTGCTCCCATGAATGAGAGACTAGCACCACGATGCTGTCAAGCTTCTCTTAAAATGGAAAAAGATGTAAAGCTGTTTTTGACATTTTTAAAACATAGTTTGTTTTTTATATTTACAGCAATAGAATTATAAATAGCTTTGTTATTTTTTACAGTTTCGATCTGGAAACACTCAATGGCAAGGCCTATGTAATATAGACTGCTTGTGGCAGGACCAGAATCTGTCTTGCTATCAAGGAGATAACCATCTGACATGAGACATCAAACTGGCAGTGGCAAAGAAAACAAGTTGAAAGTGAAATCTATTTTTTAAACAATGTTATTAGTTTTCATCTGTACTAGTAAGCAATCTACAATAATGTTATTTGTGTGGATGTTGATTTACATTATGATTTACATTTTGCAAATGAAGTTTAATTTTCATTCTTACACAAAAAACAACAGTAAATTTAAAGTCACGGCGTTATTTGTGTAAATTAGTATCTGGAGTTTTTAAGCACTGAAAAACATTTTAAAAATAAAAAACACATTGAAATAAAAGGTCCCATGCTTAAGCTCAGATCATAGAGGCTGAAAAGATTTGTATTGTTTTTTTAATTTCCTGGGTGCACAGCTCTTAGAACTTGGCTATCATTCACAAATGCTACGCTTCCAGAGATAAACCTTTTACGGCAGCACATTAGTAAAAATTTCACCACCAAGGAAACGTAAACAACAATTAAATTTTAAGTTAAAAGTGGCTTTCTTTTTTGCACATATACGAGGGTTTTAATGAACCAGAAAAACTTGCTGAACAGTTGTACTTATCACCTGCTGAATCTGTTAATACAAATTATATGAGATGCTTTCTCTTCTTCCTTACAAGAAGTGACGGGACGTTGTGCACAAACATGGGTACGTTTCAGAAAGGTTTTGAAAAAGAATATTAAAACTTACTTAAAAATTGCAAACAAATAAAACACAGAATTAATTAAAATTGATATCTAACTTGAAAGACAGGAAATGGATCCTAACTTTTTCACATTTCCTGTTTTTCGAGTTTGGTCTCAAAATTTAATTTGTAATGCCACCGTAAACTTACAGTCATACGTCAAAAGCAAAAGCACGTATTCACCAGAAATGTCCCTGTTAAAGCTAACTTTGAGTGACCAATTTATTAATTATGTAGTTAAAGCATTTTTGACAATTTAGTTATTTTATTTTTATTTCATTACTACAAAAATTAAATTACAGATATCACATGTTTCTGTTATGTCAATACACGTTGTGCTACAACAGCCTTGTGTAAGAAAACTTATTGTGCAGCAGAGCCAGACACAACGATGGTACTAAGTATTGCTAAAAGTTCAGCTCTAAAAAGCAAAGCGTTACCTTACACTGATCTAATCCTCTGCTTTCCTAGCAAGCACAACAAATCGGCCGTTAAAAGTCACTAAATCCACAATAAATTTAACTCCAGCAGTAACAGAACCGCGTGAAGCCACCAGCGTGCATACACAATCGCTTATGTATCCAGTTACTTGGTTTACATTCCAACGGGTGGCGCTGCACGCGTCTAGCAGTAGTGAATGTGTTCCAGCACCCAGGGAGCCCGACGTCACATACCAAGCATTCTATTGTGTCGATACAGAGGCATAGTTTAAATATTTGAGGTGCTGTGCATGCTAGAAGTGATTCACTGTGAAAGACAGACAATAAAAGGGGATTCCAAGAAACCAATCAAGAACAAGGCAAAGCAAACCAGCAAAAATGTCTAACAGATGGTTCTAGTAGTACTTATCAACTTTTTCGTGTGTATAAACCTTTTTTAAAAAACTAAGACTGGACACTCGAGTTAGTCGATCTATGAGGTAGCCATGTTGACAAACACGTGTACCTTAACTTTTTGTCTATCAACATTACAGAGATACTAATTCCAGTGTATGTTAGCAATAACGTCTATGTTAGCAATAATGAAAGCTCCAATTTTGAATGCCTCTTTTTTCCAACAATGACGTAGTTTGTCGACTGAAGAAAAGCAGCACACAGTCAATTTTCTCAAAAGTATAATAAGTTTTCAAGAAAATTAGATTCTGTGATATTTTTGCACGAACATCAAGTAAACTGCAGAACTTTGAATGAAATTAAGCAGCACGCACTTACAGACAAGTCAAGTACTTACAAAAAGTTACAAAAGTGCAAAGTCTGCCAGTTACTTTGCAATTTTTAAGTGAATGCAACTATCACCACACAGCAATGGTGCCAATTAACTTTATGTTTTATAAACAGTTTTTTGCTGATTTTTTGTTACATTTTTCTAAATTTAAGTAATAACAATAAAATAAATGCAACATGCTAAGTGACGTGTCCTTTTCATTAAGGTAATGTTAAGCATTGTAAGTGTATTGCTTGTAACAAATATGACTAGGTTTCAGTCAACAGTTTTAAAGATACATCTTGAATAATGTAAAAACACTTGTAACACTGTGTACCCTGTAACACTGACTTTTTAATCTCCAAAACGTAGCAGTTCTAGACTTCTAGTGCATGTCATTGACAACGTATACACCTGTATGCTAAAGCTGTTTCACTTCCATCTTTTTTTGGCATTGTGATGCAGACAGACAGGCATATAATTGCATTGCCATTTGATATCCTAACTTTAAAGTATGTGGTATTTCTACACGTTAATGACTTTCTTACCAAACTTGGTAAATTAGTTTTATAATTGTTATTTTTTACTAATACCCTGTGGAGAAAGCACGTGGAAGTATATCTCTAAAAGTGCAGATGTTTTTTGGCTTTTGGTCACAAATATATAACATTTCTAGCATCCTTTTAAAATTACAACTACTTAAAATATGTCAGATACCAAAGCTTTTAGAAAGTCAAATTTGGTTTTATTTCTGTTATAAAATTTTGAGGTAATAATTTTTTTACTATGTCCTAATAAGCGTTTTTCATACGTGAAAAAAATTCATCATAGTACTCGGTGTTCTCCCAAAATGAGGTATATAACAGTCCTAAAGAACTTTTTACTGGAGGGCCATGCTTGAAACTCTGTGTTTTAAAACTGTCTAAAATATTGTTCTGATACTGGCATATTAACTATACATGTATCTATTAGCACAATGAATCAATTCAAACTTGCTCCTATTCGAAACTAAACAATTCAGTGCGTTGAAAAAAGCAAAAAAGCAACAGTCTGTAACATATAATTTCCATTTGACTGCGTTCCACTCACCAAAATTATTGTAGCATATTAAAATTATTTCTAACAGGCTATCACTGTGTTTAAAAATATCTATGCACATTTTAAAGTTGAATCATTTTTTTCTCATCTCCACAGTTTAACATTATGCTAATTATACTTCAATTTTATGCAATGCTTTTCTTAAAACCTGCCTCCAAAAATATAAAAGCATGACTAACTTAGCAACACAGTGCTCCATGCAACAAGACTGCCATCTAGTAGTCACAATTATTATTAATTACTTAGCTCTAGAAACATAACACAAACTTTATTCAAGGATTGCTCCTACACATGGTAAAACAACAGTACTAATTATAATGACGAACCTGAGCCAGAGTTATTAAACAAAGAAAAATCTTTCTTCAGCTCAGCTGGTGGTGTGACTGGTTTTCTTAACTGAGTTTTGCCTTCTGCAGACTTCCCAAAACGCCTTCCTCTTCCTACCACCATAGTGATGCTACTTTTATCTGAAATGAAATCAGACATTGTAGTTTCTAGTAGTTTGGAATGGGTAAAAATGTTGGCTGTAACTGAAAATTCAGTTAAACCATTGACAAAGTAGCTGCTAAATTAGCCTCACATGGTAAAAGACAGAACATATATAAAAGCAAGATACTGAAAAGTCTATAGGAAATAAAGTTTTGCCCAATTAAAGCATACTGGAGGCACCCATGCCTGTAAGTTGACATAAGGGCACTGCACTTTGTGACCTTAGCCTTTGAGACCTGCAAAATTAGGCAATTACCACTGCAGGTCTCTTAGATGGTTTTCAGTTTGGAAACAATGAATTAGTAAAAGCAATCATTTTCCCAAATTCCTACAGTAATCAGACACATAAACTGGTTGTATGTTTGTAAAATTTACCACTGATGATGACAGTAGTAGTATGTCGAAACATTTGGCATGATTTGTAAAAATGAAAAGTTTTAATAAAGTTGTGTTGCTTTAACTATAAATATAATAAAAAATATTAAGAAATGTAAGAAAGAATATATATATATATTTACATATGCATGTATTTTACCATGTATATATATATATATATATATATATATATATATAATTATATATGCAAAGCCATGAATTCACAAGCAATTACTTCACATGGATAAATTCAAGCAGGTGCCACAAATAATTGCATAGCTATGCTAATGTGGAATATACAGCAAGTCCTCATGTAGAAATGCCTTGCTCTTCGCATCTACTTAATTAATGACAATTGTGTGATTTTTTTTTCAGCCTTCTTTTGTTTATTGAGAGGTTATCTTTTAAAAATGCTAACCTATTAGTTTGAAAATTAAATTATAAAAATTAAGCTAATTAACACTGCCTACTGCAAGAAGAATGGTACTTTGACCTTGATGGCACATTGACAGCTATTACGTACAGCATCTACAAACTTATAAAGTCTCGGTACAGGTGGCCAGGTGGTTAGCCCATCACTCGGCCAACTTTCTAGTACACAACCATGTAGGTCTAGCTCCTCGGTTAAAACTGAAAAGAATTAACGGATGGAAGTTGTGGAACTGTTCGAAAATGCCAACACAAGTGACATTCGACTCCACAGCTTGTAGATCGACATGAACCGTGCCTTCCATAACTACCGGAATGTGAATATCAAAAATAATCCTTAATCATAAGCAATAAAAGTTACAAAAAGTCTGCATTATACAAACCAAGCCTATTAATTTTTTCAGTTAGATCCTTCCATTTGACCACATCCACATATATTTACATTATTTTGGGACTAAGAAGGTACAACGTCATTTAAAAAATAACGTTATCTAACAAACCTTTTTTGTTGGACTGGATACATTACCATTCTAGAGCAACTAGGACTTACAGTCTCTAGAATAATGAGAATTAGACAGCCGAAGAATTGCAGTAGGCCCTACGGGTATTATAATAATAGTTTTAAACAGGCATTCTGCCACTTAAGACACTTTAATAACTAAGCTACACTTAAATTGACGATATGCTTTTAATAATTATAACCATTATATTCATTATTATCATCACCTGTATCACGACTATCATCATCTTCTGACGAGCGAGTGGGACTACTGAACCGCCGTCCTCTACCAGCCATTGTCAACGCGTCACTTGCTTTCTTATTAAGCAAAATGAGCACCCAATAATTCAAATCCACACCTGCAATGTAGAAGTACACTCCTCGTTAAATCTATCCTGATAGTCCAGGTGTTTTGGTGTTACTTACCAGAGTCAAATGGCTCTGGTCTACCCTGTTTCCAAGATGTTAATTTGCATTTTAGTCCTAACTCAAAAGAAGTTGTTACATTTTCAAATTTCAGAATAGGATTGATAAGAAAACAGTACCAGTCACTTAGCTAAGTGGGGTGGGCAGTGGGGCAGCCGGCACTTTGATTGAGCATACTGAAAAAGTTGATTCTGTCAGAACAGTAGAAGAGCACAATGCCTGATGAACTGCATTGTTATAATTAATAAGGAGATGATAACTATAGCAATTTAATAAGTTTGTAATGTGGCAAAAGGGGGTATACTGGGGAGTGGGAGTGGCAAAAGTCGTTTACTATCCCACGCTCTAGCTACGCCAGTATGCAGCGTGTAAGTATTCAAGTATGTAATTGTACAGCTGTCCTAACGATTCCAATTAAGCTAACTTTCACCAGTTAAACTTACCAAATAGAGACAAATTAAACCATTTGCCTTCTCAACAGCTCTACTGCTTACCTGTGAAACTCACCAAGGATTGAATGAAAAAGCCTAAAACTTGTTCAACTTGGGAGAAACCGCTTATAGCCCCTAACAAAAAGTTTGCATTGTTGTATTAGTATACAGACTCTGAAAATCTAAAATCAAAATTGCACTTACAATAAGATTTGACAACTACGCAAGTACGTTTTTATTTTGACTAAACTATTAATATGATGCAAAGAAGTTGACCACTACTTAAACCAACGTTGTAAAAAGCTCATTTATCACGACTAATCCAGACTTCGCGTAATAGACAAGCAACCAACACATAAATACACGCCATTGAACTCAGACCGTAGTAGCAAAAAAACTAAAGTTGAAGATGAACTAACTCTATGGTCTGAACCAACGAAACGAATAATATTGAGTAATGATTCTTTAGCAGTGTGTCAGACTGTCAATATTTGGATCGGAACTCTGAATATACTAAAACATTCAGGCAGTTACTCGAATGACATTAACGAGAACATATCTATTATATTTAATACAGCCTTGCCGAGAGGGATACTATAACGTAATCAATTCACGTTTGCATAAGTGTTTGTAAACTATCAAGTTTATTTAAAATATTGTGAATTCTATGTAGCCACTCTAATCGTTAATGGATCCATTTTAAGGATGGAGCAAAGTTGTCAGTCCTGTCATTATCATCATTCCTGCTGAATGTGGACAGAGCAAGAAATTGCTTGATGTGTTGCACTATTATGTCGATGTAACGTTCCGCAGGAATGGATCCAAACTAGCTATGATAGATTAAGTTTTTCTATCTCCTGCTTCCTGACCTATTAAATTTATTAACACATTGTTTAGTATTCAACACAACGTTTTGGGCCTAAGATTTACAAATATTATTAATGTATTGAGTTATCAGTATTGTATCAAATTATCAAAATGTCAAAATTTATAAAAATTGCAAAGGATGGTATGCAACATGCAGATGATAAAAACTATTGATAGCCTAAATGAAGTATACATATATAACTACATGTAAAATGAACAATAAAATGCATACAAGAGTTAATGCGAAATGACAGAACTTGAAAAGATTTTGCCATTTCGGTCTTATTAATTAAAACAAAACGGTCTCATTAATCTCGTATTAAGTGAATAGAATTCTCTATGTTCTATTCCTAAAAAAATAATAACACCAGAAAATAAACCCTTCCTTCTCTCTGTCATCCTGTCACTCGCATTCTCACATCCTTTCCCCTCCTTTTTCTTTCACTTTGCCGCCCTGCACTTTTTTCAATTTCAATAAATTTATTTCGCCATAAACGTATACATATCATATGCATTACAAGTGCATCGATAATCAGTTTTTGTTAATACAAAATTAGGATATAATTCATGAATTCTGCACTAGAGACCTAAGAAGCTAGCTTATGCTAGGCCACTAGAATTAGTTACGAAATGATGTTATAGCAGTAATAAAACTGTGAGTTTGTATTAGCAGCAGCTCAGCAAAGTTTGTAAGCTTAACCCCTTCAGAACCGCAGCATTCAAAATAGGTCTTATAAGATGGATCACTTTTCTGCTACTGTGTGAGAAACAGACATAACTAAATGATGACGAATTAGATACGTACTGTTCTATTCAGGAGAATCTCGGTTACCCAATCATGCTATTTGTTTAAATAAAAGTGATTTAATTAAATAAAACTAAGAAAAACATGCCCTTTTCAGGCACTCGTTCTCAGCCTATTGAATAGCTTAGTCTGGTGTACACTTGTGTGTTAGTACACACTATTTTACTGTTTACTACAGCCCAAGAAAGCTGTCTGCTGCACTGAGTTTCAGGAAAAACTAACCGACTAGCTGAGGAGAAATAAAGGTTGCTTCATGTTTTAACAGGAATTTCTACTTAAAAATAGAGAAGCCTTGAGGCCAAAGTGCTTCAGAGTGTTGTGTCTGGACAGTTGACGTTTTCTGCATTTACTGCTTTCACACAAGTGACACTGTACATTGTTAAAGCGCAACACACCGTTCCTGAAAGTTTTTTCAAATTTTTTGTCGAATATCAATTTTTAATTTGTCTAAGGTAAGCAAATGCATTTCATGTATAATTTTGCATGAAATGTGTGAGAGGAGTAGAAACTACGAAAATAATCAAATATAATGCGAATTAATGCTCATTACTTTCCCCTTAAGAAATAAACTTTGCAAAATACACAGACATCTGTTTAATGTTGTAACACAGAAATAATTACAGGAATTAAATATTAATGTTGTCAAATGGTAAGCGGCTTTATTTTTTCCAGGCACTATTATTAACCTTATCTTCTGTCAGGAATAGCTCCTATGTTGTCGGCGGGTTTGAGGTCCGATTAATTTCCAGTTCACATTCTGTTGCAGTCAAGACGCTCATTCAATATTGCAGGCTGCACAAGGTGCTTCCACGCCATATTGAGGACATGAAAGATTCTTCATTAATTCAGCCACAGTTTGACATAACAAATTGTTCCTGTATAATTATTATCGTTGCTTTACCCCCCTCCCACCCACCCAGCTAACAAAAGGTGATCGTTATCAACTTTTACACCAAAATTCGCTAGTGTTATTGGAAATAATGTATACACATATGTATATGGCTCCACTACAGAAAAAGTTCTTCTGTCTATACTGAGAAACTACATACAACTTTTTGGACTCCGTTGACTCTCTTCTCATAGTAGACTGATCAAGATGTTCATGATCTTATGTGGTTGCGCTGACATCAATCATGAAACAAGTCATATACTTACACCAGAAGTCATTTTCTCAAATTTTTTGAGTGCAGAGTCAACACTAAGTGATACAAGCACAGCTCTTCAAATGCCGAAATAGATCTATGGAAGAAATTATAAGACGACAAACGATCAACGGCTTTAAAAATGCACGAGACAAATTTTTATGCACAAGCATTCTCCTATATTAATACCTTTGAGGTATGATTGGAAGCAAATCACGTTTTTGTAAATATCTATCAACAAAGGGCACAACGAATTGTTTACTATTTATGAGCACATAATTGTTTTGTTATACGACAAATCTCGCAATGTGCTCACAATTATGGTAAGCACTTGCTGGATGCTGACAGCAAAAATATAAAAAGCGTTCTAGCAAATTATTGTAATGCTAATGAAAAGTGACAAACACACAACATTGCAATTCAAGTAATTAGATATTAAAGTACTAATCGGCGGAATCGCTCGCCACTCGCCAGTCACCATTCCCAGGAATTGGCGTCACCGAACTGCACTGGTCGTGAGAAAAAGGTTAACAGTAATACAAACCTAAGCGAAAAATCTTTACTAAACTTCGCCGCAGCTTTTGTGGTTTTGCAAGGTGCTGCACGTGCAAAGTAAATGCGACTAAAAGTAAAAGCGTGTATTTAATGTCGGTGTAGTGTTTAAAACAGAAAATTAATGATAATGAGTAAGCGCAAGATATTGTTAAACGAGAAGTTGAATAAAAATAAAAAGGCAAAGCTTAAAACTGATAGCGCAGCGGAATTAAGTAAGAACAGTGTTAATGAAAGCGGGATAGTGAAACTGAAACCTGTGAGGCAGGCAGATGACCCGGCAATTGAAAAGGTAGCTTTACAGGTTTTATTTTAGTAGTAATGAGTAAATCAAGTGCGAGAGCCAATGAATTATTTTTGGAAGTGGATATTGTTCCGATGACCGCAACCGCATCTCCGAAGGATAAATTTCCAACGTAGACGCTAAACACTCTCAAACACAAACCTCGCGTAGCTCTACCTTCAGTGATTTATTTAAGCTGTGCTTTGCAGAATTCCAGGTCCCAGCGATCTAGGAATGCCAGCTCTGCTGCTTGCAACAAAAATTGAGCTTGACTAGGCTGCGAGTCAGCATATTACTGCCCGTGGGTGGCTGACGTCTGATAAACAAGTAACTATGATGTAATATATAAAATAATACTGCTGGCTAATACAGAAAATAGGTTTTAAGCAAGTGTTGCTTAATACTTTTTAATAAAAGCACCACATAAATTTATGCGCTACAGCACTACATAAATCCATTGTGGTTTTGTGTTTCATCATTTCTCTTGCAGCTATATTTTCTAAAATGTATAATTAAAATAAAATGATGAAATCCTAAGCTTCCCACTCGTTTCTCAATGTTCTATTCCCAAACGATTTTTTTTCGTAGTGATACTTCATTGTCTGTAACAACAGACCAGTACTTCTATTTTCAGGAGAGAGGTGGGTAGGTTCCAAAAATCTTAACCTGAAAATAATAGAAACTCTGACGGGCAGCACCATCTACAGTGAAAATAGTGAGGAAGGAAAGGAGCATAGGCTCTATAAAAATGCTTAAAAACTTTCCAAAAGAGTGAACAGAAAGTGATTTAAACTTTTAAATGGCCACATGAATGTGTTATCTTTTTATAATTGTAAAATAATTGTAATTTATAACAACACTTTTGCTTAGTTAGTGTGGTATGTGCTGCAAATGCTCAGATTATTTCTTCAAACTTGACACATTTTATTCAGACTTGTTTGGAATGGCTTTTACCGTTAAAATGGCTGCGCTTGACGGCCATCACGGGAGTTTAAATTACAGCGAGTTTCATAATCCGTTTACAATAAAACAGCATGTGATTGATACATAATTTGAAGATAAGCTTTTCTTTTCCTTTAATCGATAAGTAAAAGCCTGAAACTGTTTTGCAGGCGCTATTAAAAGGTAAAACAGAATAATCATTATAACATCGTTCTTTCGGGGAACGCAGGACGTGGCCATGTTTTTCCACGGTTAACTCTCGGCCAAGGTTGCTGTTTTGTACGATGCTCATTGTATTGGAGGCTAAACGTATCAAATTTTCTGCCAAATCGGTGCATTAACGGCCGAGTAGTGTTTCCGCTTATACCATAATTATCAGAATATACACGTTCATGACCCAAAAGGACACTAAACAATAATCGATAATTATATAATAACTTAGTAATGCGAAACTAAAGTCCAAAGCTTGAAAAAATGTGCATTGAAAAAATTTAAAACATGCTAACTACTGGGAAATAAACAAACTTTGATTTCAACTGATTTTAAACTTTCCACAATTCAGCTTTAAACAATCACTTTAAACAATAATTTTCCTCCCCCCTATTGACATCTTTTGAGCTCATGAAGTAAGACATAAACATTTTTTATGGCAGGCCAAACATAAATTGACAACTGTTATCAAGGACCAGCTTTTGATTATCTTTTGTTTTTCATTTTATTCTAGCCAAAATGGGTCAACAAACAAAGAGTTTTAATTTTTTCATCACGTGGTGTTTCTTATCGAGATCGACACTTGATGAAGGATCTGAGAACTTTACTGCCTCATTCTAAAGCAGGTTATCATTACTATATCTTTATTTCGCTTAATGTATGCAGGAATGTTACTGAAATGAAATTCTCATTCCGGTTTGCCGATAATTGCGTTTTCGGTTAAGTTTCGGCTTTGGCTGAATGCAAAAACCACTGAAAAATCTTGGCTAAATTAACACAAATAAGGCGAAAATTTCATTTACAGAGCAGTTTGTGACATGCTTTTACCGGCAATGCGGCGTATGTTCAGGTCTGACGACTATTTTAGGGTCTCCAGGCCCAAACAACCGAAATATCAAACTATTTTTGAATTTACTTGAACAAAATCACGTTTTGTTTTATTATTTATGGAATATATGTAACACAATATCTACAAAACAAAAATTTGTTTATTTTTAATGAAGCATTTTAATGAAGAATTCAAAAACATAACACATTTTCGAAGGTAAGCCACTCCATCAAACTTGAGGTGCTATACTATAAAACTTCCTTGTCTTTTTTGTATTGGAATTTTTTATCAGTAATTTTGCATCACAACAAATAAAAGAAACAAACAAAAAACAAAATATTTTACTTATTTTAGAATTTTCTTTTTCCAGTTTTAATACTTGTTGGTTTTGTAGAAATGTTTCTATTCGATTTTGTTTCGGTTTGTAAATCGCTGATTGTATGTACTGGCATTAAATTTCTTCTTAGAAAAAAATGCATAAATTTAATATAACATTTTAAAAATTCTTCATCCAAATAACATTGTACAACAAGCATTCGAAGAAAACGTAGAAGCAGCTAAAAAAGTATTCATTTTCACCTGGAAATGGGAAGGCTGCTGTGTTGCTATATGGAGTACGAGCAACTTTTTTTACTGATAACCTGTTGCCTGTATTTGCACAGAGTATGCTGTTAAAGTACCACCTTATCTCTAGTCTTTCATGTTACAGATACAAAAATGGATAGAAAAGACAAGTTAGCCATAGTTAATGAGGTAAACCCATTAGTTTTATTTTTGTAGTTCGTCCATTATTGCATTAAGTAACAATTAATTAGTTAGTTTGTTAATTAATTAAATTTCTAAAGATTCTAATCTCTTTGATGCCTTAAGGATGTACCTGACTTCCTAGTGAATTAGTATTACCCTGGTCAGTGAGCTGAGGGTGGAATGATTGTTTTTGTGCCTTGCGGCGGATTGTTTTGATATTGGCTTATTGCCAATGTTTTTTCTCCGTAAGTGAGCTGATGACATTCATCATGTGATCAGTGCTCTGTACCTAGGAAAATCTAATAGTATTTTATTATTTATTTATTTGTTTATACCATTTATTTGTACTCGTATACGGTACAATAAATGCACAAGAAAAAACAACAAATGATAAGAATTATGATAAATTAGTTCAAGCTGTACATGTTAACAGAAAAAAGTGAAAAAGTAATAATAAAAAACCACAGCATCAATTATGTTATCAGTTTGGTCTCAAAAATGGTCAAATAATTTAAAATTTCATACAGTTGAGACCTCCTAAAGAAATAAAAATGCTTGATTTCTATAGTCCATAAAATTTCCTTTATCAATGTAGCAACTACCAGCCGATTGTCAGTGATATTAAGCATTTTATCAGCAATGAGACGCTGTACTTTTAATCTAAAGTGGTGACAAGAACAATCAATTCCATAGTGGTTAAAGACTGACATTAAATTGTATCGCATAATTGAAGTGGAATAATACTGAGCTTGCTCAGCAAAATAACGAAAAATGTGATCACTGTTATTTAAACACTTAAAATAAAATAAATATAATATTCATATGGTAAAAAAAATCAAAACTTCAAATAATCGATTATTTATACACATTCCTAGTAAAAACTGCATCAAACAGTTCTGCTTTTTGTTGGGGAGTTCATCTATCTTAGCTAAAATGACAATAATTATAATAAATAAACAGAAGGACATAAGCTGAATAATTTATTCATAGATACTTTGTCTGCAAACAAGAGCATGTCAGTTTCATTACTCTTTGTCTAAACTTGTAGATCTGTGAAATGAGGAACTGCAACAAATGTATATTTTTTGAAGCAAAAAAGAAGAAAGACCTCTATGTTTGGTAAGTATTAACCACTTGCTAACTTATAACATAAAAATTTGTGGTAGCAATCAGAATTTGTGCCATACAAGGTTTATTATGCCCCTTGTGTGGCTATGGGTAATACCTTATACCAACATGTGTCATGTACTTGTGCTGTTCTATGTAACCTAATTTTTGGTTGGATTTCATTATTCTCAGTGTGTAATAAAAATATAAATTGAGAAATTTTTATGCCTTCATAAACTGTACAATATTGTAACTTCGTGTAAGAATGTAAATAATAATGCATTTTCGGAATTTGCAAAATTATTACTAAAATATAATTATCTGTTAATTGTTCTGCTGTTGTAATTTAGGATGTCTAACTGTCCAAGAGGACCATCAGCCAAGTTCCTAGTGGAAAATGGTATACAAACTTTTTTTTGGAATTATTATTAGTTTATTTTAATTTGTATTTAAAAAAATGAAATTTTATAGTAGACTGTGTCCGTAAATCAGCAACAGTAAACTGTCATGATTTATGTTCAACAAGAATTAACCTATAGACTAGTGAACTGAAATGGAAGGAAATGCAGAAAAATTATGAGCCATTTGAGACTTTAACTCAAGACCCAACAATTGTTCAATGTATTTTTCCTTCTGCTCATTAGTTGATAAATTAATTAAATTCTGGTTTTTATAAGATATTAGCTAGTAATAGTCAATTGTTGAGTCATTATTTCCTTAACTAATTAAGATAAAAAGTCAAAGTAGCGTTAAAGTAGCGTCACAATACCCATTTATTTATTATTATTATTATTTGTGTGTGTGATTTACATGATTAGTTTATTGTAATACTTCATGTACCTTTGTTCCGGTGCATTCAGATTAGCGAGTTTTCTCACCAAGTAATTCGCATTGTGTTCAGACCAGACAGCAAAACTTCAAGTTACTATTCGACAATATCTGCGAGCATTTACTTCTCTGTGCCTCGCAGGTGTCGAGAGTAACTTGCCAAGTTGTTCACTTTTGACAGTAAATCAACTCGCAGCAACTGTTGGAGAATTTGCACTTTCTTGCCGACAGTAACTCGGAAAGCAGTTCACACTAGCGAGTTTGTTGTCAGAGAGAAGTTGCCAAATTCCTTAATCTGAACATGTCTTGCCTTTATGAATGTTACTGTTAACTTGAAGGAAAGTAATTGTTTTGTATTTTCAAGTACATACCATGGCAGAACTGAAGCTCACAGGAAATTGCCTTAAAGGTTCGCGACCTCTTCTATCTTTCGATGAGGTATGCTGTCATAAACCTGTAAACATTATTAATCTTTCTTTGCTTCTGTCATTTGCCATTTCTTGTTTTAACTGAAGTGCTTTTTGCCTGAACCATAAACGTTTATTTTGTTATCCTTTCTGGTAAAAGTACTGATTATTGTATTCATTGTTTCTTCAGGTTTTTACAAAAGCGCCACACTTCATCTTGTTGAAAGAACTTTTTACTCAGGTAAATGTCTAAATATAATCTGACTTTGCAGCAAATCCTGTCAGAATTGTGTTGTATTCTTCGTTTTAATAAATGTACTGAAGCTACTTCTATTGTTTTTTAAAAGTACAATTCAGAAACTTGGTTTATTTTTAGTTTTAGTAAGATATCTCATCCATATGTTTATGTTGCATTCCATTTTGTGAGAAACTGACATTGTTTAATGAGTTCAAGACAGTTGACGCAAATATTATTAGCAACATTCTGTAAAATGTACATTATTGGTTCTAAGACCTGGCTCTTTAGTGGTTTTCTCCTTCGTTGTTGAACGAAAACATTACCTTGTTTTTGTTTTTTGGAACTTCTTTGCTGTTTGCAGAAACTGAACTGATTTTTCTGTCGTTAAAATACAACAATAGCTTCGCGTGAATATTTATATATTCTGCTTCTCCACGGTTCTTTTATCATAGATTTTTAACACGCCAAGAAATCATCCAAAGAGTCAACCATTCTCAGATCACGTTTTCACATTCTCGGTGCTCGACAATCGAATATGGTTCCGGAATTACCAGATTCTCTCAGAAGATGGCTCACTGGCAGAAATTGGTGAGATTGATTTTGAA
Source organism: Tubiluchus corallicola (assembly GCA_030141605.1). NCBI lineage: Eukaryota > Metazoa > Priapulida > Priapulimorpha > Priapulimorphida > Tubiluchidae > Tubiluchus > Tubiluchus corallicola. The sequence goes on from JAQGDQ010000193.1 coordinate 183,553, forward strand.
AAAAATAGAATTTGAAATTTTGAAAATGTTAATTTTGAAAATTTTGAAAAATTCTATGTTAACTGTGGAATTGTAAAAACTAAGCTGTGATCATTGTAACGTGCTGTGTTAATAGCAGCTGCAGCTGTGATATCAGTGGCAGTGGTGATGGAGGTGGTAGTTGTGTTTGTGCTTTGATGCTGATGGTGATGACGGTGCAAAATTAACATTATATAAATTATAATTTTTCTGCTATTTCTTCATTTTATTGCTTGTCAATTTTTTAGTTTTTCATGCATCCATTAACTTTGTTTTTTCTAGGGCCACGATTTGTACTGAATCCAATACGAATATTTGAAGGCAGTTTTGGAGGGGCAACTTTGTATGAGAATTCTCATTACGTATCACCAAATCAGGTAAATGCCTTAGTATAGTAATAAGTACCACAGTCGAGTATCTTGTGTAAGTTTCAAATGTGGAATTGAAAAACCAGCACTACAAAAGTAAAGTGTTATCAATGTAATGGTTCCTATTAGCAGATTGTGTATTTTTGTATGCAACACTTCAGCAATAAAATTATCCATTCCCCTTAAAAATTTAGATGTTGCTATAATCTTACCTTGACACCAAATGTTCGAAATTGTAACTAGTTTTTTTTTCCAGTGGTCGTATTTTGTGTAGTTTTTTGTGTATTGTCATGTATTGTTGTATTCTGTTTTTCCCATGTATGTGAAAATAAACGAATTCATTTCAACTAAATTGTGATTTTACACATTTTTGTTTCAGTATCGCCGAGAATTGAAATTAGCTACAGCGAATAAGTACACGAATCGAATTCAAGCCAAACGGTATCTGGAGCACAGACGAACCGACGAGACTTATCCGAACGACAAACTGGATGACATCTTCCAAACCATCCCACCCGAAGAGGCAAAAGGCATAGAGAAGCAGCTGTATATACGAAAGCGATAGTATGCATCTTATTTTAACTCAATAAAATATTCTTGTATGTTAACGTAAGTTTGTTTGTATAAATTATAATTAAGTTTTCGTCGGAGAATGTGTTTCAATTTGCGTTAACTATTGTGTCATCAGGTAAACGTGCAGCATCTACATCATCTCTTTACCTGCCGGATTTTTTAAAATGCTAATTGTGCAGGTGAAAGCTGACATGCATATACTTTTTCCTCAGCAACTTTTAAATAAATAAATTTTATTACCTGTTTCTGTAAAGAAAGTAAAATATTTATTTGTCTCATGGCATTGCAAATCAAACTTGCTATAACAAAGACATAATCAGTCAAATGACTTTTAGTTTGTCTAAATTAAATTAGAAAACACTAAACCACTATACTAAATTAGTTCACATCGTCTAAATCTATATATTTTTCTTAAATGGTAGTAGTAATTATCATAAACACTTCCATATCATGTATAATAGAAGATATATAGCACAATCTATAGAGAAGTTTATCTCCATGATCTTTAAGACATGCAGTGCCATCTACTGGCGAAAAGATGTTAAACCAGTATGTGTTTCTCGTTGTAATCTATCACAGCATAAATCTATATGTGCAGCCACATTATAATAAGCCAGTGTGTCTTATGACACATTTTAATGAATTGGTTCATAGTAGTCTTATCCTGCATATGTATCCAACATGATATGGGATTGAAGGCACATGAGGTCACTAACATGGTGTATGTGTCCTGTAATGTATACGCTCAAATCAAAGTTGCGTTCCCATATCTATGTAGTTTATTCTGCAAAAATACAAATTTTCTGTAGTCTACAACTACTACATCTACAAATCTAGTGAAATGAAAGTGCTAGAAAATAAGTGCTACAGATTACTACGTTACACTAAAGAAGCTAAAATGCATACATACATTGTTGGTCCAATATTGAGTCGAGAAAAAGCCAGAATGTCAGTAAAAGGTAGCAGTATAATTATAAGACAATTTTTAAATGCAACAAAGACGTGCGTACATGACAAGTTCCACCTATACAATGTCAGAGTAGAAAAAGTAGTCTAGAGGTTGAGCTACAGTCTAATATATTGTGGCTTCCAATGCATATACTACCTTGAGAAGAGGTAATGGACCAAAACATTTGCACCTGCAACACCTTGTATTAATAAACGGTTGTAATGTATACGCTCAAATCAAAGTTGCGTTCCCATATCTATGTAGTTTATTCTGCAAAATACAATTTTCTGTAGTCTACAATACTACATCTAAAATCTAGTGAAATAGTGCTAGAAAATAAGTGCAGATTACTACGTTACACTAAAAGCTAAAATGATACTACATTGTTGGTCCAATATTATCGAGAAAAGCCAGAATGTCAGTAAAGGTAGCGTATAATTATGACAATTTTAAATGCAACAAAGACGGTACTAGTTACCTATACAATGTCAAGAGAAAAAGTAGTCTAGAGGTTGAGCTACAGTCTAATATTTGTGGCTTCTGTATAAACGGTTGTAATGTATACGCTCAAATCAAAGTTGCGTTCCCATATCTATGTAGTTTATTCTGCAAAAATACAAATTTTCTGTAGTCTACAACTACTACATCTACAAATCTAGTGAAATGAAAGTGCTAGAAAATAAGTGCTACAGATTACTACGTCACACTAAAGAAGCTAAAATGCATACATACATTGTTGGTCCAATATTGAGTCGAGAAAAAGCCAGAATGTCAGTAAAAGGTAGCAGTATAATTATAAGACAATTTTTAAATGCAACAAAGACGTGCGTACATGACAAGTTCCACCTATACAATGTCAGAGTAGAAAAAGTAGTCTAGAGGTTGAGCTACAGTCTAATATATTGTGGCTTCCAATGCATATACTACCTTGAGAAGAGGTAATGGACCAAAACATTTGCACCTGCAACATGCCCAGTTAAGAGAAATACCAAACAACATTATCACACAATGCTCAGTATACCGATTATTCGGTACGTGAGCTGAGGCCCAGTTCACATACGTAGCTTCTCATCCAGTTTCCAGCCATACCCACTTGTCAAAACTTTCCAGACTGTTATATCCTATCCAAAAACCGTGAGGAGAGTGGTGATATTTGCTAAGGTGTCGTCGAAGAAATTAATCTTCTTCTTTCGTATCTATGGTTATCGGTTCACTATGTTTCTGCTTGCACAAGTTGGCTGCCCCAAACCAGCTGTGATTCTCTTCCTGACGAGAGAAGTAGTAGCAGTTGTTTTCATGTCATACGAAGCGATCCAGACAGGATGTCTCTAAAAGAACAGATGTTTTGCTAGGGAGCCTGCTAGATGCCGTGCAAGAGACAGTTGATCTCTCGCCGAGAGCACCAGGGTTAGGTGTCTTCGCCTTGACATCACTGAGGCACTTACAGTTGCAGTTGAATGGGACGACACTTGCAAAACTGCTGGCAATCAGTAGCAGTGTGATAAGTAACCACATTTTGAGACTTTGTGTAGAGGAAACACACAAATTCAAATTCAAGAAAACACAATTTGCTGCTATTCTAGATCTTTAGTAGGTATTAGAGAAGAAGCAATGAAAAACCTGTATGTTTGGTTACTGAATGAGAGCTACTTCTTATTCCATTTAAAATCTTCCAGGTTTCAGCTATGCAAATTGTCAGCTTTTCCAAACTGTAAAATAATTTGGTAGCTTCGATGACAAATAAATTATTATACAAGTATAGAACAGTTAAGGTTTTCAAACAGTAAGAACGTCAAACAAAACTTATGAAAAATTCTAATAGTCGTTAAGTTAAAATTATAGTACTGATATGCCAGCTGCAGGAATTAGCAAAAATTTTGCAAGATACAGTACGTATTGCACTTAAATTCTCGTGCAATGTGCAAAGTGGAACTGAAGGAAAGCTACATACTATGCCATAGCATAAACATGAAGCATAAGAAACATTGCATGGCAGCTGATGCTATTTACCAGTTATCAACTAAAATGAGCAATAAAAATAATATTGCTGTGTTTTAGCTTTAAATAAAAAACACATTTCTAACTTGCAACAGGCACACTGATATTTAAATACACATAATACAACACGCACTCCGATATTCAAATACACATAATACAATTGTAAGCAAAAATATCACATACTGAAAAACCAATACATCTAAAAAAATATTCCAGCCAAAAATATCTATTGAAGCACAAGGCAAATGTAGAGGAATTAATGAAACTATAAGTGGCAAACAAAAAAATGAGAAGCGATGTAACCCCAACAGAAACAGAGCAAGAAATTGAATATTTTATAGTTTTAATACTCACAGTGTTCAGTGCACTTAGAGAACGGCTTGAACCTCTCACCACACTAGTTAAAGCATGATCTGTGTGACCTCATGGCATCCCTATGTGAACCAGCGTTGGAAAGTTATTATTACACAGTTTCTGCAGTTCTTTTGATGCAAGTGGCAGCAGGTCCATCTTAATTTTAAATTACATGTAAATTGTAATTCAACTAGCTAGAAGGTATGTAGCTGTTTTGATCATAGTTGTATTACCAGTTTACAGTACAGGCCTAGTTGTTTTGGAATTTCACATACCCATATGATTTACCGCGACCTTCTAACATTAATTATTATTCTCTGGTGAGTATAAGTTGGCTAGACTATTGGTTGCCAACCTGAAGGGTGTGACATCAATTTAGATTACATTTGTCACAAAATTTACGTTTCTCATATCCAGCTAGGAGTTTCCAAGTTTTAGTTTGTTCATATTAGACTAGTGGTGTCTAGTTTGTGGTTATGGCATTGGATGTGTAATCCAATGACATTGTGGAGTTATCCCCATAGTATACATGTATGTACTATTTTCATATTATACCTTGCTCAGAGTATGTTTTATTGCAAATCGAATAGACGCAAAATGTTTCAATGACATCATGGAATTATCCCCTGAGCTGCTTCTCTGTGTATTTGACTGTTTGTTTTTCTCAGACACTAATCAATAGGGTCTGATCTGGCTGACCTTCCTGGCCACGATTTCTGTTCCTAGGTCTGTATCTACTTGATTGGCACATCTCAGTCTGATCCCATTTCAATGACTGTCGAACTTGAAAATGGTTTCTGGTAGGAAGGAATTCATGCAGAAAAGAAACGCTCGTTTGCGACTGTTTACCTTTTCAACTGTTCTATTTTACTTCGAAGCACACTACAACACTCAGAACATCTCACTTCTATCTAACTTCTGTGAATCAGTTGACCTTATTTTGACAAAGCTGGCTTATTGGCTAAAATCATTTGAGTAAAACATGAGCAACGCAACGACATGCATAATGTAAGACTTAATTGTTTATTCTCTACAAAACTGTACACGAAATTTTAAACTAGACGCTTACAAAGATTAAAAGTTTTAATCAAAACTGGACGGTCTGTTCTACTATTCCCTGTTACGATTTCCAGACACGGTAAGATTTAGATTTAAATAACATGCAATAATCTAAAGAAACAAAAATTATTATTAACCGCTGTAGCTAACGTATAACGTGCAACAATATTTACCAGTCACATTCAATGTAAAAAATAGAAAAACTGTCAAAAAATGCTCAAGTCCGAGTTATACAAGTATCATATACGAAGTGTATAATAAAAATGTAAACTTTAGGTGACGCTAGTAGACTGCCACAATACCCCTCAAAAATATGGTGAAGTTGAAACAACATCTGGGTATTAGCTTTGCAAATATTTTTTCTAGTCCAATAACAGCCTGAAATATTAATTTCAAAGTTACCATTTGTAGGTCAAAATCTTATTACAATTAACTAACAGCAGATTTCTGCTAAAGTTCCCTTCACTTTTCAAAGAAAGACCTGTAATGCCCCTGAAACAGGCATATCCAAAAACATTTGAGAACTACGCTGCAAAAGCATAAGTTAGTTTGATTATCACATAAATTACTGCTAAAACATACACTAATGCATTAAAATTATGACCAAAGAATGTCATACATTAACATTATCAATGACACGCACTGCCATCTATATGTTCAATTACCACAACTAACGACAGTGATTGTGTATAAAAATAGTCTCTTTGTAAAACTACAACAATTACAAGTTGAACTTGATCAAACAATAAGTGCCGCTAACGGTGAAATTTACAGTTGAATTCTGTACCCACATACAGACAAGACTAAAATTTTATACCAGTAATGAATTCAAAACTAAACCGAAAAATTGAGCCAACTATTCAAGTAACAGTTTTGGTCAAAATAACAGATGCATAAGGTCCCAAATTTAATGCTGATTTGTGATAAAAAGTTTGTATAAGTTTGCAATCTGTGCAAACAAAAATCAACATTTGCAATGTCACAATTACAGTATTTATCACAATCTTCAATAACATGAGAGCTTTATCAATGGCAATTATAGTTCAATAACAGCTAACAACAATTATGGTATGTAAAGCTGTGAACAACGATGACAAAAAGTGAAACACCATATTTACATTATCTCATGATTTATTGCTTAAGATGAGTTCATGCATTAGAGAGCTTACTGACAAATACTAGTTAGCAAACAGAAAAATGTTGGCAAATTCTTTGAAGTATTGTCCAAAGATGGCAGCACAGCAGCTGGGAGTTTTCACAAACAAATTGAAAATATTTAACAATGCTATAGTTCAACAATTCGAAGTTTAGATACGAACAAAAAATCTTAATTAGGGACTCAATAATAAAGAAATTAAAACCATCTAAATGTCATTTCTAACAATACAATTAAACAACCAAAAAATGTTGAAAGCTTTAAAATTTTTAAAACCACGAATGAAAATGTCACACTCACACAATGACAAACATGATGAAGATGAAACTCTGTCAAAAGTTAAAATACAAAAAATAAAATTCATCTCAATATATACATATCAAGAGAAGGATAAAAGCTGTCATTCTGCAGTATGTTTGCAACTATACAGTGTTACGGTGCTGCCACAGCTTAGGAAGTCGACGACTTCTTGCTACGGCATTTGTGAGAGCGGAGGTTGTATGGATAATTTTTTCTAGGTCACCTGATTTGCGCCGGTCTAGAAATACGTAGAGAAGCGGAACGAACGCTGGAAAAAACAAAAATGCGTTACATGTAGAAAAGTCTGTAATTTTTTGCACTAAAATAATAAATCTGCACTCACTGCAGACTTGTAGGGTGTTTTAATCAGTTCAGCACTGCAAGCTGGTACCAAACACTCAACATTAAGCCTACTTAATGTTGAGAAATGTGGCCAGCCCGGAACCTAGCTTACTATCAAGGCTAGTCCCCTGATGTGAGCCACTAAACCAGCAGAAATGTGTTTGAATGCACATATGCATCCATCCTCAAAAAAACAGCAGGCCCAGAGGCAGTTATTCATGCGATATATATACTACTCATTTTAGCAAAATACACACCGTGACCATTTGGTTAATTCACCACCCCTAAAGGAGGAAGGCAAAGTGACAAGTTTTTGTTTGGTACGTTAACAAGCTCTGGTTTCAACAATTCCTTTCACACCTGTACATCTCACATTGGTATTACAAAAGCAGTATCCTCATGCAAACTCAGTAACTCGGGGCGGAGTCCTGGGCTTCTTTAGTTCATCTATTTTTCGTTTAATTCATGCGTAATCCTTTTTAAAGCTAGATAGAGTTATAGAATTAACGTGAACTGAAACTGAGAAGTTGAAAACTGGTTGATGATATCCAGCGAGCCACTTCAGTCAAATAGTAGAGATTAACAATGATCAGTAAACAGAGGATCACTGCAGTTAGGATACCAGTACTGGAATGTGCACTAACTGAGATCATTTCTCTGACTTTAACTTACTTAAGCACACTGTGTTATCATAATGCGTCATAAAAATGTTAGATACAGTAATATGGCTGTTATCGGACAACTTTTTGTTGTTCAACAAAAAGCGTTGGTCATCTGTTGTATCATGGCAATGCACATTTTTCTGCTATTTTTCACGATTTTAGGCAAAACAGTTTTTCGCAATTTTTGGGCAATGAAGCTAAAAATTTCAACAAAAATTGTGCACACTGCTGGTCACCACCCAGTAAAACTCGCAGTTCAAATGAAATTTTATAAGTGGTTTTCATAGATCATCATTCTATTTAGGTTGTGAGCAGTCTGTAATAAAGAAATGAAAGGAAATAATCAGCTGGAAATACCTTTGAAGGATAGTTAGGCTGGGGAAGATTTCTTTCCAGGAATAGAAGGAAAACTTTAGGATTAAGGGTCATTGTCTTCAAGCCTTTCTGCTGTTCCTGAATATGTACTTAAAGAAGTTCTTATGTTGGAGGAAGTTCCGAAGAACCACGAAGGCATATGAGCCGCTGCCGCTTCAGTAACCTCTAAAAAGACTTCTTTACTAAAATTTTAAAAATTTTACTGGACTAAAAATGTTGCTTTTCCTATTGTATTTTAGAAAACATTTAGTGAGATTTATGCAAACTAAGCAATAAGCAATATTAGTTATTAATGCATATGCACTGTAGCTGCCCAAGTAACAATAGGACTTGCCAACCTGCCAAACATTTAGAGTTAAATGAAAACGAAAATCTCAATTCTTGTTGATGTTCAGCTATAAAAAAATGGCTCAAAAATTCAGTGGCAGATTCACTAATCATGGAGCACTAATAAAATTTTTAAACGAGACAGAAAACAGTTTTATTGGAAATGCAAATTTGTAAATATGCCACTGGTAATGACTTGCAACTTTAGGGTTTTTAAGACTCGGTAAACAAATTCATTGGAGGGATTGAAGAAAAATGATTATTTGGACAACTACGCACCCGGAAAGGAACATGGCATTCCCACTTCACAGGAAGTGTGCTGTGTGCTAGGCAGATGAGCAGACGAAACTTTGTTGATTGAAGGAAATCATCGTCTCAAAAAAATGGTTTACAACAGCATTATTTCATGCAAGACGTAGTTAGAAGTTTTGTTCTTGTCACTGACTTCACTTTGCTTTATAGTTTTAAGTGGATTATAGCTTTATTATTTCCATCCAACTTTTTTTGACGTTACAATATTACACGTGACAAAAGGTAGTTAGTCAAATGAAGTCAGACACTTGCTAAATGTTGACAAACGTTCTTACAAAAGAATAGTTAAAATTATCAGTCTCCTCTGCAGAATGCTATTCATGAAAACCATTTTCATTGTGTAAATAGTGTGTGCAAATGATGTGTGTAAATGAAGTTGTGCATGTGGATTGTGGAATAAGCCTTTTCAGAGTTCCGACGATTGATGATGATCATGAAAAGGCTACGTGTAGCATTTCCATGATCATCGTATAGCATGGCAATAGCAATGAGTTTGTGTCTATGGACAAAGCTAGGCTTCACACTGAACCACTTTTTTGCTAGGTAGTTTTGAACAAGAGCATCATGTTAGATTAATATAGTTATTAGTCAAACAATTTAATTTAGCCATGGGCTTATGTTATACTGACCTGTATTAAAATGTAGCATCTACAGGAGCATACACAAAATTTGCACTATGTATTGTACTGCTGAAATTTCAACAGCATGTCATTTCAATGGTTATATAACGTGACCATACAATCTAACTGCACGAGTCTAAATGTAGAAATAACCTTTGACCTACAGCTCTAAACTGCAACTGCGGATGCATGTTGTCGGCACTCTGAAAAGGCTCACAGTTTGAATTCACCTTCCTTAACAGAATAGCACACTTACAAAAAGCTTGTTGTTAGAACGGTTACGATTGCTAAGCGTAGCGTAGGCGGGGACCCCATCGTGGCGCCGTCGTGATCGAGTAGTGTCAGCAGTGCTGCTCATATGGCGATCGGTTAACGTAGAAAGAATGGGCGCATAGACGTTGTTCTCATCCCAACCACCGCCACCGCTTGAGGTTCGAAAGAGAAATAAGGTTATGATAAGACTAGCATAGCATAGCAACTACAAGTGAGAAAGTTACACAGAAAGCATAGCCAATAATGCCAAATATATTAGCCAGAATAGAAAAGCTTATAGAACAGAAGTTAAAGGAAAGTTTATGAAGAATGAAAGTAGTACAATAAACTGATTTTATAAGCAACCATTTAACATCAGGCAGCAAGTGAAAAAAGGATAAAAACATTTGCTGTCGTCTTCAAAAAATTTATCCAATGCTAGAAGAATATTGCAGCTTATCACACAATATTGAATTTCACAAATGTTATAAATGAAATAAAAAGCAAGCGCATAAAACAGTAAGGTTAGCAAAAGTGGTCAGTGAATTAAAAAAATGAGAAAACCATGCAAGCATACATGTGCGCATAAATGCAAGGAGAAATAAGAAAATGGAAATAAAAGTGAGAAACAGCAGAAAGCAGCAAATTGTGGAAAATTGGTAAAATAATTTATAGGTTACATGGTATCGTTAATTTCTTGTTTAACATACAAAAATCTACTTCAGTAATGCTTTGATTATACTTCTGTGGCTTATTCGAGTAAGCATAGGACAACGTCCGATAAAAAATACCGACACTTTTTTAAATACAGACTTTCGTAGCAGCTCCCAGCCAGGCTACATTGTCGATGAACTACCAAATGAGCAAAAGACTGATTAAGTATAATAACCGTTAATTCCAAATGATGATGCTATACATTCCGTTTGTTGTGGCAAGGCGTATCAATAGCAGCATTTACTTAATCAAAGTTAATCATTGAACAGCAAAAAGGCTTAAAATATGGCATGCCGTTAGTTAAGGGGAAAGGGAAAGTATTATCTGGATTGCTAATGCTATCTCACGGGTATTCAAAGATGTTAGATTTAGGTAGACTACTTGGATATCACGGATAATCTTGGAATACACACAGACTTCAATTTCATGAGCATGTTGTACGTTTGTAGGTAACAGCTACACAAATTGAACATACACACGAACATACGTCTTGCACAATAAATGTGAAGCAATGTTATTTTCTATGAAAACACCAAAGGCGGAATCAACCAAATCTGACTGCTGTGAATACATGTTACTGCAGACTAGTGCAAAATGCAGTGATAAACTTGCGTGCAACAAATGCAAATATAAATAATGCCAATCCATAATATTTTGCCTACACACTGTGTAAATGTATCACATTACACCAGCGCTATGCTATGAATTAATTCTATACACAAGGCTCGTGACCTCCAAAATCATGTACCTTTTCAGTGTGATGGGAGATGTGGTGATCACAGACGAGCGGGGTCCTCTTTTAGCATGGCTGGAGTGTATCGTGTTACTGTGATATGCCGTCTTTGAAGCTTTCAGCGGGGATGTGACGCTACCTTGCATACCTGTGGATGATATGTGCATCGGCTGCGTCGGAGAGCGTTTGTGAGCCTTACCAGTGTCAACATCATTAATACTGAAAGGAAGACAGGATGACTTTTCATATACTACCCCTTTCAAGTCAGATAAAAACTATACATTTTAACACAATTAATACTGCAAAAGCATTTCTGATAATTAAATAATAGATCAAGATCTTAATTAATGGCAGGCGAGCCCAACTATTGACGACATCACAAACTAACATAATTTTCAACATCAAAAATAGTCCACGAGCATGTTGCATGTGTTTTGCAAAATCGAAAGCTGAAGTATAGTGCTACTGTAAGATATTCAGTGTGTTGTACTAAAACTAGACAAGTATAAGGTAAAAATTCAAATTACAAATATACTGTTGTGCTCACATGAGCAGTTGAACGTGTGTATTTCACCACAAACTAACACATCTGAACTGAGAGGTACAGCACCTGTTTTTTGTGCAGTGCATTTCCAATAGTGCCCATCTAGCTAGCTAACAGCAAAATGCATGTAACAGAGCAAAGAACTAGTGGCGCAAACATGAAATTCGCTTGTGTGGCAATAATTTTTCACGCAAGTCATTTTCGAAAAAAATAGTAGGTTTTTCCTTTCAATATTTTAAAGAGTAGATTGTTTAGACCTACTGCTTAAGATTGGGTCCAGTTTTGCTTGAAAGAATGAAGTGGTGAATTAGCAAACTTGGCATTATATAAGCTATAAATGCTGAAAAATTAATAGGCTTGTTAATGCAGGAGACAAAAGTGTGTTTTATACTCTTGGTAACTTAAATTTAATATTTGATCAATTGGACTGTTCTTTACATGTTCAGCATAAGGCGCCCAGGAGTTAAGATACTGACAATATCTGTCGAAGAAAATCCCGTATCCCCTTTCCTTAGAGAATGGCGAATGTACTGGGGAGACAATGCCAAAAGCCACGCCGTTCGAGGGATGGCATCCGCTTACAACAAACTATGTGGGATCCCAAACTTTTACAACTCTTGCGTTGTAGGTCGCGAATAGAACTAATTAAACAGCCACTAACTACCCTGTTATTTCATTTTAATCTCAAGATAACACTCCATTGGCATACGCTGACATCTGTATAAAAAGAAACCTACTACTGCAAACTGTACATCATATCATCAAATCACAGCCTATGATTAAACTCCATTAAGCACACATACATCTTGCACTAATAACAGTTACTAAGTGCTCTGGTTATTTCATTTTATTCTCAAGACAGAAGCACCATTGGCAAGTGCTGCCACCTTTACAAACAAAAACCAACTTCTGCAAACTCTACATTTATCAAACCACAGGTTGCAATTACACTCTATTAAGCACACATACATCTTGAACTATAAATTTTTGTTTCTGTGCCACGATTGATTTCCGCATGATTTCTTCCACATATCAGTTCTAGGATATTTGCCCTAGATTTTGATTCAGAATCGAACAGTAACGGGTCATCTACTTTGTTACATACAACATAGGTCTGTTTATAAATTGAAACTAAATTTATTATTCCCGAACTTACCATGAATGACCCCCAAGTGTGTGAGATCTCAAGTGCATCTTGCGCTGGGCTTTGATATGATTCAGCACGTCTCCTTGGGTGATTTTATTATCAACTCCCGGACTAGTCACGGGCCGCTGTTTGCCTCGATCCTGTAAACAACAACAGACTTTCACATTACAAAACAAAACGAAAAATGTTACAAATAATGTCTCAAGGCAGTTTACTACTACGAATCCAATAAGCAGTGTGAATGGAGTAAACTATGTATACCGCGTAATCCTCGATGCGGTCGTCAATCGCTATGTCATCCACCCGCGATGTTAACTGCTTCATGGTGGTGTAGGCGGAGTTCGTCTCCATGTTGTTGTTGTCCCGCAACTTTTGACGTGCCCGCCAAATGTCACCCTCCCTCCACATGTCATTCTGCTTACTGGAAACAAAAGAAATTCTTACTGAGAAAGTAAAAGCAACAGAAGATCATTAAGAGCAAGGGACAAGACATAGTTATCAAGAACAAAATCTTATCAATCAATCCATCACATAGCCTCGCTTTTCTAGCTTTTCAATTTCAGCATCACAAAGAACTGATAGCATCAATAAGATAGATTTGGAAAATTTGGATGAGACATCTTTACAAGTTTACGTAATTACAAAGCTTGTCTTTGATAGCTGCTATCACGTCCTTTCTCTTAGTAGTCAATAATGAATTCATCTTTTTATGGTCAAGAAAGAGAAAGGCAAATATACGCTTTATCCCTAAAGTTATTAGCAGCCATCAGAGCCAAAAGAATGCCGCTATAACAGTGTCTGGTACTGACTGGCTCTGTCATGACTGTGAATGAAGAGTTGCGTGGTGTAATTTGTTCACATTCTTAAAGCAATCGGATTCAAAAAAGCAAATGTGCTCAGCTGAGCAATTTATGGTATCAGATCTCAAAAGAGATTTAAAGCCAACGGAGAGAAATTTTCGTTAATCAAGATATTTGATCTTCAGAAAATCGCACAGAACCCAAGGACAAAACCAATTCACTGCATTGTGTATCATCAGTTAGTGGAAATTTCGGGAAGTGTGCAATTTGACATGCACACAAAATTCAATAGCAATTAAATGTGGTGGTTTAGTTTAATTTCGTGCAACTTGCTGCATTAGACTGTTATTGTTGTCCACATTTTATACCTTAGCCACATAACAACACTTGGTCAGTAAGGCAGTGATAAATCCAAAAAGAAAGGTATAATTCTAAAGATCAAAAATAGGGCTCCATTCATACACTTATTACTATAAAGAGCCACATGACAGTTCGCACAAAACTTGCCAATATTAAAGGCTAACTGCAACTCTTGGGTGTTTTTGTTTGTAAGAATCAGCTTGCCAGCTGTGATTAAGAAACCATTATTAAGAGGTTGTGATTAAGAGGTCAGCAAGGTTGTGATAAGAGGTCAGCCTTTTGACCTTGACCTCTGAACTTAGACAGGACAGTTCTAATGTAGTCATATCAATGATGATATTTCTACCATACTAGGTAACGTTACAGTCATTTGTTTTTCAGACATTTAAAATTTATTTCAATCATTCCAGATTCTTTGCCATCACGCAGAGAGAGAAACAGGCACAAACTAAGCAAATGTTTTTCACAACCAGATTTCACTTGTTAGTAATGGTTCAAGACCTTTAAAATCTATATGAAAACGAGTCTTAAAACCCATCTTTTTACTAGAATGTTTAATGAGAGTGAGTCTTAGAGCCCATTTTCACTACCTTGTTTAATTAGTTTCCTTGTGAATTTTTATTGTATGCTTATATTTTATTGCAGCCGTTCTTATTGTTGACATGTTTTAGTGCACGTCTGATGACAATAATTGTCGATTTATGCACTTTATAAATAAATCATCATTATCAGTATCATTATATTATAAATGTACTGTGTACTAGCAGTGTAGGTTGCATTTGGTGGGCACAGGAAGTTCTGTTCATGTAAGTTTTTCTGAGTCTTAGATCAGACATCATAACAACATGTCACAAAAGACGTAGTTTAAAACTTGTGGCGGCTTCTATATAGCACAACCGAAACATTTTTATACAGTGCTAGCATCGCCCTCCCCCCCACCACATCTGAGATGATGCGAACTTGCAATGTCACTTACTCTTCCAGATAGTATTGTTGTGGTCCTATGATAGATCCCGGACGACAGATGCGTATCCAAGCGATGCATTCTGCAGCCGTGTAGCGATAGTGCTTCATCATGTAACAACCGATGAGCGTACCTGTGCGACCAAGGCCAGCTGCAAAAAATGCAAGACAATGCGAACTTGAGTACTGATTAGGTTTGCACAATGTCAGCTGAGCTGAACCCTAACATTGTTCCACAAAAGAAAAAACACTTATATCTAATGAAGTCTAGAGCTAACAAAATCAAAGCCAGTATGCAATTTGCTACGAAAAAGAACTCAAATAGGAAGTCCTTCAAATGCAATAGGCCTAAAAGCTCATTTTCAGTCTCACAAGTACTATTTTCAATCTTTCAATCACAGTGCAACAGACTAACCTTGAAAATAGCAGTCTAATACAAATTTAGATTCACCGAGTCCCACAAGTTATTAATGTAACGAGAAGAATATCGCACAATAAAAGAAATGATGGCTGTTAGAGTGCAGATATAACATCGTTTGAATTAAAAAAGATTAAAATGTCTTTTATTGCAGCACATGTGTACCTAACAAGTACCCATTTGTCTTAATTTTCTCATGTTCATTACCCATTGTCATAAGCCATTGATTAGTATGCTTTGAGAGTGACAAGTCTACATTTACAAGCCAGGAAATTTCCATACCACACTATCCTTCTCTCTACCTAACTACCACTTTCACCACCTACCCTTGCAATGCACAGCAAGAGCTCCATCGGCATTTTCGGCAATCTCTAAGAATTGTTTGAGAATGTTGTCTGTCGGGACGCTACCGTCCAGGAAGAACAGGTCCTTGTGTTGAAAACCGGCTTCCGTGAAACGACGAGAGTCGTACATTTTCTTGTTGAGTCGGATGATGTGCGTGACGTTGTGCTTGCGGAAGTAAGGAAAGTAAGCTTCTGGGGCATGCAATGGATATCCTGGAAAATTTAAGAAAACATATTCACTGCATCTGTCTTAATTTAGTGTTGAAAACCTAAGAAATTTCTGAACGATGAAACTCCCGATGCAATTTAGGAACCACAATTTTACTAAATCTTAGTTGTAAAACAAAAACATTCTTTCATACATACAGCATGCGCACTTCTTTTCACTTTGAAATAGACATTTGTAATAAATGGTTTTGAGGAATTAATGACTTAAAATTGTTGATTTTGATTACGATAATTAACTATTTTGTTACGAAATTAAAAAGATGGTGATGATTAAAATACAAGTTAATTAGAGGATGCAACGTGCCAACAACTTATTAACAAACAAATAAATCAGGATTACAAGGAATGCACAATACTGCATAATTTTTTCTTACTTCATATAATATTTTTTAATAATGAAATACAGACACACTACATGTTAGTTTGCAACATTAGACTGATTTACTAGTCAGGAAGAAGCACAAAAACAAATACAAAGACTATTCATTCTAATGTTTCAAGATATGGAGTTCTATTCTAAAAATTAGCTTTGGGGTTGGTTCTATTCTGCTCGCGGAACAGAGATTGCATAGCAACTTATAGAGGACTTTCACATCAAAACTTATTGAATCTTGAAAATGCCCAGTGTTCCGTTGTAGATGCATGCTGTTACAGCCAAATTCAACTTGAAAGTCCATCATCTTGGTTAGTCCAAATTTCAGGCATTTCTCATGCATTGCCAAAAAATGTTTCCCTACCACTTTCCTCAATTTTACTGATATTAAATGGACCAGAAAATGCCAGCATTTTCCCTGGAATAATCCAGTTTATGTCACCATTTTCAATTTGCTGAAAAAAAGATAGAAAAAGTATGATGAAAGAGCAAAGAAGACGAAGATAGATTGAATGACAGTGCATCTGATCTGGAGTAGTTTAAAATTTGCTGTTTTTTTTAAACTACTTTCCCGTAGTTATTACTTTGGGATGGCATAACAGAATTGCAATCAGTCATCAAGATGACAGAAGTGGAAATCTTCCACATATTCTCTCATTCAAACAAAATGTGAGAATTTGAAACGGGTGAAACAGCCAATTTTTTGAGCAGTTGCACTGTCATTAAGTTGCCAGACTCCAAAAGTTGCGTACCATGCTCTATTTTGGTCTGTGAATGTGGCCCACAAAATGCCAGGAACTTTCCAGGAAGTATCCAATTCAAATCGCCATTTTCAACTCGCTGCAAAACATTATAGGTTGCATGCAAAATATTTAAATTGCTTACTATATAATTCATTTTTCAAGCAAATAAGACATTTTAATATTAAAATTTTTTTAGACTCATTGAAATATATTGTAGTGAAAGATATAAACAAAAAATTAATACAATGGTGCAAGAATGGAAAAATGTGACTTACCTCGTAGTGCTCGTATTCGTCTACGTCAAAAGTTTCAAAGTTGAAAAAACCATTGATTAAGCTCTGGAAAATGAATAAAAATAAAAATATTCTTTAATGCACAGAAAAAGAAGTGATGTTATTCAAATTTCCGTTTGACCATAGAAGCAAGCTGCATTAGACTACAGACACAAGAGTTCAACCTCGCGTCAGTCTGGTTGTGTCATAACTTGTATCTGGAGTGAATTAAACAAAGCAAGTGAAAAAAAGAAATGAAAGGAAGGAAAACAGTAAGAAAAATTACCAATACATATATATATAAATTAGAGAAAGAAAGAGCGAGAGAGAGAGAGAGAGAGAGAGAGAGAGAGAGAGAGAGAGAGAGAGAGAGAGAGAGAGAGAGAGAGAGAGAGAGAGAGAGAGAGAGAGAGAGAGAGAGAGAGAAGAGAGAGAGAGAGAGAGAGAAAGAGAGAGAGAGAGAGGAGGGGAAGGAAACAACAATAATTTAAAACAACAACAGGTAATTGAATTAATGAATCAGTGAATGAGTGAAAGAAGGAATAATGAATAATTAAGGAATGACTGTGAGAAGTAATGAATATATGAATCTATAGTTAACTGAATGAACGGATGAAAGAAAAAGCGAATAAGTAAATGAATTTCATAAATGGTGATCAAACAATTGGATGTACAAAAATACACAATGCGAAACTGCACAATTCAAATACACTGACTGCACCTAACGTTTCAATTCACATCATTCAAAAAATCATATCCAGGCATAAATCATAATTGTGAAAATGCAAAAACAAAACGAGAACACATGAATGGGATTTTGTTGTACCCGGATTCTGAACTACACGCAAGTGTTTCTAATTCAACATTTTAACTTTTTGCATGTTGTGACTAATAAATCTCTTGGTTTTATTTTCCTAAAGAAGACGTGACGGCGCAGGGGGTACAACAGCAAAAACAGGTTGGCCCGAAAGAAGGAGTGTCTTCAGCACTCAGAATCAACTGATAATTTAATAGGACTGATGTCGACAATTTAGACCAACAATGTCACGTTTCATTGCCAAGAAGGAATGGTTATCGACATCCAGAGGAAGACCAAGAAAAGATGGAAAAAGAGTTACTCGAGTGCCCGACGTTGACTTTGAGCTGATAACCGTGCCATAAACCAATTTGCGTAAGTCGCGAATAAAAACTTAACGAGTTTCATGTGTTTCAGGACAGCTAGCGTGTTGTAAACGCAAGAAAAAATGAGCTGTACATTTACAACAGTAAAAAGTGTGCAAGCAACGCCTGACAAACAACCTTAAACAACTACACGTGGCCTTTCAGACAAATTTATCGGAAAGAGCTTTTCCAACGTTTATCGTCGCTGCCCATCAGCACGGATGGACACTGACAGCTTCTCTTCTCTAGATGAAAGCATTCAAATTAATATTGGTCCCCTAAGCTTTGAGAGCTTGGGTATGTGCTTAATTTACGTAGGACAGGGCTTGCGAAACCAGAAAACTTTGCCTTTGCTAGTGACATCTAAATCCTCCATTGCCTGTTAGTAAAACTACAAAGCTTCTATTCAACAGATAAACTATAAAACCGCATGTTAACTTGGCCAGGTGAGTTTTAAATGGACACTTGCTATCACAGAAAGACTGTGTAAGCTGGTGACATCGATGTTACAACAAGTATTGCTGGCAATACATCATGTGCTGGGCATTTTAGATGATTAGAAGTCAACCAAAGTGCAAGCAAATGTTATGCATGTCATATACACATAAGCGCACATTTTGACGGTATTTCCTATACACAAAAGTGGCAGTCAGTTTGCAAGATTTCCTGCAATATCCATGCTTTCCTCACTAGAATTTTTATGGGGCACGTGGAAAGACGAATGTTTCTACAAATCGCGGAAGCCAAACTGGCCACATGTAACAACAACACAGACTGGAGCTTACATGTGCAGTCCGTGCAAAAAAACTTCGAAATTAGATATTTAATTAGAGTTGTCTAATTAAAAAATAAACAGCAAAACTATCAGTGTCATGTTCTGTTCTGTCGCACATGTCTTGTTCAAGTCTTGACAACTGACGAAGATTAATAGCAACCAATCCCTTACAAATAATGCAAATAACACATTAAAATGCTTTACAAAAAAGTTATGCGTTTACCAAAATTGTGATTTAAAAATAAACAGCAAACTGCATTCAGAGACAAACGCAATTATTAGTGCTTTAGAATCTGGTATTCCTGTGTCAAACTAATTTCTTCGAAGAATAAGAAAGGAGGAACAGGGAAGGCGGTCAAGTGCCTCTTTCTGGACCGAAGGGAATTAAAACGCAACATTTCCGCTGGACCTCCATGCTTCCGGCAATCCACAGAAATGGCTTCTTAGCTCTTATCAGTTAATTGTACAAGCTCTCGCTTACAAGAACAAGACTGCATTTCTCCAAGCCGCTGCAGCTAATCAAGTTGAGACGTCAGTTAAAAATTGAAAAGCTGTGCCACAATAATCAGCGCCACATGTAGCCGGTGTTTCTATTGGCCCATTAGACTCATCTTCATGTGGGTTTGTGATCCGAAGGTCCGGGTGTAGACAGATCCGACAACAAAAGTTCCATGAACTCCAACCAACAACGTCGTATTTTGTCGATCTAGTAGGGACGAATACCTTTAAGACAAGTTCCGCAAAGACAGAATCGACTTTCATCAAGTTTAAGATCGTAAGTTAATTTTTCTCAAGTTCAAAGTATTTTAGTCAAATAAACATTGTCACATCGAGAGGATTTCTTTTACTATAACATATTTTACACTTAAAGAGTCCGGCCAAATTAAGCAATTCGTATATCTTAGTTATAGGATCAAATAAAGGAAACATTCTCGGTAAATGTACCGTTTTCAAATACCAAATGAACTATTTCTCCATTTCCTGGTGTTAATAGTTCCCGTCCCTCTTCTAAAACACAAGACCACCCAAGCATCCACCATACTACGGCAACTTCCCAACACAAATTCAGTGAGTGTTGACAGATCCTGTGTGGATTAAACGAGAAATGAACTGCGCTGTGTGCAATTAAATTAAGAATTAATAATTCATTAAAATTTTGCGCTCGCCATTTGAAACGCATCAAAAAGCGGAATAGCGCACGAAGGCGCGAAGAATATTTAAACTGCAAATGCCTCGTGACATTGCATGTTTTATAATCTAGCAATAGCATCACCTACTGAGCTGTGGTGTGTGACGTGAACTTTCCACAACCTTTACTATTAATAATGTATCAAATCAGCGAATTAATACAGGTGAGATTAGCGCATGGCAGCAGGATTAGATTGGAACCACCTTACACTAACCCTTAACTAGTCACTCCAAAGTCATTTGCTTTCAAAAACCAGAAAAAAATGTTTGCAAAAATTTTTTAACAAGTTTGCGAAAACAGAGTTTTCAACGCCTTCTTTTGAGTGTAATAGAATTCAAAGGTGCTTCCCAGCGCCCTCTATTAAACGGAAAAATTCCGGATCCGTAAATCATATGAAATCCCGATGAATATTAAATGGAAAGGTCTACGACCTAACACTTATATAAAATGACGGAATCATTAATAAAGATTTACGAAATCATTACCGGGCACACACGAAAGCAGTATTAGAGATTACTAGAATGGCAAAGTTTGATGTAGGGCTTCCAGACGGGGAGCTGAGAAAATTCTAGCGCAAAAAACACGCATACAATTAATTACATCATCCTTAAAAAATCTCTTTTCCTCCTCAGTAAAGCAAGCGAGAAGAACCAGATCCAATGTTATTTGGCTTTGGTTTTGAGAAGTGTACTGGATAGGACTATTTCGACGAATCGGCGCATTTGTACTTCTAGCAGACTAATACAAAACGGCGTTAAAGCATGAGAAAGAAGAGAAAAATAAAGAAGAGACAGTATGCGGTAATGGAACAAAAGTCGAAGCTGGTGGAGCATAAAATGGGTCGCAGTGTACTCTAGATTGATTTGCAATTCATACCTTTTTTCAAGTCATATATTTTTGCTGGAAATTATAGCATTTCGCAATAAGATGCACCACATTTTCGTGTGACAACTTTCATGTGCTAAGCTTTGCTATAAGACCTGCTAGCTTTTAAACAAAGAATAAACTATCAGAAAAATCTGCAAGAATTCTACTAAGGAAGCGAAGAATATACGTTTTTCTCATGTGAAACAATATAAAAGTTTTACGACTGACATTACTCAACAAGCGACACTAGGAAGAACCGTAAACGTCTGTTGAAAGTTTTTACTGCAAAAGAAAATACGTCGTGAATGAGTTTTTATGGTCTACTTCCTAGGCTCAACAAAATCTGATACGTTTTGATTACAATCATAACTCACTAGTTTCTAACCGTCTAAAAGTTCACCTACAATAACTTACTCGCCACTAGGTAGATTAGAGAAGATGGGTCACAGGAGCAGTTTAAACTGTAGCGGGGACTATAGGGCGCCGCCTGTGCTTGTACTCAGTTTACTGAATTTGGTGTCAAATCGTGATCTACATTGCACTAGTACACAGAAAATTACTGTAAACGTGAAGTACAAATTTTGTACCTCTAATTCGATTTTCACTGGTCAGCCTTTACAGAAAGGAGCTACACAACAAAGCGACCACATCAGGCTCTGAAGCAATCACTTTCACAATGCACTGTTACGTACAAGATCCTTGGTATGACATTTTCTGAGAGGCCAGTTTGCTTGGAGACAGGCCTATTGAGTTTCAGCTATCACTAACCTAACCGTCTAGCGAGTACTAAGCCGTCCGAGGAATATCTCAAGAGCTAGTGGACAAAATAATAATCAAAGTAGCGACCAGGTTGTCATTACCATGCATTGAAGCGCTTCAGTTCTTAGGTCATAAAGTCAAGGTCAAGACTTTTCGTAATTTCACAATCACTGCAACTGTTTGGCTTCTGATGCCTGAAGAAACTTTATCCTGGGATTACCGCATTGAAGGTCGAGGAACCTCAATAGTAACAATTTCAACCTCATTGAACCGTTTGGCGTGGAAGTAATCATCAATAAGCAACCCGGGTACCTGGTGCGAACAGTACCAGTCTGCCAGCCCAGCAATGATGAATCACGGAAGCCATAAACTTTAGCTAGTTATGGTTCGTTGACTGAAGCCAGTTTTTGCAACAGGCAAGACTCAAACAGACTAACGTAAGCAGCGTGAAGTTGTTACAGGAAACCGCAAATAAACTGACAGACAAAAAAGACTGACTGCAAAACTAGTTAATCTTCGATGCAAAAACGTGAAAACTTCGTTCAAGGCACATGGTTCATGCTGCTGTTCAGCGCAGGTTACTGTCGACTCTGCAATAATTTTAAAAATTCGATAGTTTCATACAAGGCGATATTACATTTCTTCTCAAAGCCCCTCCTCAATGTCAACAACATTATTAGATAAATTGTCACACTAAGCACTAATTCAATTCGAACTTGATAGCTAATAGCTAAGTATTGAGAAACATAGCGGTGTAGGTCCTTGATGTAAGATTTGGAGTTGAGATTTTACACAGCAAATTGAACTGAATTGAATTAAAGTTTATTTTTCTCCATCAAATTACAAAATATACAATAACCGCATCCATTTTTCATCAAAATCAATGGTATATTCAGATTTGTACGGTCTAATGGCTACTAATACAAGTGAAGAGGATAGCGAACTGGCCAAGAGGTCATTTAGTCAGCAGTCAGCTGTCTTTTTATATGAAATAGTAAGTACACAGGCAGCACCAATGATGTACAGGCAAAGTTAATTAGCTTTAACTTTAGCTAACTACTAAAATTGGGTTGATAAATGTATGTTTAATTGAACAATATTACAATTTATTATGTTAGGTGGCAAAAAAATGCTATAAGCTTTTGACGTAGCACTGCATGAACAATGGGACAATTATCATAAGAATAAAACAATTATGCTTTGATAACAGAATACCCATAAGGAAACTAACCTATTTTGAAAAAAAGTATAGAATATTACACGAGTGAAAGACGTAATATTGAAAATCTTCTTGTTTAAGTGAAGACAACCACCAATCAGTATACCTTTGAGGAGAAAGGATTATTGACAACACAGATTCCAGCGCACACATCA
The DNA here is from genome assembly GCA_030141605.1 of Tubiluchus corallicola. Taxonomy (NCBI): domain Eukaryota; kingdom Metazoa; phylum Priapulida; class Priapulimorpha; order Priapulimorphida; family Tubiluchidae; genus Tubiluchus; species Tubiluchus corallicola. The sequence goes on from JAQGDQ010000193.1 coordinate 206,982, forward strand.
CAAGTAGAGAACCCGCCGCATGCTAACTTTATACTACAATGGACTCCATTCCCAGCATCATTATAGAAACAAACACTAGAGCCCATCAGACACATCAGCCTGGGCAGCGGCCTCAGTCTAGGAGGAACAATCCCCCGATGGGGCCTTTGACCGGTTAGACGGCGGAAATCTTCGAAACATAAACATGGCCGCGCACACCGAGTCAATTTAGTCAAACAAACATGCGTGTTAGTGTTTGACGAAAATAGAGGGCATAGCTAAAATATGCCGCCTCTAGAAGATTCATTTCAAATCATTACGCAAAATGCACATATTGTGTATTTGTCTACATTTGTCTAATACAAAATGTCTATCTTTGCCTATCTATGACCAATGACATCATTTCTACAAAAAAGTCTTTGTACATGAGGAGCCTGGGGAGTTTGATAGCACATGCCAGCATTCTCAGACATGTTACTAAGGTAAACAAACGGCGTTGATTGACTCATTATCGACGGATTATGTCTGGCATTGTTGCTTGTGATTAGGATTCTCACCTCATCATAACAAATAAACAAACAGGTAATGATGATGAACGCAGACAGGTGGATTGATAGGTGTGCGAACAGAGGCTGCAGTTACGCCAGAGAAAGGTTATTGGAAGCTAAAACCTTTAACATCATGCAAGAAATAATTATTGCTTCAAGTCTGAGCCTTCCTGGTTTCCGACACGAAATGTTTTCTCTAGATGAGGACACTAAAAATATTACGCCTGTGGTCTTGATGTTGCAGTTCTTGTTTTTGCTGTCGTTGTCATTGTTGCTGTTGTTGTTGTTGTTGTTGTCGTCGTCGTTGTTCTTGTTGTTATTTATTGTTCCTGTGTTCTTGTTGTTACAGTTGTTATCTAAAAACGTAAACGACAATCTTTGGGACAAACAAGGTGGTAAAATCATAACAAAGTAACACGTTAAAGCTTTCTGTGATGTCACTGATGCCCATTTCTCTAGTTTCAGTTCAGTTTTAACTTTTAGTTTTTAATATCCAAGACTACAAATTGTTCTGCAGCAAACGATAAAGCATCAAATATTGTGCAAAATTAAATTTGCTAGATATACACTGTTAAACACACAGACTTCTGTGCATTCCTAAAGCAAGTGTGGCAGTCTCACGAAGAAGTATAAAACGCTTGGCAAAGATTAATGCAGGCAAACAAAAAATTTATTCCGCGAAAATATAAAACTAAATGGTAGATGTACATAGTGCATACGACAAAAGTACATCTTATCAATCTAGACGATGACGGCTAAGAACACACATGGCCTATATATATAGATTGTACATTAAACAATACATCCGAAGCTTATCAGTTTCAGATAATGGCCAAGAATGCAAACAGTTATACACAGATTTAGGCTATAATTGCACATCAGCAAGCAATATATAGGGCGCAAACAGTAAACAAAATAACAGCAGCAGCAAATGTAGTGAAGAAAGAGGCAGTACGAATGCAGATAACATAAACAAATTCAACGTATCTATAAATACACGTAAATATGATATGGATTAGAGCAACCAAATATATACATCGATCTGCAAGTTAATCCAGGACACTTAAATAGCCTGCCAATAGTTTAGACTGCTAATAGTTTATACTTCTGATAGGCAATACGCCAAGGTAAACTAACCATTTAGCGCCTCGAATTATGTTTATTTTCAGGCACTTTTAACAAACTGCCTATTTGGAAAACAAAATAAACAAAATTTACAAACTAAAAGGTACAATTCAATCGCAGTTAGATCAGTGAGTTTCTGCTAATGCATGGTAGAAAAAATAACCCCAGCAAATCTAAAACTGAACATTTCCTGGTGCTACGTTTTTTTCTGAAAAGAAAGTCTCAGGTGCGTAGACATGAATGCGATTCGTGCGATTTTTTTTATTCAACTTACGTATTTCATTTTATTTGTGCGGAAAGTGCGGTTGGTCCAGTCCAATACAACATCTCCGCATTCGTAATGTTTGCGCATGCGTGTTTGTGTGTGTAACGGGGGATACACCTTTAGAAGGCAAAGAGACCTGAGGTTGTTGTCTCACCCAGCTGCACCATTAATAAACTAAATTGAATGGCTTCACTTGAAACATCAAGAAGATACCGACGCATGTAAACAATAAACAGCCTGTTACCATAGCAGAACCGACCATCTGCAGGGCAAAAAAAGAAGCCATTTGCGTAAAAACCACACGTGTGCGGTTTCGGGAAGGATAAATTAAACATGAGAGGTAAACAACGAGCACCCAGTGGTGGTGTCCAGAGTGACGTGATGACGTCAGCGAGAAAGAAACTACTCTCTGAAACCACTAAGAGATCTTTGTTAATGAGAATGTAATCATTATAGGCTGATGAACGTAAGTGAAGAGCATCAACAGATAGACTGGAACCTGCGTTAAGCTATAGAATTCATCACTAATGGATTTTCACTTAGTCAGCTAATGGTGCCCTGACATGTATACGCAAATAGAACACTGAAAAAAGCAAAAATAGAAATTTTCAACGTTTCATGTCCTGAAAATCAAGGTCAAGAAATTCCAAGTTAAAGACAATGTCAGCGAAAAACAACTTTGCTGACGCTTTTTTAATTCCAACAATTTCGAAAATCAATGAGTCTAGTGTTCGATTTATATGAACGCGACGAAGTACTGGCAAACGAAGTTGCCCGACCCATAGTCAACAATGAAATCTTGGATAACAAACACTGCATATTCGAATCTTACTTAAAAATTACTCACAGCACACTCGAAAATAAAAACAATGCTACTCACTACATAATAATACAAAACAAACTACACTGATGATGGTCATGATGATAATGATGATGATGATGATGATGATGATGATGATGATGATGATGATGATGATTTGATGGATCTTTCATTACGCCACTATTTGCAGGCTCAATACATTAGCGATGAAAATGAAATCCACGGTAGAAATTAATGACACACACTGTACACAATTACATAAAAATAAAAGAAACTGCACAAAATTATATATAAACAAATGCGTATAAACAAATACGTTAAAACGTACAAAATATATACAAAAAATGTTTAGGAAGTAAATGTGATTATAAAACAACAATTTCTAAAGTCGTAACAAGTTGTAGTGTTGACAAATTTCAATTTATATAAAAGGAAGAATCAAAGGAACTCCACCAGAGTGTACCTTTACTTTTCACTATGTTAACTTAATTTTTATAATCTGTATGACAATAAAATGACAGAAAATCATTCTGCTTACCTTTTCTATAGCTTTTAAACAATCTAGCAATGTCAGCTTGTACAGGCAGGCACCAAATGACGCATCTCTAAAAACAGACGAAAGAAAATACAGATTAAAACATTTAATTGAAAAAGATGATAAGTTCTGAAATGAATTCTTAAAAAAGCCACACGCGAAAAGCTGTTTAATTCGTTATAATGATCACCTTAATGACTTGTATTATAACACGTAATGACATATTTAAACAGAGATATGTTTAAGACCGAAATTTACAAATTCAATAGGACAACCTAAAAGTGTACATGTAATATAATATACATTGTGATATATACCCTATATGTTGACCCAAAAAGTCAATGCTTTTTAATAATTAATATTTGCCTAGGCCCCTCAATAAGCCGCAAACTGGGTGCGCGCATTAATAAAGCACTAGCTGTGCTAAAAATATTCAGAGAATTAATTTTCTGTAAGTTACCATGCATAAAGGCCTAAAAGCAATTGTCTTTGATCTATAGCGAAATGCATGTGTTGGTAATAAAAACTGAAACTTTAATTAGCAAATAACCGCGAATAATTAGAATTTTAATTAATGCAGGCAGAGCCTCTAGTTTATGCTTTATACTGTCGTTAAATTACCATAAGCGGCCATGCCAGTTTACGGAATTCTGCCAACAGCAAGGTTACGAGAGCAAAAATAAACCAAAATAAATAAATTGCTATTGAACTAAAAGCATAAGTTTAAGTGCATTGTAAACTTGCTTACATATTACAGTGTCTAAGTAGCTTTGTCCAAAAACCAAGATGGGGTGTTTCTAATGAGTGACGACCATGACTCAAGGCCAGAACTCATTAAGCCAAAGGGTTAATTTACACAAATATCATTGCAAAAGGCGTTACGGAGGAAAAAGTACACAAAAATTTACGAGGCGGTAATCAATCTTTGTTTTTTAAGTGCTCGAATCCTGACATTACAGCTTTGAAGCTTTCCATTTTTAGTTGAAAAAAAGTTAAAAATCAATATACTGCTATATAAAAATTACAAAACTGTAAAATATTTTGCATGTTAGCGAATTTCATGCAGCACGGCGCACAAACTAGAATTAGTAAATAAGTGGCCAAGCTTCAGCTGCTGGCAAATTGTATCCTTACCCGATTTATATACTCAAAAAACTCAAGACTGACAAAAAGATCTGCTTTTGAAATAAACAAGCAGGGAAATCCATCAAACGTCAAAACAACAATGTAAACAACTGAAGACCGATCCCACATTCCGTTTCAAAACTGAGGGAAGATATAAAAGGAAAAAGGGGAAGATGGAAGGCAGAGGCGGCAGAGACAGAGACAGATGGGGAAGGAGGGAGAGGAAGAGAGGGAGGGAGAGAGGGAGGAGAGAGAGAGAGAGAGAGAGGGAGAGAGGGAGGGAGAGAGGGAGAGAGAGAGAGAGAGTGAGAGAGAGAGGGAGAGAGAGAGAGAGTGAGAGAGAGAGGGAGAGAGAGAGAGAGGATGACTTGTTGATTCGCAGGTCAGCAGCATCTGGAGGCTGAATCGTGTGCGCTTAACTGCTTATAATTAGCTAGCTCGCAAATGCGATTATGGTCGTAATTAAAACAGCCGCGGAATAATTAATTAATCCAAGATTAATTAACAGCGCAAGGTCCTACGACCGTCAAGGGCTGAACGGTTAGATTAATTAGCACAGAGTAATTACTTTGAAAACGTCAAGGTGATTAAGTCAACAAAAGTCGTGAAAATTTCACCCTGAGCGTTTAATACATGGCTGTGTACGCGTCATGAAATCTTGCTACAAATCCCCAAATTTCCGCACGTGGGTATATAGTTTGTCCAGGACGATTTTAGCCACAAACATAATAGCCATCAAATGTAAGCGGCAAACATCCTGTAGCTATAGTTAGATTAGCCATTGGACAGTTTGCTATTCTAGGCTCAAGTTACCAGAAAGCCTGCTAAAAAGCACATCGTCATTGACACAGTTACTAACTCTAGGTGTATATATACCGCTGTGTATATTCACGTTTACATAATATCCAAAACCCGTAACAAGATCATGTTGAAAACAAATTGAGCTGGTGGAAAAGAGCCTCAACTAGATAACCGCCAGCTGCTTAATATAGAAGCCATTTTGCTAAATTGAGGAGACTCGAGCCGGAAGCCAGCTGTTCCAGTTTGTATCCAGCGGATTTCCGCGTCAGAGGAGGGGTTTTCCACCGCAATGATCGAATTCGCGCACCGCTAAAAAAAGGTTTACCAAACTTTCACTTGGCTAACGGTGTCAGTGGGGCAAATGCAGTTCAGTGAAATTACATTTAAATAACCACAACTTGACAACTAAATTATTTTTGAAAATTGCTCAGAGCCAATCGCTTGGAAAAATTACGAATCATAAATTGATAGGTATTACATCTGATAATAAGTGAAAATAATTTTATCAAATTTATCTGTGACGTAGCGGTCATTTGTCGGAAATTCTGTTTTTAAGAATGTGCTAATCTTTGGCAACGTGCTAATTTTTGGCCATATTTGGAACGAATTATACTTTCGACAGTTAAGCCATATTTAAGGCCACGGTGTGAATGTCACATAATATCTGGCAACAGTTGCTATCATTGGCTATGGCAATGCATCAAGCCGAATGTGGCGCCCTGTTAGTAAAGTGTCGGCGACGTTACTATGACTGGGCTTCGCTCGTTAAACGAATAAACTGTTAAACTTGTTTTAACAAGAAAGTAACCTTTAACAGTATGCTGTTTATAGTAACTACTGTGTGAAAACGCCCTTGTAATACTTGGAAGTCTCTTGATTCCACTTAGATATAAACAACTTTCTCCGAGTACGCTGACCCAGTGTTAATTCTATTGTTATCCATTATAATAGCTCCACCCCGATGGCAAACTGATGATTTTATGAGGGGCGTAATTGCAAAAGGGAGTCATAGCAACACAGTCAGAGATAACTTGAAAGTAATGCTTCAAAAAATCTTGCAAAACAAAGAGAAAATAAATGTTTTATAAACGAATCGTACGACAAAAACCACTAACAATACCGAAAAGAGAACCAGCAACCCAAAACTCTATTGTTGTAGGAATTCTATGAAAAGAGGAGCATTTGAAGGGCAAGGGTGGAGATGAAAAATGATGATGCTGTCAAAACTTTAGTCCATGCAGGCAAGACACAGTGATTACCGCCCATCAAAGACAACAAAACCAGAAAACGCCCGGCGTGATGTTATGCTAGCATGTCTGATTAAAGACCGATTTTGGAGGAACGTATATGGAATATGGAATATGATCAAATGGGCCTGCAGCATTGCTGTTCGTGACGAATTTAGAAAATTGAATATAATTACTGCACGCGGTTTAAAAATGAAGTAAAAGCAGAACGCACACTCTAAATTAGAAATTATTACACGTATTGCATATAAATGTAAACACACATTAAAAATTGACAATCTGTGATTCTCTGCAGTGAGCAAGAATCTAAAAACAGATACGTGCGACACTTTGTGTTGCTTGTGTAAAAAATTTACGCACAGCAAATTTAGCATTGATTACTGATGAGATAGGCCTACAAAATGCTGCGTATGCTGTTTTGATTTTTTTTACCGTCAGGAACTTTTTACACGTTTCTAATATGTTGATTAAAGCAAAACCGTACCCAATCGTAAACTGTAAGTCAAAACAATCTAGTCTTTAAAATATTGAAAGGAAACATGCTATTTTTTTCAAAAGTGACTTACGTGAAAGAATTATTACCACACAAACACAATTTCGCGTTCGCGCCACTAGTTCTTCGCTGCTACATGCATTTCGCCAGTCGCTAGTTAGACGGGCACAAGTGCTTGCATTTCAGAAACGCAGTCAACAAAAAAACAGGTGCTGTACCTCTCAGTTCAGATGTGTTAGTTTGTGACGAACTACAAACGTTCGACAGCTCATGCGTGAGCACAGCGGTAAATTTGAAATTGAATTTTTATCTTAAAACTTGCTTAGTTTTAGTACAACACACTGAATATCTTACAGTAGCACTGTACTTCAATTCTCGCTTTCGCAAACACGTGCAACACGCTCATGGAATATTTTTGTTGTTAAACATCACGTTAATTTGTAATGTCGTAAATAGTTGGGCTCGCCTGCAGTTAATTAAGTTTTTAATCTATAATTTAATTATATCAGAAACCGTTTTGCAGTGTTATTTGTGTTAAAATTATGCTTTTTATCGGATTTGAAAATGAGGTAGTATATGAAAAATCATCCTTTCAAGGTTCAATCTAAATCTGACCATTTTTAGCGATCATAACAGTACTGATTGTACTCGAACGTACAACCGATGGCGATTTTACGAAGGGAGGAAATCGGATTCCTTTCCTACCAAGATTATGAAATCAAATTATGCGATATTTTCAAGGTCACTCGTAACAGCAATTATTCTTGTGGGTGAATGGGTATAATAATGATAACAGACATTAAATTTCAGTTTCCGACTACAGTCACTAGCCAGTAAACCTTGCTACTTTCCAATAAGCAAATATGACTTATCATTTACTGTTGCATATTCTTCAAATGTCTTTTAGAAAAACAAGAACTTGGCAACCGTAGCTTAGGTCGAAATGGGCAGCTGAAATTATACAACAACAGAGGAAAAGAATGAATTTATTGAGTTATGGGCCGCCAAAGCAGTTCCGCATTAAGTTCACGAAAATGACAGTTCAACGTGGGATTTAACGGAAAGAATTACGTTAAACCGCCTCTGTTTAAATTAAATATGTTAAGGCGATATTGTATTATAAGGCGGACTTTTGTATGCACATCGGATTGCTAGAGAATATATACGTTATAAAATAATAACGCAAAAAACAACAAATTCTAAATATCAAATTATATTTATTTATGCATTTGAAAAATTCATTCAGAGCGATTAAGGTTTCTAAGAATTTTTAATCATCTACAAACCTTCGAATAACTGCTGATTATACAACACGATACAGTAATTACATTAAATTTATTTTCTATAAAAACAAGGGAGCAGATTGGGAATTGGTAATATCGCGAATATACAATAGAAATACAATGAATTACAATAGAAATAGTCAAATATGACATTCACGTTAAACTCGCTTAAACGTGCAGCCTTGTCTGCTAGTTCTGAAAATGCACTGATTGAAAATTTACTAATTTGAAAAAAACTTGAACTGAACGGGACTTGTTCAGAGCGGCAGTTCTGCAACAAGTGTATTAAATTTAAAGTTTTAACATTAACACATGACAATTCACAAAAGCATTATGTATTTGAAGCAGCCAGGCATTGAAAGATTGATCTGGTCCAATACCTAGTGGTAGACATGGCAAAATCAGGGAGACCAGTTATAGTTTTCCAACAGAAACCAGGAGAAAACTAATCAAGCAAGTTGGATGACTAGCCTGTCGCAAATAAAAACGGAACTTTTAACACAAAAGTTCAGCTTTTCTTGTTAAACATTTGAAAGACAAAACATAAGAGGAAACTTGTAAAAGCGAAATACATTAGCCCATGCGATAGCAGAGGGTGTACTGCTGTAGAGTCTGTGGGTGGGCACTCGAATTAATGCAAAAACCAGTTATGGAGGAAACAATTTTCTACGAACGTCATAAAATCTCTTGCCAGGGGAATTTCGTAATTAAAAATTAATTGCTTAATCGTCGAACTGCTAACAAGTCATCTTAATCAATTTACAGTCAGCTTCTGCTTTGCGTTGCTGCTCTAGTCAAGCATTTTAAATTAGAAACGTCACGGAAAGTCTCTATACGCGTGATACAGTAAGGTTGCTATAGACACAGTGTTGGAAACGCATTGAGTGATCGTCTTGCATGGCGAAGAAGCGCAGAAAATTATTGAAAAAAGAACCCCCGGGTATTAATCGATATAAGTTTTTGTTTGCAAAAGTTCATACGTGAAATCCTAGGAGGCGAAGCAGCCAAATGTAGATCAATGTCTATGTTTTGACGTAAGCCATAACAGATCGTAACAACAAAAGCCAAAAAGGAAAGCCAAAACGAGACGCCTGCATGTGCGTTTTTGCAAAAATAAATCATTAAAAAGGTTTAAAAAGTTATATAAAAATTTGAACGGCATCAAAATTTTCAACATTCGCTTCTAAAATGGTTAATTTTAATTTGCACACTTGGCGGGACAACAGCAAGCTTGGGTTAGAACTTGGAAAACACATTTTTCTATGCTCTTCAATGCTAAAAATTATCCCAAGCATTAGAGATGACGTGCAGCCCTTACTAAGTACATGTAATATGATCACTACAATTCATAATACATGCACAAACGGCACCTGTATGCAAGCTTCAGGGCCAAGAGCAAACAGGATCCGCGAGTTGCACAGGATAGCAGAGTACATTGTTATCCTGTGTTAAGTTGGCCCTCTCTACCTCTCTGCAAAACGTTCACTTTCCCTCAGACACTATGGCGTCTCTTTTCCTTGCCTTCCCACTTCCACAGGCAACCATGTTACCTGAGGAACGACTCGACCCCTCATCTTCCTAAACGCCTAACATCAAGAAAAAAAGAGCAAACTCTTTCCAGAGATCCACAGTGAGACTTGCAGAAGGGAGGGGTCAAATCCGGTTTCTTTTGACACGTAGTCACAAGATTGACAAAATAATTACAACTCCCAGAAAAATCACACATTGCAGACAGAATGGATGAGGAATCACGCCCCCACATCCCGCCAGAGCAGACTTTCCATCACGCCCCTATAAGGCAACAACATGCATTGATTTTTTTTTGCACAGAGCGTCTCTGGTCGTTAAAAAATGGGTTTGCGCCAATTTGCTAAATAAACTAAACTTTGATTAAGTCAACACGGAGCGGGATAGAATTCCATTTCACTTAACTCACTTTTCAAACACAAGTGAACGCTGGCGAGGAAATCTGATAAAACAAAAAGGAATTTTGTTTGCCAAAAAATTACCCTGTTATACAGTGGTTGCTCGGCGGTTTGAATTTCGCTAGACAAGAACTCGCTAAAATGCTTTTAGTTTGTGAACAAACCGACTAAAATTAACTTCAACCCTTCTGACAGCAAGTGGTTGCTCTTTTTTACATCGCACTACTAATTCTTACATAAAAAATCAATAACTGTGTAAAAAGTAACTCTACTTATGAAAAACGTACATCACTTATAAGAATTTTGACTTGTAATAGGTTAATAAATCTTCATCATAAATACACTGCAAATATTATGATACGAACTGGTAATAAACTTCATGTTGATGATGCTAATGTTCGCTTGACTAATGATTTCAACAAGGTCATAGTGATCACGCAAGATTCAACTCGCCTCCTGCTGCTGATGGCTATGATGATGTAGCAATCAATAAAAACAGTTTTTAAAAGAGTGCAACTTGACCGCAAGCGAGAGTGCTGCCATTTTTCTCACAGACCATAATGTGGTCACGCCGAAACTCTTGATCGACCACGCAGGGTGCATTTGGGAACAAAGCTTGTACCGCACACAAGTTACTGTGAGAATTTTAACATCTGCGGTGACACATTTCAGCGTATCTGTTATCCTTCACTCCAAAAGAAACAGAAAAACAGGCAGAGAGAGAGAGAGAGAGAGAGAGAGAGAGAGAGAGAGAGGGGGGGGGAAGGGAGGAAGGGAGGGAGAGGTAAAGAGAGAGAAAAAGAGAAAGTGACAAAAAGGGCAGGAAATGAGCATAACTATAAGGAAGAGGACAAGTTGGGGCAACAGGGCTGTTTCAGTGTCATAATTTCGGCGCAGAAGGGTTAACATCGATCACTTCGTGGATATTTTGTCAGCTGTGACCATGCACGCATTCTTTCTTTGAGCATACGAACCGACACAACAGCGTTGCCCGCCGGGTGTTGCAAATTCGAATTATTTATACGACCACAAATTAATAAATTTTACAGAATGGTGTCATAAAATTTTGATGAAACGAGTTCTGGGTACTAAACAGTAAATGTCTGCGATACCAGGCAATATACAGATGATATAACAGGTATAAGCAAAGATACTACTTACACAAAATACTAGTAGATGTAGCAACTTGAATTGACAATATGACATAGAGAAAAAACCAGGAAACATAAAGTAAAGTCTGTAACACAGGGAAAAAGTTACAAAGTAAAATGTGGTCATACTACATTAAAAGGAATGCCACATGTTTAGGCTAAAGAACAATTTAAATGTGAAAGGTCTCTTCATGATAATAAATTAATCGGGGATTTGCCAAAAATCTAATTTTAACTGCAACTACACTTTTTGCTAAAATAATCAGAAAACGACAACCATCTGAGTAAATGATTTCACCAACATCTCTGGCCTACTCTGGCGGGAAGCCTTTGATGCCATGAAAAAAAAGAAATTTGCATAAACAGCTTTAGGAATCGCTAAAAGTCTGTCACATTTTAGCCTATTATAATAATTTGAAATGCGTTTTGCCCTCGTAAAACTGCACTATCTTAACAATAAAATCGAAAATTTCCAGAAATCTGTGACTTTGCGGCGAGCGAAAACTCGCTAGGAAATCATATAAAACTGAATTAAAGTCGATTGATTAAAAGATGAAAGGCTAGCCGAAGAGAAGGTCGGTTATAAATCGCATACACTATTATACAAAACAAGGCAATGACGATTAAACACACAAAACTAGTCCGAATGCAAAGCATTGGATTAATCAGTGAACTTTCTTCTGCATACCTACCTGGATATATCATTTAGATGGCCATTTACTATTGTCGTGAATTCGTTTTTCTTAAAAATGTATAATGCAGAGTAACTCTATTGCGATGTCACAATATAAATACTAATTATGGAAGAGACGGCGAAATAGACAGCGTTATAGAGTTGCATCGCAAACAAATAATCCAACAGTTAAGAAAAAAATGAAGAAGAAACCCTAGCATTTTTTGAAATAACTTCTAGGTAACAAATAAATATTTTATACAGAAAATTACCGTGTAATTAACGACGAGTAGTTTCAGCAGTTATAAGACTACAAAATACCGTGACGTCAGCAAGCCTGTAAAATGCATCCCTGGGAAGATGCCACATGCGAAAACAGACACCATAAAGACCGTGCAAGAAGTTCCAGTAAATTCTCTAAATCATAACAACTCTGAAATGACGCATGGTCACGCACTCCAACAGTGGTGTCATGCAACGGTCAGTCAAGTCACCCAGAATTAATAAGCAACTTGGTAATCAAGAAGAAAAATCGTTAACGCAGTGAGAAAAATTCTAACAAAATACCATTTCATGATTTCGTCTCGTCGTTTAATAATTTTGGAAGCTTAGAGTATGAAACACAGGCCAGTGCATTATTGGAAAAAACAGTAATAGGGACAGGTATCAAAACAGAACAAAACAATAGTGCCAATGTACGCTAATAGTCAGATTACTTGCATAGTTCTTACACTGTTTTTTTAATGTTACAAGTGTTACGTATAATCTACTTTACTTAGCGTTTATAGGCAATTAAAAAAGATATCGTTTGAAAAATAATTTCCTGGTATATTACTACGTATTCCTTGTGCATGTATTTTACACTGTCTGATCTGTTCAACAAATACCGTGTTCCAAGACGCGGGGACTACATATACTGAGATGTATGTACATAGACTTGAAAGTTTTTTGAAAAAAGGCTTTTATAGGACCAAGTTATTGAGGTATTATCATCTAAAAATCACTGCACCTAAAAGTTACTGAGTTAAAATTAACACGGGGACTTGCATGGTGGGAATTTCGACACGCGACTGTTCATATAATCAAACTCTGTTTGATCATATGAACTCTGTAATCAAACAAGCAGTTCTACTTTGGAATTCTCTACCATTACAGGTTAAACAAATCAAGTCCCTATCAGCATTCAAAACAAAATTAAAATCACTAATATTAACCAGATATGAAATACCATCACACCAGTACGACAACATACACACTAATTCAGAATTCATATATCCACGTCATATTAATTAAATCATAGTTTTTCATTTTTTTTGTGCATAGTTGTAAATATGTTTGATTTTATTCGTCGTTACTTTCCATTACTGCACAGTAGTTTAGATTGCACTGACGCAAGTTTTTATTAACTAACACTGATTGATCATCTCTGTAAAGTTTTTATCAGTGATTATCAATGTATTTTAATGGCAAATAAAGATTATTATATATTATATTATATATTATAATATAATATATTATAATATATATATATATATATATATATATATATACAAAGAGAGAGGGAGAGGGAGGGAGAGAGAGTGTGTGTGTGGTAGAGAGAGACAGCGAGAGAAAAGGGAGAGACAGCAACGAGAGAGAGAGAGAAAGAAAGCGAGAGGGAGGGAGGGAGGGAGGGAGGGAGAGAGGGAGAGAGGGAGAAAGGGAGAGAGAGAGAGAGAGAGAGAGAGAGAGAGAGAGAGAGAGAGAGAGAGACAGACAGACAGACAGAGAGACTGAATGACATTTAGCAGGCTTTCTGGGAATGTGGTTATGTTTAAACCTGATACATTTCTCAGGAGTGTGTGTGTGTGCATGTGCAAAGTTGGCAGACAAATATACAAACATGCAAACATGTTAAGACGACAAATGAAGTTCAGTTACAGATCCTAGCTTATTGAGTGAGTATGAATGGCTTCTCTGTATGGCTTCACGTGGATTGCAGATGTGGTATGAAGTTTAGGCTTCACCTGTGTTCACATGGGTTGCAGATGTGGTGTGAACAACAGGGGCAGGTTATCGCCGATGTTTGTACCTAATTGCTTTGACTTTGTGAAGCAGCCTCAATGACAAATGACTAAAAGACTGTCTCATTTAAATCATTTAACTGTACTGTACAATGTTTTAAATCATCACTGCATTATTAATTATTTTATTTCCATTTCTTCTGTATTCTTTTGTATATTGTAAATACGCTCACGGACGCTTAACCCGAAATAAAATTTTACTTACTTACAAATGAAATGGCACGGTTAATTCTAAAAACATTTCCATATTACCTGTTAGTATATACATAATCACGAGAAGCAAAAAATGCTATGAGCAAATGAAAAATAGATTTATTCGAACTTTTGAGTTTTTTTATAGTTGCATAGTTTTACAGTATGAGTTTTTATCTTACTCTTAGTATTAAAAAGTCTGTAAGTATGTCCACATAATAACCAACAAATGGTAACCAACAATACGTCAAACTAGTACATGGACTCATAATTTTTTAGTCCTTTTAATAATCATGTTTTTTATCAAAAAAGTGGACATGGAATAATTCAAATACGATCAAAATTATTCATAAGGTTGTATGAATAAATTTCTTGCACTTTATTCCTGCAATAGGGGATGTCTTCAGTTGATTTTGAGACACCCGGAATGTCAAATACAGTATTTTAAGGCATTTTCCCAGTTTTGTGCACGTACTGCAGCTTACAAGAATAAATAAATTATTTTGTAATAAACACTATGTAGCTAGAGACGTATAGGAATATACTTATCTGTCGCAGCTCGTAAAATTATTAATATTACTTTATCACTAAACAAAGAAGAAAACTTTGTCATAGATTACATTGTATCTTTATCTTAATCAGGAAATAGTCTGCAAAAATACGGTGTTACACTGAGACTCTTTGGGCAATAACTACACGTTCAGTATCGTTTTTATCCTTCAAAATAATTTATGCTGTGTACGTATTGCGTGAAAAACAGCTTGTCGATATCGTATCGTTTGGGAAAAAAATATCGTATGGCATCGTTATCGTATGGCCAAATTTGTATCGTTTAACATCCTGAACCCTGGTAAAAAAAGTCTTAGGTAAAAAAGCCACAAGTAAAAAAGTCACAGAAAAAAGTCGCAGGAAAAAGTCATAAAGAAAAAGGCAGGGGAAAAAAGAAATAACCCTAACAGTAATGCTAATCCTAGCAAAAAGTAATTCTGACTTTTTTCCTAGCCGAAGTTGTGACTTTTTTCCTGTGATTTTATTACCGGTCACCAACATCCCTAGTTTAACTATCAATTGGTTAAATCATTTTTTAAACAAGTATAATAAATCTGGTTCTGGCTAGTTAAATCAGCAAGCTCATGGCCATGCGCTTTCCGGCTACTATAAATCTTCTTCCACGAAGCAGATAACGAGATAGTTGGAAAATAAAATGCTGTTGTTATTGTTTAACTGTTTACACACACTCTCGTTTGTAAACTTTTTAAACTGGAGCACAGATACTGAAAGTGTAAACAAATAATTTATCGCCTAAGCCAGTGCGTGTAGCGTTTCATTGTTTGAACCACTGACCCAAATTGTTCCTCGGCGTTTACTTGAAAGAACGCAAAGACGGTTTGTTAACAAAAGGTAGTTGAATTGAGTTGTTCGCATGGCAAATATTTGATCGATAATGAAAAATGCTTACCTAAATGGCAGGTAGGGCTGATTATTGCTAGACACTAAAGGCCTATACGCTTCCTCCGGCGTTCGCTTCAGATATATCACCTATGAAACACACAAAATAATGTTCTATATTATAATGCTAAGAAAGGACCTCATGGAACATTTACACTTGAAAATGAAAATCATTATCAGTAAAAAAGTATCGCCTTTATTCAACTTCCTACATTGTCAAGTAATTAACATTGTTAATATTAAGTAATGCTACGTCACTAGTATCCATACTCAGAGACACTACTACCGAAATACTCTATTTCAATCAGCCAATAAAGAAAACACAAAAATTACACGTTTTTTCTGCTGAAGGCAGTACGGCTGAATTTTGTATGGCCATGGGAACTATAGTGCTAACAAACAGCCAAAGGCAATCAAAGGAAGACAACTAAAAGTCCCGCATAAGCTCGAGAGATGAGGCTACTACAAGCAAACGTAAGTGTACTTCAAGAAGAACTGTGTAAGCCTCTTGAAGACGTGCGATTGCGTTCTTTTCACAGACTTCACGAGTATTTGTGTATACCTAGAGCGGAGAGTATTATAATGACTGGGTGCTGACCTCAGGGCCTGCGTGAAAAAGGCCGAGGGATATTCTCCAACTTCTCTGTGTTGTCTCGAAACAAATTCATGATTTTTAGAGACATACGTACTAGTACGTGGTTAAAAAAGTAATTATTAGGTTGCGATTGGACAAAGTTGTGATGAAAAATCTATAAAAATTAACTGGTCACATTGGAGGGACTTCCACTGGGTCCTATAAAATCCACGTCCTAATGAAGGTGCAAAATTGTTCAGCCTTTCTAATTTAGTATTGCCTTCGTGCACATTCTGCAACTAGTAAAGCAGTCTATGACTCCAAAAGGCCATTTTCCCATAACGCTCACGAAAACCAAGTAATTTTTTTATTCATCAGCAAATAATTTCGCAAATCTTCTCTGCATACTTGTAACTAGCGTAGGATCATAAAATTTATCACATTGAGCCAATAGGAGCAGACGCAGCTGCTGCCATATTAATTAGAATTATTGATTCTAGTTTAATTACCAATCAGCTGGTTAATAATTATCAAGGGAAGCAGAATTGCTGAAACATTGGGAACTAAGTAATGAGTTTCATTACTTGTCTGCATTCGTGCACCTGGAAATCTTCAAGAAGAGTGATCAGGGCACTACTTGTAGGACCGTGTTGCATTTTTCATTTAGAAGTTAGGAATGCGTACGAACTTATGTTAGAATAGCACATGATGGCATAAATTTGCATCATAAAATCATTTGCCAGAGGGGCTAACATACCTGTCCTTCACATTCCAGACAACATCCAAAGGAAAAGAGTCAACCTAGGAGTGCAAACAACAGAAAAGTTTCTGCTGTCGCGTCTCATTGTGTTTTGCTGCTCCTTATAAATTATAGATCCAGGTAGAATCACCAAGAATTCTGACTCACTCTTCCTACTGTCACAGAAGAGCAAGAGCGGGCCTAGGGTACAGCCCTGTGGACGTACATGGGACTTAAGCTAGATGCCAGTTTAAAAAATCGCAAGGAGTTTGAGCACAGTGTAGGTGTAGCCTGGCTGTCCTCGCCAAAGTAACCATTGATTTAATCTTACGATAGAGGTGGAGATTAGAAAAGCATAGGGAAGAAAAGACAAGAAAACAAAAGAAAGATGGCGATAGGAAGTTATACATTTCACTACATACAAAAAACTTACAGAAAAGTACTATATGTAGTATCGATCGAAAATGTTTCGTTTTACAGCAAACACATGCCTAAATTGGCGTAAATAACCGTTTAAGCGGGCCATGATTATGATATAGCTAATCTAGTTTTTTTGGAAAAGTGGACATTCTCAACAATAAATCAAAAGTTTTCAAGCACAAAATTCTGTAACAAACTGCCCTTTCTGTAACAAAACAACAAATATGAAAAAAAGAAAAGTACTATTTATACGAGCACGTATTTGAAGATACTCTGATTTACAACTTACATCACAACACCCCCATGTAAAGTAATATTCGCAATTTCTCGGCAGACAGAAAAAACCCAAACCAGTTGAGCATGTTGGAAACAAACAGGATAAGAGCCACTTTTGTATTGCTTGAGGAGGAGAGGGATAAATATCTCCAGAGGCGAATTTGTCACGCTTGGAGGAATGGAATGCGGGATGAGAGCCTACAAGGACTTGAGACGAATGCGGTGAGAGGTGTTAGAGATTTTGATACGACGCCAAAAAAACCCGGATCACGGTAAGAAGAAGGGAACATAAAAGAATTACTATCACTTCTGTAAGCAATGTTGCCCACAGTGTCGTGTATGGCATTAGTGTCCAGGGACTAGAAAGTTGTAGTAATCATGATTGATTACTACTGTGTGAAAGATGTAAGATAAAGTGCATGATGATGATTACAGAAATGTGTTGGAATACTTATGTACACTTTTAAATTTAAATAATAATCATTTTATTACTAGTTTCAAAATGACATTTTTAACTAACAACTCCAGAATGCGAATCATTGAGTTCTCGTTTATTGAATTTTTTTTCTGCCCAACTGCTTGGATATTTACCATTGTCGTAAAATCGAAAAAATTTAGAATACGGAGTAATTTTATATTGTAACAATAACTATATTGTCGCAACGTCACAATATTAGAACTGGCTAAAACTTATCATTACTCGAATACCTAGAGCAAGGCACCGGCATCACGGCAAAATAAACCTCTTTATAGAGTTATTCGCTTGTAACCAGAAAATGACAGTAAAATCTATTAGCTGAAAGAATGACTTTCATATAATGTCCTCCAACATTCAGCAACTAAAGACAAAGTCTAGAGAATTCATTTTGAATTCTTGATTTGGAATGTATTTTCCTAACTACGTGAAGGCTATAGAAACCAATATCAGACGAAGACAGGTAAAACTCGTGAAAAGAGAAGATCGACAAGTTCTAGCTACAGTTTTTATATTCCTTCAAGCGCGAACTCTGTCCTGTATTTGACACATTATGCAAACACCATACACGCACAGGGCTATAACATTTGCTTGAGCATTTTCCACAAACTTTGCTCAGCACACAAGACTTACTACACGAAATTTAACGTTGTGAAACGGTAAACTGTTTTCGGTTCAACAATTCGGGTGAATTTTTCGATTTGACACAAAAATGTACGACTGGCGACGTTTTAATAACATCTTACGCATGCATCCATTGTTGCTCAAAATTGCACAGTTCAGTTGACCCCCCAAACAACACAGTTGAAGTTGATGAAAATAATAATTATAAACTGCTGTCAGACATCCTAGAAGAAAATTTATGTCTACATTGAACCTCACTGGGGGTTGTCTGCCTTCTGTATGCACAAATGGCTGTGTGATTTCTGCCTGACCAAATTCTGAACCAAAGTTGACGCTTTAGGATAGTCTATAGTTTCTGCTCAGTACGACAAAAATTATATATTGTCCAAAATGTAAAAAAAATAGTGACAGACTGGCGGAGATTGGTGATACACACCAAGCATCAGGCCAATATGGACATTTTGTAAGCAGTATTAGTCATGCTTAGTAAATGGATGAGAAAACTGTGTAGCGTCTGCTAGAATGACTAGGGAGATTAAAGAGGACAAATTAAGGCCCAGATAAAACACGTTGCAGGAATTAATAAACATATGCCACCAATAAACTGAGGCCAGCACTGATGCTAATGACACCAGATCAGCATTCAGCAGTCTGTACATATGGATGGCTCGCTGTGTCATTGAGGACATTAAAGGGTAAATGAGTTATGCATTAGATTATCTTGGTTATTAAGGAGCGTGTATATGGTAAAACTAGGAAAAAATAATTACTGCCACAAATACTTACTTGATATGCTCCAATTAGGAAGGCGGCGTTGGATCGTTTTCTCTGGTCCTGGCCAGTATAATGAACTATCTTCTTTCGCGCTAGTGAAAATGACTGAAAATATAAACCGAAATTCGTCAGTTTGACAGACGTCTAGCATAGAAATCAAATGCGATGAAAATACAAAGTAACTTATATTGTCAATAGGTAAACTGTATTTGTATCATCGCCATAACTGTTACCGTCATCAGCTACTATCATTGCCGCCACTTCCACAGCCGTTACTATCAGCATCATCATTACTTTTCACTGTTATCATCAGTTTATTATTATAAAGTATTTTTGACACTAATAAAAAAATATATAAATAAAAATAAATAGTATCATCATATTCATTTACATCATCATCATCATCATCATCACCACTACCATCAAGATTATCACCATCATCATCTTCATCTTCGTTATCATCGTTAATCAAACAAAAACACAATAAATACATAAAAGGTAGTAAAACAATAAAATAATGCAGTAACGTTAATCAATGCATTAATTCGGCTAGAAAATGCGATAAATATCATAAAAGACAATTGAAAATCAAATATCAATGTAAGAAGCTGCAGAGACGAAAATGGCCTAATTTCTTACAAACACCGCAAGCGTACCCTGAGATTGACAGCAAGCAACTTTCTGATTGACATACAGAGAAATACTTGAAAATCGCACTCATTCATGTGTATTAACGACTGGCGCTTTCGCCGCGGGTCTAATAAATGGTTCGATGTGGCAAACAGTCTGGCTTCAAATCAATACGTACGTAGAAGAATTAATCCAAGTCCTGGAGAGACGCCAGGTACAACTTAAACACCACATGGGTAGATAGCTAATCAGGAAAAGAGGCAATGTCGGTTTGCACTGAAATAACTGGCATCGGAAATCAAAGGTTTTCGGTTCAATTCCTGGATTAAACTCAGATTTTGTCTCGCGATCTTGTGACTGTAATTTTTAGACAGTAAATTCATTAATCCATGAAATCGCAGTACTCGCTATGCAGACAGTTTTACTAAACAGCTCAGCAAGGTTGTTACTAATGTTATTGTTAGCTAAAATACATAAATTACAATTAACGGTACTTGTGACAATATTTTGGGTTTTTTAATGCAATGTCTATTAATGGAGCAAAAAATAATTCCGAGATGTCTGTTATGTAAGCCTATTGTTGTAGACACTAATTGCAATTGTACAGGAAAGCGTACACAGCAAATGGTGTCTATCATTTTGCTGCTACTTGATATACTTTCTTCCCAAAAAACAGCAGCCGTTTTCATGGTGTGCGTCTGACCACTGCTATTTTATTGTAAACAAGGCAGAGAATGAAAATAAACGTTAAGGGTTTCTGTCAATCGAGGAGCGACGGCCTCACTGAAGCCATACCGCACAGAGACGAAGTCGTCGCTAGGTCAGTGGTGACTTGCACGAACTCTGTGTACGCGTGAAGCCAGAGTTGCCGCATTGTTACAATTTATAGGAAACGTTTATCTCACTGCAGTGACAACTCATAGACAGCTGGGGGGTAACACAAAGTAGAAAAATCATTAGAGCTGGAGAAGCGCACTGCATATTTGTATTACAAATTTATACAAAACTGAAATCTGTTAACCACGGAATGACATGAATGAGAACAAAAAATACCGTTATGTTCCAATTGTAAAAAAAATTATTTTAACTTTTAATTACTAGCCAGTTTTTTTTTCCGCGGACAATATACAGTCTCTGTTAAACTTATACGTGTGCGCAATAAACTTAATCCAAGTCGATATTACATGACAGTATGCAAGTAACTGTATGTGATAAATTTAATTAGGTTCTTTGGCTTTTTTCTTAAATTTGCAAAAGAATGCGGTTTTTCGTGAAAGAGCTAAGCTCAGAAAATTATCACCAGATAACAACCGTAAATAAAGGGTTATACAATGATGGTGTTCCAAATTCCGGCCCGGAGTCTATAATCCCATTTAAATGAGCTATTCAATCTTCGAGGAACCTAAATACCACAAGTGTATCACTGCATATAAACTTCAAATCTTCATAGAAAACGCTGATTGATATGCTTGAGATCTAATAATACCGCACTCGAAATGACAGCAGCATAATAGCCACGCGGGGGCGGGACAATCGGAAACAAAAGGCAATACTTCAAACGGCAGAACTTTATGAAAGTCCTCTGGCATTTTGAGCCACAGACGGCAGAATTAAACCAATAAACTTTATTCGGGTCAGCTTAGACATTGGCTATGTTTTGCAGAATAATCTGCGCTCAGTATATATATAGACGACTATTTTCTAGCGAAATTGCTGGGTTAAGCCGACGATAATGTAGTCATTTGTGTTCAAAACTGCAGACTACTGGCGTATAATTAGCGACAAAATTGTGCATTTCTTGCCATTTACAAGTAGGGTGTGTAAGCACGGCTGAAAGCCAAGATAAAACTTTGAAAAGTTACTGCCACAAATGAAATTAACCCGTGTTTGTTTTTTTCTACTCACAGCCATAATGTCAGTTTCTGATTCAGGAAAAAAGTCATAATTAATTTTCGCCTAGGGTTAGGGTTGTTTATTTTTTCCTGAGTTTTTCTTCTGTGACTCACTTACTTGCTACCTTTTTGCCTGTAACTCTTTTTATCTGGACTCGATTTATAAAAGCCGAGTGCACCCAATAATCACTGAACAAATCACACTCATTATTTCAAGACTACCACATCTCCCTGACTGTGGAGCCGCCCTTCGAAGAGCATTGCTCTCATAAAGGTATAGTATAAATAATATGGATTTACGTTCGCGTACCTGAGCATACCATCACGCCATGAATTATCACGACCCGCGCATTAAATATTGATCAAGTATTTAATGACGTAGACGCTCCTATTAAAGATTAACGGCTGTACAAGTGACTAAGTGCGAAGCGAATTAAAAATTCAGTACAAACATTGCTGAATACCGACCACGAATGAATGATTTAAATGTTAAGTTAAACAATCGCCTAATCGTCACGTGAACACACTTTAAAGCAGCCTTAATGACCAGTGCTCTAGTTTCGATCTAAGAGGTCGACTTGGGAACTTTCGTTTTCGAAATGCGTACTCTATTAAAAACTGCACGCACGAGGGGTTTAGTAATATGTCTTTTACAAACAGAATATTAACTATGTATGTAGACCGTATTTGTAAGCCACCCTGCTCTTCGTGTTCTTTTTCGCAATCTCTAATCTTAATCATTTGTATCTGAAAACGTGATGTCATTTGTAGTCAGGTTTCTACATGCACACACGTTTTTAGCTGTCTTGTATCAATTGTTATTAAATCGTATTTTATTTGCATTGATGAGATTAAATCTTAAATAAAATAAACTCCTACGCGACAGATGCGGGGAAAATATAGCAATGGCGATAATGAAATTCATTTCGCTTCAGAAAGTATTACCTTGTTGCTCAAATAAACTGCAGTAAGACTAATGGAATGCCGGTGGGTCTTCACCACTAGGGGACGGGGGTAGATCGTTCCGGTCGATTCGAATCCGCGCTTTTCGGAGGCCCTGGTTCAGTGTTGGATTGTTGTCATGTAGAAATTGTATGTTTCAGCCAGTGTTTTGTAAAATCCAAAATGAACGTCAAAACAGAGAAATTAACGTTTAAAGACTTGCCAGTAAATTATCTTGGGTCTTTTATACCTAGCTGAACTAAGGAGGAACAGGCAATTAGATGTGATGATACACGCACTTATCCGTCTGGTTGCTGAATCGCAGAGGCCTTCACTATGGGCACTTATATACCTATATTATGCAATGGTTTCGTAACGAATCAAACCATCGCAATGCGTGTGTGGGGGGGGGGGTGAAAATAAACGCATTTCGCCCACGTTGCAATATTTTTTATTGATTCGCACATGGTGAAGGCAGTCACGAGGCATACACTTAAAAACCATAACACTAGAAATACAGCTCACAGGGTCCTATATAGTATCACACGGAGGGGGAGGAGGTATATCTGCAATACGGACGACAGTGTAGACGTGTTCTTAATGTGACTGAACAAAACTCAGAAGCAATATCATGAATTCCAAAGGCCTGTCAAATAACAACGCCACGATTACAATTTTTCTGCACGTTCGGTGCATTCAAACAAACACGTTTTCACGCGCGTTGAAATCGTTTTTGACAAGAGTTTCTGACATGAACTTCACTATGGAAATCAGCAGCCTTTTGTTGCACACAGTCACTGACCTTGACCATCCACGCCGTGAGTTCCTGACGCGATTACGTCCAAAATGCTGGCAAATACCACGCCCATTATGTAAATGTTATCTGGCTGGTGGCCAGTTTAACTTTAAGTCTAGAGCAAATAAACTTATCTTGCACCCAGGGATTTCAGAGCATAGCCAAATATGAGCAAAATCCAGTTGTGCTCATAATTAACCAACCGACCAACTAACGAGCCAATTAAAAAACCATCTAGCAGATTAAACATTCCATTTGCACATATCTATTTTGCACTAATGTTATTCTTTTTTGTGTTTAATACACATTCACATAACATAAATACTAATAACACGTTCACAATGAGCCAAATTTTAATCTCAACATAAGGGGAAGTAGGCCACGTCATTAAGCGTTTGATCCCAGTTTGAAGTATGCATAAAAAATTTTGCATATAAATCTTCTGCAAGAGTGAAAAATAGGAAAGCAATTAAATTGCATAGCAGGCGGCAACACAGCACACGCTTTGCTAATCAAACAGCTGACTGTTATTTCTGAAAATATTAGATTGATCAGATTGATCAAAGTTTCACGTCAAACACTGGCCCTTGCTCAATCAGCAGCCAAATTAAGAAAAAATACTGAATACCAGTGGAAAATTCATTCTCCAACTAACGTAAAATTTACTGTTTGCTCTGCCAAGTTAACCACTCCAATCTTCGAACAACATAAAAACTTTCGATGTGTAGACTTATATAAACAGAATTGATAAAAAATCGATAAAACCAGAAGAGAGCAGTTTCAATGAATGCGTACAACGGAGTACAATACAAGACGGACCACTTTAAGAAACAAAGCCAGCACAGGAGAAAATGTAGGCCCAATTAAAGCCAGCTCTATCGAACCAAAATTGAGTAAAGCCATCCACGGACCCACTATCTACTCTGAATACCTTCTCAGGATTTTTCCATAATTTTTGTACTGTCGGTTTGCACCAACTGAACTATGGCATTGATATTATATTTATCTGGGCATTTGAAAAACCTTCATATATTTCGTACTAAGCGACTTTGCTGTGCATATTTCACGATTACTATAAACACAAAGTACAACGGTTTAGTACTATTACTTAAACAATACAATAGTTTTACCAGAACGCAGCATATAGGCACACTCTAAGCCTTTTGATGCGGCATTCAGGGTAAAATACGACGAGCGAAAGACGACTTAATTAAAGGATGTTCTCAAAATCCTTGAGTAGCTTTCAACAAGTCATCCTTGCATACGGAAATATCGTCAGCCTTATTAGATAATCAAGCGTCTAATTAAGCGAGTGGAATGTACAGAGTGGAGCGTGTTGATTAAGGCTATGTGAGACAAGTGATAACACTCAAGATACACAAAGCCTTAACCTTTAAGTTACCTGTATCCTTCATGTGCTATAATCTACGCAAGTAAATGGTAAATGGGAAGGGACATGGGACGTACTGCACCACCCACACCGAGTTGTAAAATCATTAGCCCAAAATTCAGTTTCTGTGTCACCAGGGTAAAATGGTACTGGTATTTGTCACGCACACGAAAATCAGATGCGACATGGTGTCGCATTGTCTTTTCTGTCGCTACAGAGCAGCATCTGGAAGTATAGGCCTAACACAGGCAACACAGAATATTATTGTCGCCATATGGTCACGATTTTGAGACAAATGTGTTCAGAAAATACTGTCACCACGTTGGTACAATATTGGTAACAACATTGTACCAAAATTTTCGTCCAGTACTGGAAATACGTGGTTCACACATATTCATGAAATAATGGTATAATGTTATGGTAGGTTCACATTTCCATGTATGGTATCCAATTACTATTCATATGTGCAAAAGTATTGTGACAACGCTGGTACAATATTGTCTGCCTTGTTATGTATGATCAAACACATAGGGATTCTATATAGATATTGCTTAACTTACAAACTGAAGATGACTTAAAGACACACTTGCATATAATACTTCCTCTGTCTTCTAGAGAAATGACTTTGCACTAAATACGGTATAATATTGTCAGTATACTGGCGACAAATATGGTCAAATATACTGCCGACAAAACTCGGAGCAAAATTAGGAAAAATCAACCAAACCCGGTAAGAATATCTGTCTTTGGGTCTTCTCTGTCAGATCTGAATATTTCAATTAGCGGAGGTAAAGATCAGTACTGGGTAGTATAGTATGAAAAGCTGTTTTTGTGTAATAATGAGTTATCAGCTATAAAACTTTCAATTTCAATGCAGTTTCGAAGAGCCAGTATTTATGCCAGTGTCATTCACCATTATTATATATGGCCAGGTTGGTGGATGGGAGATTTGACAATTGCTAGGCCAGATTTCTAAGAGATCCTTTCGACTATACCTGTATTAACATTTTTAGAGATAGTTTAATAATTATATGTGTGTGATCGTTTTAAGAAAACCTTTATAGTGTAATATGCATAACGTGCAATAAGATACCTATATCTTATACAGCATCTTTGATATTTTATCTCTACGGGACCACTGGTAGTATTTTAATATTGTGATGAATGCTTATAAACTACCAGGTATAAACTGTAAACTGTAAACCATGTTTTAACGTTTAATAATTTGTCTATGCTTGTAACAAATGAATGAATGTCTTAACTACTATTGATTTCTTTACTGTATAAGCAAACATAAATTTTAGAAATATACAATGTGAATTCCTGCACACGTTTGATGTTATATACGTCAATAAATTTAATTAAACCATGTAGATGACTTGAAACCTGTGTTTTGCACGGTAAAACTACTAATGCCAGAAAATAAAAGCTGGCTTTTGTTTCCGAAATGACACGGCTCACAAACACGAGAGTGCTTAACTGTCCAAAAGACAGACAATATTATATTTA
Source organism: Tubiluchus corallicola (assembly GCA_030141605.1). Classification (NCBI taxonomy): domain Eukaryota; kingdom Metazoa; phylum Priapulida; class Priapulimorpha; order Priapulimorphida; family Tubiluchidae; genus Tubiluchus; species Tubiluchus corallicola. The sequence goes on from JAQGDQ010000193.1 coordinate 233,697, forward strand.
CTGTCGCTCATTTAACAGAGAATGTTAGCATTAACGACTATTTTGCGACTTACAGCAATACAGGTAAGGACACAGTATACAATAATGAATAACACATTTAAGTGCCCTGGCGTTGACAGCTGCTGGTATCGAACTCAAGACTACGTGGTTGCAGTTGATTCCGAAAATTAAATCACTCGGCCACCCACTCCAAGACGGTCATCCACAAACCCGTCATCCTAGGCACTAACACCCAACCCCCACGTCTTCACTGTTTAGCAACAATGACTGCAAATATCTGCGCCTTCAGCAAAATGCAAATTTCGCGACTTTTCTTTTCTCCATTATCTGCATTCTTTAGTTCAGGTAAACTCAGGTAATAAGGTTGTGAAATGCCCCAGACCCAGTCGCCTAGTCATGATTTATGCAAGTTTTTGACAAATGCCACTTTTCACGTTCCAGTTACAAAAACCGATTAGTCAGGGGCAGGAAATGTTTTACATATTTAAACCACAAGAAAACCCTTTACTTACAGAAAGCTAGAAAAATTCTTGAAATGAAATGCTGTATAAAACCGGTAGGCGCAGCCATTTTGACCGTAGGTCGTTTGAAACAAATTTAGATAATATTGCGTTAAGTTTGTGAAAATTAATAAGTGCACCGGCAGCGCACTTCAATAACCAGGCAAAAGTACAAATAACTGTATCTTGTGAATATAATTAAGATTATTTTTGGTACATCAGTAGTGCACTGGGAAAGTGCGTCAATGACATTTTACCGATTGGCGTGAACATTTAAATTTACTAAGAATTTTCTTTTCTAGTTACTGTACATAAGTTTTTCAAGCAGGTAAGCGTGATCCTATATAATGAAACTTGTGTGGAATATTTTTGGGACATACTTTAAATAAAATAAGCATTCTTTTCCTTTAAACGTTTTTGGCATAGTTTCAAAATCTTGCACAACAAATTCTATAGACTTAATGGGGGGGGGGGGGTGGAGGAGACCAGAACCCTTTCGAGCATAACTTATTCGGAGTAATTACATAATTTGTAAATGATTAATGTGACTCCCCAATGGCACTACCGCCAGTACTTCCAGTTCAATTTCAGTCGACGGCTAATTCAATGTTTGTCGTCTAGAAGGCCAAGCTTGAAATAACTGCAAATAAGGCCAGCAGACAAATGCGAAGGTAATCTTCACCGACGCTGCAATGCTGTCACGGTGCGAGATGTCAGATGAAATTGAAACCGTCGGCACCCTTTCAAATCGGCTTAAACCGGGAAAGAGTTAATCTGGCCGGAAAATGGCTACAGATTAGTCTATAAACGGATTCACTCCTTGAATCTCTCTGTCTCTCTCTCTGACTTTGTCTCTGTTTCACTCTTTGAATCTCTCTGTCGCTCTCTGACTTTGTCTCTGTTTCTGTCTCTGCTCTCACTCTCACCTGCTCTCTCGGACCGACAATTTAGAACCTATTTGATATTTTCTTCTCTACTTTTGTACAGATCCAACTACACTTTACAAATGAATTCATTGTTGAGATGAATTATTAATTCATTTCGGGGTTTAGATGATGAAATATAAATACATAAAATACATACACGAATAAAATAGCACTAAAAACTAACATAAAAAACTTATGTACAGTATAATACATGGGTATGATTACACATTTACAATTAAAATTATTCTCCATTTGCTAAAATTATTTGAGAATTCATACTGATATCAAAATTTAAAATACATTGTATAAAGTATTGCTAGAGTGATCTAATCGATTTTTAAAAGAATAAACAGTTTTTCGTACGATGATTACGTCAAAGTACCGAAGTTGCAAGCTGACACGCATTTGACTAGTGCTGCAATCATAGGGCAATGAAAATAGCTTCCTTGCACACTAATGTATTGTTATAGGTAACTTTTACTTCTTTTTTAATACAGGCATTGTAATTTCTCCACAACGGTATACACTTGTTCAATAGGTTTTAACCAATTGTATCTTTAACGTCTTTAGTACAAAATGAATAATTTCTAATAAGCGATTCTATTTTCTAAACACATACAATGTTTTTACATACTATCATCATATATCATACAGTCTACCAACGCTTCATACAACAAACACACGCGTCACACGCAAGAAGTGCCATTCACCTTAAAATTCAACAAAGGGCAGTTACACAAATTAAAAATTTCCGATGAAAATAAATGGCATGCTAGCATTAAGCCGTGACTTCTACCTGCACGGCCAGGTAACCATGCATCATCATCATCATCACCATCACGCTCTCAACTCACAGGTAAAAACTGGACGACCTTCAGGTGTAGTCTACCTGAAAATTGCGGGCAAACAGAACATTAACAGGTAGAGTGAGGATAATGTTTAATGCAATCAGTTACTGGGCATGAAAAGCAAATAGGTGGGATCGGCAGCAAAAACATTTAGCTTTAGTTTGAAAAAGCAACATTTATAAGTACAAACAGGATTATAGGTATTGACTTAAAAAGGTAAATTCCTTTTTATGGGCAAAATTCTAAAGTTTTGACAATTCCAAGACAGCTAAGAATAAAACTAACAAAAATTGTCTGCAATCCGATATACGTAATGTTACAACCTACTTACAACCAGGGTCGTTTTAATGGAATGGCACACTGGGCAGTTGCACGGGCCGCGGGCAACTGGAATTTGTTGGAATTATAATACAATAAATATACATGTATGTTTAATTTTACGGACCATTTATATTTATAGTCCTGTGAGTGGTTGTGTATATAGGGGCCCCAGTGCTCTGCTTTGGCCGGGGGCCCTATAATGCTGTTAAGACGGCCCTGCTTAGAACTATGACGCGCAAAATGGTAAATGAATCTGAATTCCTCTGATCGCAATCTATAAAAGCAGCAACATCAGCGGCAAAGACTGCAAGATTTAGCAAGAACTTACAGCAACAGCGAGAACGTCTCACAAGTTCGAGCGTAAATTCGGAATTTGGTCGAAAAAGCGAACATATTGCATCTAGCATGTTTTTCAGTGAAAATCTCAAAATGAACATTAAAAAGTTGTATAATAATGTACGACATTACACTGAAGCAAAAGTCTGCCTCCTGAAACATGAACAAACCATCCACACAAACAAATGAGTAACATTTAGACATCTCGTCGTTAAAGTGTAATTTATATCATCATGTATATTTTCATAGGCAAGTCTGTATTTCTGTAACAGATAAAAAAGTGAATAAACACGTCATTAGCGGCGTGAGATAATCAATTATCTCGAAGGCTAAAAATAGCGACTAGCGGAAAAAAGGAATCAGAAAAGAGAAAAAGGAAAGCACAAGAAAAAGAACGAGGTGTGGGGGAAACGAGACAGTGCATCACAAACAATGACGAAAGAAAGAAAGACGAAGAGAATGGCAGAGACAGCTGGATGTAAAAAAGACAGAGAGACAGAAAAAGGGTGAAAGAGAGGTGTGAATAGAGAAAGTAGGGGATAGGGGAGAGGAAGAGAGAGGGGGTAACAAAGTATCGGAAACTCAAAATCATCTTTCAGAACGTTAGCCATAGATGACAACGAAAATACATGTACATAAATATTAACATTTCGTTTTACTTGTACTTGGCTGTAGGTTAAACTAGTTACAAGACTGCAAGTGAAAGTGAACCATGCAGAAAACGGTCACACAAATGAGAATAATCAGATGCTGTTAGTACGATTAAAAGTATACCAGTACCTCAGCAGCCACACTTAAAGAATGCTGTGATGAGTTCATTCATTCATACAATGCTTCTGTGTATTGTCACAAACAATGTGTGCCTGATTTGATGTTATTCTGAAACTTGCCATTTCCACTTCCCTAGCGCACCTCATACTGTACTCCAACAACTTCGTCGATCTTATTATCATCCCACGGATTGGCGGGCAAAATTGAATCACGACCAAATGGTCAATCAGCCAAATTACATCTCAAGTAGAACCCTTGTTATTAATCCGCGAAAGTCAATCAGCCAGCGACGACAAAACGGCAACGGTTTTGCAGCTTAAACGCAGTAGTATACTTGGCTGCAAAGTGCAGTTGCAGGGGCGAAAATTCGTATTACATCGCAACTGCAAAAAAGAGGTACTAAGCCCAAAGGCACCCAATATCAAACGTTTTAGCTGTCCATAGGTCTTGGGCGTTGACAGACATTTTCCTTACATTGCACGCGATGTGTAATAAACGTTTACAACTTTTAAAAGAAGTTTAGGAAAAGGCTTCTAAGATCCCAGTTGTCAGCAATTATTCTCGTTGGCCTATTATGCATACATGAGCATCAAATCCGGGTGCATCTGTCATACAACACTTATTGAAGCCAGACAGACAGGAAACTACACTAGGAACTCTCCCGTTTCGGAGAGTTTTCTGTACTTACAGATGCACGAGGATGTGTACAACTTTAGTTAAATGGAAGCACATTTTCGCAAATTTAATTTACTATTGTTGACAAATATTAGAAGTGAATGAGTCAAGCTTAGAGGAAGAAACCAGATAAACAAGAAACCACATGGTGGAAGCGGAAGTGCGAAAACAGCAACTTCCTTGAGTAGCGGTTTCAATGAAAGAAATGAAATGCCTACAGAATTCTTTTTCCGAAAAATGAAAATTCAGCTATGTGGTTTATGCACTTCTAGGAAGCATAAAAACCGGGTATAGAAAAATTCGCCGATGAACAATGCGCTTACACATTACTTGTACGAATATGCGATGCACCTATGTGTACTTAACTCCTTAGGTCCACTTAGCTCCTCTGTATGTATGGTTGTGTATGTGTAGTAATTTATCTCTTTTAGTGCATTGGACGGCAATTTTAATGCTGAAATGCAAAATGAATTGAATTGAATTGTACATTGCAAACGAAATTGAAACCGTAAATGCTTTCAGTTTACTCTTACCCAAACAATGAAAAAAAAACGTGACTCAGTGACTAGAGTGGATTTTAAACCAGGATTAATTTCCATAAAATTTAATGCCTGTACGGAATTGAAACTTTTACACATTAGTGATGCCACCAGTTTTCAGCCTCAACTGGGTCAGATGAAGTAAAAAATAACATTTTTTTGTTTTCACTCCTTTGAAATTAGGACAATGTAGTCAGTGTAACAACTAACAATCAAGTTTGTGATTTTGAACTGTACCTATAGATTTGCTGGCTCAGTAGAATGAGAAAAATATTATAATTTGTAGATGTTACGTACTGATAATTCAACTTTGCTAATCAAGTACTTTTATCATGCTTGCAGTTGCCTTGACCATAAAATGCAACGTACCACAAAAATTGTCACGGAGAATAGAAATTTTGAAAAACGGATAGCATAGTGCGCATTACACTACATAACATATGCTTAGCACAGTAATTGATAGGGAAGGCTTGCTTTGAACGTACAACTAATGAGTTCACCCTTTTTTAACGTTAAAGGTCCATAATGTAATGACGTTGTGCCATATAGTGTTACCTAGTCACATGGGCACGATTATGATGCAAAATCAATCGCTGTGCATAGAAGATACACGCCAGCAGCGAATTCCGATAGTTGGTCGTTGCCAAGCCGGTTGATGACGTAAATTATGGTGCTTTAAACCCTATAACTACCAAGGACGATAACTTTGCAAAATAAGAAAATTATTTTCGTATATGTGTTTAGTATATTAATTTGATTCACTCGGTTAACTTATATTCTAGGAGAATTAAGCTCACGAAAGGAGTTTATCTGCGAATTAAATACGTTGGGGGCCCCAATATAACTACTTGAGGGATGCCAATAGCAGGGTTACAAATTAAGTAAAAATTCCATGTCCAAAGCTTGAAATTAATGGAAAATGATTTTGTATCATAACACAAAGCCGCGATTGAGGTCGTTTGATCAATCGTGCTTTTTCACAAAACTAAGCAACAAGGAAGCCGTAATATGTGATTTTAGAAAAGTCTCATATTAAGGCTTACGGAATAGGAAAACCTACACTGAACACACAGTTCAAACAAACTACACAGTTAACATAACATAATGTTACGTAACCTAACCTAACGCAGCACAACATAACATAATCTTTATTTTATTTTGTCACAAACACACACATAGATATAATACGAATGATAATATGAAAACATTTTTGAAGACAGGGCAGCAAAAGCCAATTCGTCATTTCGTGAAGCCAAGGTCAGCTGCCCTTTGATTAGTGATGATTGATATTATAAAGTTAACTGACTCTATATACAAGCAGAACATTCAAACATTTAATTTTGTACAATCAACACTCAGATAACTCAAAATCAAAAAATTTACATCATACATGTACAAAAATTTTGGTGCGACTGACTGGCTCAGCTTGCAGTCATCGCACTGCACATTTGATTACAAATTCAAACAATCACACTACACGAACTAATATCTACAATAAATTTTACGATAAGCTACAATAAACTATGTCAAATAAATGCAAAGCGCGACGCAGTTCAGAATTTCAACAAAGACACGTAAAAACGGACAACTTTTCACGTGACAATGACACTGTTATGTTGCATAGCTGCGCAGTGACTAGGCTCAGGTAACCGGATCTGAAGGTAATTAAATACCTGAGCTTGACACAAAAATCTACAAAACCATATAATTCAGCCACCGACAGTGGGAGCCGGCTCCCAAAACTTAACAACAACAAATAAATTACTGAATTCTGGCTACCCACGTTCTTCCAAACTTTTACAGGTGCAAATTCCTAGAAGATGGGTATTAAAATACATTCATAAGGGACTTACGGAAGTGCAAATACTAAGTAACTGCATAGCACGCCACGTGATATTATTTAATACAAATGGTAAACGAGCATTCCACCTCCCACGCTGCCCACACAAACCGTCAACAACAAACTGAGGAGCTTCGCGAGTTCGTGTAAATGAACAATTTCAATTTACCACATGCAGGCACCAGATTTTGTAAGTTTCCTAAGTAATATTATAGTGAAGTGGTATCTTATAAGCTAATATATATCACAGTAAGTTACCACACGACGTGATTTTTTTCTACCAGACTGTCAAGACACAGACAGAAATTTCTGCAATGCTATTTTTCATAAAAGCTTCCACTGCAACTTTGTGAATAAAAGTAAAAAGTCACAGGTAAAAAAGAAATAACGCTAACGCCAATCCTAACCCTTGCCAAAATTAATGATGACTTGACTTTTTTCCTAAACGAAATTTTGACTTTTTTCCTGAGACTTTAGTGCCGGTCACCAACTGTCTTATATGTAAAAGAAAGTATAGATAATGAATCTCCTACCTAAAAAGTCCCATCATTTTATTTGAATGGCCTAAACTAGGCAATCTCAAAGTTTCAAACTGAATTCCACCAGCTTATTGAAAACCCAATTGAGCAACAGTTTATTTATAACCGACAACTTTATTGACGTTATAAATTTAGTGCTCGGTAAAAAATAACCCCAATGTCTAAGTCAACTGATGTTGGAAAATATCTACTTCTGTAGCCAATTTAAGTTACGTGTTGAGAGGTAATCATAGCAAACAGGAACCTTATTTTTCATTTTCCAACATGTACAAATTACGATTTTCCAAGGAAATAAGGCGAAACCGATGAGTCACATAATGTGATCAGTTCAGTCAGATGTCCAAAGTTGAACGAAAACACAGCAATGCGGGTGGCTGAAGATATGGGTAGTCAGGTTCTGGTTTCTCGGATTAGTACTCAGTAGTCAAAGGCACTGGGGTGGGGTAGTCTGAACTTATGCCAAAAGTCATTGAACATTCCCTTCCTTTTTTGCACCCTAACACCAGCACCATTAATTGCATTAGAGTCAAACAAGCAGTGCTTCTGACTATACTGCAAGCAACAATTTATATAGATATCATGTCATGTCCATTTTATTAAAATATTAATTTAATTGTATAATCCTATGTATATCATGTCATATCATACCATATCGTGTTTTATTATATGTATTGTTGTATGGTGTTTTCGTAATAAAAAAAAACAATTAAGGCTTCTAAAGTTTAGGACCGCAAGCAACGCACTCCCTAATTCCAAAGCAGTGGACAAAAATTTGTCCCGTTTGAGAGTAGCGCTTACGAAACTCGCCCGGAACGCGTTCCCCTTGGGGCAAGGTCAGCAGTGGTTGGTTGGGTTCGTGCGTAAGTAGTTGCTTCTGGCTCGTTGCGTTGCTCAGTTTGAGATTTTTTATGCGCCTCAGAAGTTAATCCCCACTGGCATAGGTACAAGGTCGACTGTGCAGATACAGCAGTGCAAATAAAAATGACAGCATCTCTCATTAATCAAATGCCGCGTTGCATAGGTAAATTTACCTGAGATGATAAGAAAGCTCATCCGCGACAGGCCTTGACAGTGAATTTGTCGGTGAAAGTTTAAGCTTGCATGTTAACACAGAGCGCCTTAACTCAATGGACAGTTTGGTTTAAGTTCCTAATTAAGACAGATTACGAAGAGGGACTAATTATCTAGGCTACAGAGATCAACTATTGAATTAACTAGCCGTGTGGAGGGATTGAGAGTACCATTGAGGACTGTTTGCACTGAGTAAAGATAATAAGAAACTCACACAAACTGCACCTCAGCAGAAATAATCAGCAGAAAAAACGACACTGTGAGCCTAATGAAAAATAGTCGTAAAAGCAGTATTCACTACATGTATTTCTTGTCCCATAAAAAGTTTAAAACCCATTCGAATTCCACGCTACTAAGTAATGAGTTTGTGTAAAGTAAGCTGCGTCAATCCAATTTTCACGAGAAAATCTATTTATTTTTCAAAAGTATCCGCCAATGCTGTAAAACCTGCAAAAATTTAGCTAACCGGCCAGGAGATATGTTTACAGTTTCAATTTTTGATATGCAACACGCAAAACGCATTTTCTACACAACAAAGCACGTTCAAATAAAGCCTACAGGCTCTCCCAGACAGACACGCATGCGATATAACGCAATACCTGGAAAACAAACTTTCACAACGTGTGCAAAGAGTTAAACGACTCACCTTTAACTTCTTGTTTAGCTTACAGCAGTACCGGTATAGAAGGCCAAGATTTAAGGGTCCAAAGTCGGCGTAGAAACTGGAAAAAGTGAGAAAAAGTTAATGCTTTGATCACGAACAAAAACCAGCATCAAAGTTTCTTAAGTACGCAAGAATTAACATGTTGCCATGTGACTGCAAGTAAAGAATTTAACTGCTTTAGCAGCTAAATTTAAAGTGAATTGAAAATCATAATTATGGTTCAGTTCACGCTGCCGTCACGTGAAAATGCAAAGCAAAATTAAATTAGTTTAGCTAGTAAGTAGTAATGAAGACTCTCCTATATTTTATTGCAACATACTAGTGCGCAATAAATTAAGGGCTAACTATAGTTATTTAGCCTGTCGACAGTTACAAACGGTGCAATTTTTATCCAAATTAATGCCAACAGTGGACAAGGTGAAGGTCATGCACAAAGTTGGCACTGAGCCAAGACAATAATATGATGGCTTTTATCACCAAGTGAGCAAGAACTACATTTATGGGTTTATTTTACACAGGTCATAGTCAATTCATTGAGCAATCATTATTCATTTATTTTAACGCAACACATTAGCAATAATATTATGTACAACGATAATAAATTAATGTGAGTAGCCTTACTATGAACATACACTACAATTTTTTACTATTTTGGATTAGCAAATGTCTCAGACTCCTCAAACTCACTTCTGTATATAAATGTACATGTGTTATGGTATAATCAGAAAGCAAGACTCGTTAGAAAGTAGTGAAAGGAGAAAAATAATACATAACAACAGAAAATTGTGAGGTGATAGAAAAAAATTAGTTCTTCGGAGTTAAATGATACAGTGAATGAAGTTCATGTATGAGGTGATACAAAAGACAGAAAGGCTATTATTTGCAAAACCATTTGACGTAATATCAGGCAGATAGTAACTCGTTGCATGTCACTTAAAAAGCCTTAAATGTACAAGACAGATTTACGGGCATACCTACGCCCACCACATGCTTTGCTGGTGCCTCCACCCAAGCAAAAAAGCTGGTCAGTGACTTGACAGACAAAAGTAAAAGTACGATTAAAGGTGTATCGTACGGTTCTTATCGCGCGTGGAGCACGCAATCTTACCCTAGTGTTTGTTTTCTTGCTTAATGGTTTAAAATGGTCTTCTTGCCAAGCAAATTACATACTGATATAGCAGATAACTAAGATTTATAAGTATAATTATAGTGCACCTATTGCACTTTGACTTCAGCAACAAGTTTGAATATGAAATGATTATTTACTGCGGATATGCCTGTTTGTATGCATGTGCAGAAATGTAAGCTTTGTTAGCTGCATTAAATTGTAGCTAGTTATAATCAGACAAATGAAATATCTTTTGTTTTCAACTTCTTGTTTTTCGGGTTGCGCTCATCTTTCTAGTTACAACCTCGTTGCTTTGCGAGTTATAATAAAGTTGTTAAATTTATTCTTGTCGTCTTGGTGTTTGAGACAAAGCTGGTACATTCTTTAACTAATGGCGCAGACAAATGAAATAAGAGGGTGTAAGAAAATGTATCTAATGAGTCTCACTATGTTCTTGTAAGTGACCACACAGTAAACAATCAAATATTCGCCAAAAAGATGTTTAATTTCGGTGGTTCACGTGTACAAATCTAGGCCTAAACACGAACCAACTATAGATATTTTATTTATTATTATAGCTAGTAGTTACGGATCAGTCTTAGTACCTACAAAACCGCTCTGAAATCTCAATCAAAAGCATGGAGACCACCAGCTCATGCAGCCTCCTCCGCCCGGCTAGATCAAAACCATGTCACAAAAATCAAAACCAAAATCAGCGTTGTCAAGCCTCAACTAAAGTATATAGGCCGCCCTTGACAGCATACCTGGAACTTTGCCAAACACGGCGTCAGCAAATTCTTAACGTACAATTGCTAAACCTCATATGAATAAAATAACTCGAAAATTTCTCAGGAAAGAGCGATTAAAAGACGTTGATCTAAGGCAAAAACCACGCTGAGGTCACAAGGTTTCTAGTCCTTCAAGAATGACACACTTTTCACTGTTAACGATTAACTATAACACCATGCGCTCATAAGGTGAAATGCCGTAAGGTTACAATAGGTGATTTATACTCCTACAAAGCACACCAGTAACAGTATCTCGATTATTTCGTGATTGCCAAAATTTTGAAAATTCGAAATTAATAGCGTTTTTGTTGGTACTATGACAGACTGACTGCAAATCGAGGTTTTGTATGATAGTAGGGCAGCGTCAAATTTTCAATATGGACATTATGCTTTGTAGAAAGATATAAATTCGTTAATAATTCTTCTCCAAGCTCAAGGTTACGTCACGCAACAACATAATAAATCAAAAACTGTGTGATCGGTCTTGTACAGTATATAAACAAAACTATAGTATTCCGAGTTCAAACGACAGTTGAAATTGTGCTTATAATCACCATGCCATTGTGGACAGTAAACTCAACTCACTAGAGACGAGAGAAGAATAAAACCCAAATTGTCAGCTATTGTATTTGAGATGCTCTGCTCATATTTATAATTCACAGCTAAAAGGTTCGACAACATTCGGTAAAATCTACACTTCCTAGAGCTCTACGTGCTGTAAAGGCAGCTAAAAGCCACATAATCATTATACTACCAATTGACAGCAAGAGGTCTCTTTTACAGTCCTACAGACAGTGAAAGCAAAGACTGGCAGCTCACAGAAATGTGTCAGTAGTTTACGCACAGAGACGCTAAGCCTTATAATAGTGAGAGGTCACAAAGGGAAAAAATAACGGAATAAGACAGAAAGTATACCATTATAATTACTATAGTATTAGTATTTTATTGCAGTAATTCTTAATTGTAGACCTGTTTTATAGTGCATCGAACAACAATAATAATCATCGATTTATGCGGTTCACAAATAAATTATCATTACCATTATTATTTTATTCATTCAACACGAAATCTCCAACTACCGAAAAACTGCAGATTCTAAAGTATAAAATCATAACTACTGTACATATAAATTAACAGGTTGCTGAACGAAGGTTTCCAACACTAGACGCTCTTACAGGTGCCTTTATAAAGTTACTACTTTGCAATTAGCTAATTAAAATCAATCATTTTTTTATTTTGAAACAAACACTTTCACAGTTACGATTTACCATTTCTTGTGGCAAAGAATTATGATAAAATACTATGCTTTTCTGTTCTGAATTTATCAATAGAGCTTTCTTCAGTGGACTGAAAATCATATTAGCCATAAAAGAGCGAATTTCCTTAAAAGTTCATTAATTTATAAGTAGGCCTGCATAATATAGTGACTATGCTCACTGGCTCAAGGAAATTTCCAAAAAAATAAATTAATCGTTGATCCAAAAACAAAAATTAGACAAAAAAAATCACTTTGAAATTGAAAAATACATTAAAATATACTAGTTACATGTACATTCTAAAAACACCTCTGACTGAGAAACTTAATTTCAATGTAAGTAAAAGTTAAAAGTAGATGAGTTAAAGTTAAATTTGTTTCTGTACGTACTTTTCATAAACTAGTTCCTCGTCTATACAGAAGTAATGCACACTGGCTGTCGACCTGGGTTTGATGGCAGCTCGTATGGTTGCGAAATACAAACGATCTGCAATTTAATCAAAATTAATCAATAATCAATAGTACCATTAATATATACTATTATTACTATATACTAGTCTTATTCACAGAAAACAACAAGGGTTAAGATTATACACAACAAATTAGGCACACTATGTGTGCATATTTAAAAGTTTTTTACTTTTCACGAGACAAACAAATACATTCACTGCTGATTGAAGTTGATCACATTTCACACTGTTGTGCACTATTTAATTGCTAAGAGTAAGATAGATAATAATAATTGTATATACCTTTTATTATTTCACAATTCCACAGAAGTTCATTGTCATTGAGGTGTGACATTTTCTGGCACTGGAAAAAATTCGTAACAAGTATACAAGATTAACTACACAACTATATTCACTGTCACTTCATATATCTACAGTACCGTACTTACGGTATGTCGGTAAATTTGTTTTAGTCTATCTAAAGATATTTACAAACAGCGACAATTGTTTCTCGTTATATACACACGTAGTATATAAATACAACAATCCACGTTCATTGCACAAGGCTGAAGTCTCTAATGAAACGTTTTCACCTAAAATCTTTTGGATTTTGTAACAACTTGTTAACAACAAAAACGCCTCTTTCTCCTCTGGCTACAGCACTAGCCTTTAAACGGACACATGTATGATTGTGCTGTATTGCAGGTTTAAACATCGATAGCAAATTCACGTGACCACGGCGCTTAGCCAATCATACACTTACCAAAACATGCGTGGGCCCTTCGATTCTTCTACCCGCAGGGGTGCGATGCTTATACATATTTTTACATGGCCTACCACACGAGACATATATATTTCTTCGGTCAACAAACACAATGAGAATGCCAAATGGCTGTGTATTTTTATGAAAAGTTTCGCGAAATATGACGAAACATTGACGTCCCATCTTGTATAATTAAACGACAGCACCCTACGTTCAAGCGTATTGCTTGAACACGCCACCGTATCGTAAACAGAACGATTTTACCGCCGTTTCTCGGCAGTCATTTAAATTTTATGTAGCATTTTTGTTATTTGATGTTTTGCGCTTTGCGGATGTCGAAAGCGACAGAATTTCCTAGATCTTTAAACAAGAAAAATAAAAATTGTTATGGATTACCAGCCGGTACTGCGAATTTCTTTTTCTCCAAAACAACTTTGTATATGAATATGAATAGCTTTTGTTTGCAACAAAGCGCAAACTTAGAGGATGCATGTAAGATATATAACTGAGATCGTAAGGAGAGACTGGTGAAATGTAATAATTAGGCTCTTTGACCTTTTTGGGCCCCTAGGCTAAAGAAATTGTAAGGGGCAAGCCTCTGGTGGAGATACCTCTAACTCGCCCGCACTAGTTTTGAACATTTTCCACTCGTGATAAATATATTTTGGCGACATTTACATACCTGGAAGTAAATTTATTACAAATTGCTTAAGTAAACTACAGTAGTTATCTTTTGTTTGCCAAGAAAAATATTCCTTAAGAAATACCACTATTTTATTATTTATTGCAAACAAAATTAGCACATATTTCAACACGATCATAATGAAAAAAACAAATTTTTACAAAATATCACCAAAACTTCAGGCTGCAGCCTATAGGATAAACTGGCCCTCTTTCTACTAGGCTTATATTAGTAGACAAATTTTCATTTTTGGGTGCTGCTTTTGACTGTGGACTGTTCATTTGTAGTTTGGCAAACAAGGATTGCGTTGAAAACGATGTGAATGGTAGAATGTATGGATTCAATAGTGCTCATTTGGCTACTATCAAGTAAGGTCCAAAAGGTAAGTTTTTGCACCGTTTATCTATATGCTTCAGCAGTGAAAAACGTAAAAACGTGTTCAAACTTAAAATGTTGCTTAAATGGAAAAAGTCACGAGCTTTTCTTTTCGTAATTTTGTGACTATTCTACTTTTTTAATTTTCATACTTACCACGCGCGGGAGCACCGGCAGGACATGGCGAACGGGTGACATCAGACTCCGCAGTCATGTGTCTAAGTGACACAACTTTTACCAACATTCTCCCTAAGAAAAATCTCTAGGGACTTTCACAAGCAGGGTGAATTCAAACCCCCGCCCCCACCAAACGTTAAGCCAATGTTTCCGCGCTGTCTCGAGCCTAATGCATCGTTGCCATAACAAAGCGTTGCTTCGATACAACAAACGCGTCAAGTCCCGTTGCCATTGTCAACAGTGCTGCTAATGAGTCACAGTGTTGCTAGGAAACAACGAATGCGTTGCATCAATGTTGCTATGAGACTGTTGAAGTCTCAGTATCCTATAGAAACAACTATCAAATACGTAAAATTGCACAAGGAAGCAAAGTAATTAATTTTGCTAACTATGATGCCCTAATTTCAATAACTTTAAGTACAATATAGAAGAAGGTATCACCAATATTTGCAATACCAAGGTAAGTAATAAGTAAAAGGTGCTACAGCAAGAATGAAAGTCTCTCATTCAGAGGCACTCTGGCTACTAAAAACGTTATCTTTCAAAAATGCAATGGTGATATGCATATAGGCACAGTGACCTCATGATAAATAAAAAATTCATTCGATTTGAATCACGTTACATACTTTATAATGGAAAAAATAACTCATAATCTTTTTCTACAGTTTCAAAACAGTGGAACATTTTAGATTGTACTTCTGATTATGCAAAAATTTTAAAAAATACGTGAAAGAGATGATCCAGTTTGGGCACTTGTGTCACAATAAACAACATGCTGCACTGTCAGGTAAATGGCTACACCATAAGAGTAATGGTTACTGAATACAGATACAGATAGAAATTTAGAGCTATAAAACAACTGCAATTACACATTAAAATTATCTGTACATATTATATATTTATTGTGTTTAATAATATATTCGATCATTTACAATCATTTACAGCATGTACAATTTAAAAGAATTAGATTTTCCAAACTTAAACCTAGCTTTTCAGCACATCTTGTTGGTATGCTGATATGTAATAATTATCATGGCTGTTATTCAGAAATTATTTAAAAGCCCAAAATATGATTAGCACACAAAGGAAGGTGCTGCTGTTGCTGCTTCTACAATGTAAAATATGGTGGCTGATTTCTCCAATGTTTAATCAATGTTTCTTGTTTAAGAAATCACAATTTAAATATATTAATAATATAAAATGTTCATTGTAGCAATGGTACTGTAAGCGACAAAGAGATACAAATTATGCATCATTTTTTAGATACTGAGATTGCAAAAAACAAGCTATTTCCAAATAATTATATCAAATGTGAGCTGCTCTAAAACAGAGTTTAAAGAAGTGCTTTACGTTAACTATCCACCATGTGAATTCACTGTTAACTTTCCTCCAATATGTACCATTTCTTCAATTTGATTGACAGAAAACCGAGTTTTACTTTTCAGCTATCAAAATTTTCACTCAAATTAATAAATTCATTTAAAAAAATATTTACAATACAACAAATCTATAACACAATATAGACTTCTTGGGCATTCCAAGCCTGCATAAACAGACATGTACTAACAGTGTAAAACTAAAACAAGCTTTATTTTGGCATAAATGTATGACATGATTTTTCATATCTTGTATACAATGTTATTTACGTTCTAGTTTTATGTGTATGACTTAATTAAAAAAATAAAAGAGCAGACAATCCAGGATCTTGCAAAATATCTCAAGTCAACAAAACTCAGCAAGTTACGAAGAAGCTGCTAACAAGCACACAATCATGTAAGAAAATACAATAGGCGCCGCTTAACGGACTCACCATTAACAGACTTGTTCGCTTAATTGACTCAAAAACGCCTGGAATGGGCGCTTCTATTCAAATATACATAAAAACTGTCCGTAATTGATTCAATATTTTTCCTTCACATACCTAAAATGAGACATTCGTATGTGCCAAAAGAGCCTTTCCAACTTCTATGTCATCTTTACTTCGATTTTGTGCACATTAATATATGTCGAAACAATCATGTTAAGTACCGTTTTGTTTGTATGTAGGTACGTTTATCATGCGCTAATCCGCTAGCCCAGCTGTTCTGCTTTGAATCTGCTACCTGCTCATCCACTGTGTTACCCAAGAACTTCTGGAAGCTAAACACTTAATCACTTGTCTAGTAGTTTCCTTTTAAAGCTCTCGTTGCAAGTCACGCTTTCGCGCTTAATCAGTTAACAGTCAAAGATGCAGGCACAGTAATTTTTGCAAATAAACAGACTTGTGTGATTTAGAAAAGTATACTTTTTTAATTTATTGCTAATTCACTTAAATATAAATTAATATTTTAAAATATTTTTTTTTAATTGCAAAGAAATTTAGCCATTGCTTCATTTCCAACATTCATTAAAAACCATTATACTGCATATTAAGCTGATAACTCATACTTCTATACAAGTAATGCTACACCATGGGTTAATAAGTTCAGTCAGTTAACTGGGTCAAATCACTTTGATCCCAAAGTGAGTCTATTAAGCGGCGCCTCATGTAGAAAGAAATCATTTTTTAGAAAACTGTGCAATTTACGTAAACTGAGATTAAAACCTTATTTAATTTTTTAGACTATACATCAACACCCCAGCTTTGAAAAAGTCTGCAAAATTAACTAATAAGTCATTTAGTTTAAAAAGATTTACAATAAATTCTAATCATGCAAGTCAGCTCTAAGCAATGAAAATGATTTGACAATTTCAAGGTCACCTTTATGGCACCTGGATAGCACTTCGACAAGATTTCCCATTGCCATTTAAAACATGAAAATAAAAACCATGTTTGCGTAGAAAACATAGCACCAAGAACCCTTCATTTCAAATCACAAAATAGTTCTGATTTTTTAAATACCAAAATTTAATTAAACTGATCTCCACTTTATTTGCTTACGAACTTCTACGATCAACAAACTGAATTGCGATTAATTTATGGCAGTTCTGAGCACTTTGATTTAATTTTACGATTTCACTTCTTGTGACCAATTTTGTGCCAGTTCTTTGATTTACACTTTTATAATTTCAGTTTATCACTTCTAAATACATAAATTGCTGTTTATAGAACCAGATAGTCTTGCAAAGAATAACTGGGTGGCTGTAGAAATCAGACATATATAAAAATTGAATCACAAATCAGCTCAGAATTCACCTTATTTGACAAATGGATGTAATTAGTTATAAACCAATGTATGTTCGTGTATGTGATGAAAACAGCATTTCTAATATGCAAATCCTAATGTCATTGTTGTTCATTCAACTAAAAAATTCCGCTGATATCGTCATTGCTGATGCCCTGGCATCTGTGATGGCCAAAGAAGATGAGGACTAGTGTTGTCAAAAGTTTGAAAATTTGATGAAAACTGCTGTGTGCTTGGTGAATGTTGCCATGGTGATGTGCCTGCTAGAAACTGTGGTGGGGTCATGCTTTTGACTTCCGGTGTGCTTGGTTTACTTTGACTTTGTTTCTGAAAATAAATTTATTTTAAGTATCAAAGCTTTAAAAAACATTTCTCACATTCAAACGCTAAGCATTTTTCACAGTCTAAACAAAATGTTGCTCTGGTTGATACAACAGCATTTTGCCTTCCATGGAACATCTTGATGAAATCCTAAAGAAACCACTAATAAAAGCCTTGATAAAATCAGCTGCAACAGAATACAAGAAAAGCCAACTTTATATTCAGAAATTTGCATCTAGAAAGACATACACAAACAAAAAAATATTAAATGAAGTTTGCTACAGCTCAAACCTATAGAAAAGCTAACCTCTGCAATATATTGTTTAAAAATAAGAAGTGGAAACAAGATTTCCTCTAAGTAGGGGCCTTCAGTTGTGATAGTAGCTGGTCTCAGGACCCTATCATTGAAAGGAACTTTCACAATCAGTTGAGCGGCCAACTAAATACTTTGATCCTTTTAAACAATGTTAGGTGAGAATATCACTGTAATGCTGTTCTATGTAACAGTGCTTAGTTAGACTCGAAATTTGTAAAAGTTTAGGTAAATCTACTTTTACGCGCCCCACTGGGTGGCCAGCACAAAAAAAGGTCTGTTTGCTATTTTCCCCCTGCTGGTCTACAATGCAAACCACTCTGGAGTTTTTTGGACAAAAAACTTTCCAGTGCACTCATTTCTAGTTGAAATTCTGAGGTTTATTACATTTTACGAGAAAATTTATTGAAACCATTTGAAAAAAACAATTTTTTAAGCAAATTTAACATTTTAACATTACTGTTGTCGGATTATACTATTCCTACAATCCTTACTGGATTTCCAGGTTTATAAATTGGCAGATCCATTTCAGACCGTATCCCTAAAATACGGTGTATCTGATCTGGTCCCATCCCAACTTAATCTGTGATATATACACGTAAATATATTAAATATTAGCAACCTGTGAAACAGCTTCCTGACTCTGAACGTTTGTAAACCAAAGTTTCTGCACAGGTGGGTTTAGGAACTGAGGCGGCATGGACTGGGAACGGAATTGACTGGAGGTCAAATCTTGTGCCACGCTGCCAGCGCTAAAGTCCACATTCACTCTAGATGGGACTGGCGGATCGCGCAACAGTGGCAGAGACCCGGAATGCGGCAGCGCAGTTGCATGTCTAGTGTTATCACCTGCAGTAAGTGCATTCTGAAAACTACCAGCTTGATTAGCCGAGGAGTAAATTGCTACTGAACTACCTGCATTGATAAATGCGTTTTGTCGAGGGTGCACATTAGCGGCGTGAGGGCTCTGGAGAGACACAGGAAAATTTGGCTGCTCTCGTGAATGAAATAAATTATACTGGGGATATTGCATCTTTGAACTAGGCTGCTCAATGCTGTACCATGGAGAGCCTTGTGTAACTTGCTGCTGCTGCCATGACTGGTTAAAAAATACTTGGTTGGACATACTTGCATGTGGGGGTGTCTGCCTATAGTATCTTGTGGTTTGCTCGCGGTTCATAACCTCCAGTCTAGGGGGAGTAACGAGAGGATAAGGCAATAAGGGAATAGAGGAAGTTGGTGATTGAGGTCCTGTCCTTCCTTGGCTTCCCATATGAGGAATCATCACAGGCACAGAAACTGAAAATATACAGTTTATTATACACACGTTAAAATTTTTATTCACTTGCACTCCAGTCAGCATATTGCAAAATGATTTACTTAAGCACTAACGATAATTTTACTTATTTTCCATGCCAAATTTGCTCAAGAATATGAAGACACATTTCGGAGATTACTAAATGTTAAAAAGCAACATGCAAGGACTGTTGATTTGGCATTGCGGTCACAAAAACATGATTAGTGTAGCTGTGACTTACTGTTTGCAGATAAAAAAAACATTAACTGATTTCTTACATTAATGAAGTGAACACTTGGAAAACAAAATTATGTAAGGCTTGCCAATTAGCTGTAGATTTACAGTATTCACTTCGTTTTATTAATCCGCTCGGTAAAAAGCGTATACTGTTAGTTAGAGCAATGCAGTATGGCCAAAAGAGAGTAAAATTAATACAGCAAAAATAAATTATTCCACTGTAACTGGCATACCATTTCTGTTGGTTGGACTGGTGACGTTCTGTTGCTCGCTGCTGGGGTTTTTGAGTTCTCTGTCCTTTGTTTCTCTTTCAGCAATGAGTTGGCTCCGCTCTGCCGCTTCTTTTCTCCTGGCCTAGTGATGTAAAAAAATCTAGTTAAGTGACTGACGCAGCACTAATGTCAACACAGTACAAGCTCGTGGTTTATTTCTAATGTTAACAATTACTAGGTGTGAGTACTTGTTCAAATAGCAAAGTAAATTGCAAAGTTGGCAAATGATTTATATAGCATCAGATAAAATACAGCCTCCTAGGTACAGCTTCCTACATTCAGTTAGCGACCAAATAAGACTTGTCAGCTTTGTTAACTTCTCCAGAAATGTGTCAGTTTTTGCAGAGTTTAGCGACTAATCCTTGCCAATTATACACAAAAAGCAAAACTTTTGCCTGGGCCTGAAAGGGATTACAAAGAAAACACATTTAACTGTGGTTACAACATTATATGCTAAGTGTAAGGATGACTTCCACACAACATGTAAAAGTAATTAATTAAATACAGCCATGAATTTGTATGCTACAACAATATCTAAAGAGTAAGTAAATGGTTATGGTGTGTGCTTGGCAGCAAAATTTAAGCAGCACTGTGTCTGATGTACAAACAGTGGGACGATTACCGCACAATTGCTTTTAAAATACTACTGCTGGTTCAATCTGAGAAAATCTTTCTTAGTGATAAGTTATCTTCTGATCTTGCCAGAAGTGATAAGTTATCTTGTCACTCAGGACAACTTAACTTACCACAAAGTTATTTTTAGGGATACATTATCTTCTGATCTTCTGAATCAACCACCTTCAAAACTAGTACATCTTACTGCTGTTGACTCGCATTATTAAAGTATCATCATCAATTTTGTTAAAAAACCAAATGTGGAGGGTAAATGGCACCTTTTGCCTTCAGTTAATCTAGCAAAATACACACTTTTTTCTACAATACGGAACAAGTATTTGCTTCAAATGTTTTGCAAACCACATCTGGAACACAATAAGCAATATTCTCAGACAGTCTTAAAAATCCAGAAGTCTTAAAAATGAACTCCTATTTACAGTTCCTTTCAACATGAATTTTTAACTTAATCCACTATTATTTTAACTTACCCTTACGGTGTTTGGACATTCTTTTACAAAATGGCCGATCTTTCCACACAGTCGACAACCCCTGTCATTTGGTGGTTCACCGTCAGTCAATTTCCACGGGTCAAATAAGTAATTCTAAAACAAAAAGCATCGTTAATTGTAAAATTTAGTTGCAGTCTAATCACTTCTATTAGAATTTTTATAAATGATGACAGTCACCTCACCCCAGCACCAAAATAAATAATTATAAAACATTCCAACATCTAAAATTGAATAATCTAAAATGGCCAACTGTATAGCAAAATTCTGATTAACAGAACACCAACTACCAAACAACAGAATATTCAAAAAAATTTTCCCATACAACAGATTATCTAAAATGTCTCTTTTTTGTCATTGAATTTTCAATTTTTACACAAATTGTGATGCAGATTTATTAAAATTTGACCTATTAAGGCATGAAAACCAAAGTGCATTTCATCAAGTTCATACTACAGCAAACAATCAGAGCATTTGTATAGCGAGTGATAAATCTGAAGAATTCTTAAAAAATGACAGTCACATGTCTGGCCATGCCAAAGTTGGCATTAGGTTGTATAATAAAAGCTCTGCAATAATCACATAAAATGATAGTAGTAATTGTAATAGGTTTCTGAGATAATTTTTACACACATTGCAAAAAACAAATATAATTTTTTATAAACGAATGTCATACTGGGATAATAAAACAATAACTTCAAATAAGAGGGAATTTTTTATCATGTCACTTTTGCTGCTGTTTTTACCATACCTTCCATCCTTCTTCTTATCTCTAATCTTACTATTTTTTCCATTCCATCATGTCTACTAACCCCAACCATTCTTTCATTCACTCATTCGTGCCACCTTAACAAGCCAAACTTTCAAGCTGTCATACAGTAACTCTTTTATTTGGTTAATTTGACTTCATCAATGTTTTTTGTAATCTGTACTATTTTTTTTCTAATCATAATATATGTTGATGTATTGTATACATATTGCTGAAGTGAAATAAATTGATTTGAATTGATTTCAATTTTGGTTTAGTAGTTAAGCAAAAAACGACACGAAAAAATAATGGAATTCAAATGAATGAGAATGTTTCTCTTTTCTTAAAGCAAAACCAGATCCAATCTTAAACTCTAGGTCAAAACAATCTACTCTTTAAAATATTGAAAGGACACATACTGTTTTTTCAAAAATGACTTATGTGAAAGAATAATTACCACCCAAACACAATTTTGCATTTGCGCCACTAGTCCTTTGCTGTTACATGCATTTCGCCATTCGCTAGTTAGACGGTCACTGGCACCCGCATTTCTTAAAGGCATTATACAAAAACAGGTGCTGTACCTCTCAGTTCAGATGTATTAGTTTGAGACGAACTGCACACGTTTGGCAGCTCATGTGTGAACACAGCGGTAAATTTGAAATTTGAATTTTTATCTTAAAACATACCTAGCTTTAGTACAACACACTGAATATCTTACAGTAGCACTGAACTTCCATTTTCGCTTTCGCAAACACGTGCAACACGCTCGTAGAATATTTTTGCTACCGAAAATTATGTTAGTTTGTGATGCCATCAATAATTGGGCTCACCTGCCGTTAATTAAGTTTTAGTCATTTATTTATTTATTAGAAACGCTTTTGCAGTATTAACCGTGTTAAAATGTACACTATTGGACTTCAAAATGGGGTAGTATACGGAAAATCATCCTGTCTTCTTTTAAATCTTGCTTGTCCGCTCATAATAGTGAGTCAAAGACTCCTCAGCCATATAGAACTTCAAGCTTGATTACTTACATAAAGTGCAATAACGTTGCGAATAGGAGTGGGAGTTCCAAAATGTTGTCGTGCCTTAATGAAAGCCTTCAATATGTAAGAGCTCACTGCAAATTAAATGAAATTATTAAAAACAATCCGACATAATTGTACTTCGATCGAAAGCATTCTGCCCGAAGAGACTGAAAAACCAGCTAAATTCACAATTTTTGTACATTTTTCACACTTGAATAGTAAAAGGCAACTTACTCTTTCTTGAAAGCCCAGCACCGAGATTATGATTCAGATCAAAAGGATCTATAAAGAAAAAAACTTAAAATGCAGTCAGACAATAATGAAAAAAACATGTCTGAAAAACAAAAGGGAAATAAGACAACAAGAAACAGAAACAAACATTCGCAATATCAGTAGCCATTTTCCATGTGCTTACAAAAAAAATGTTTTAACTAATTTCATTTTAGCATATATAATCGAGCATATAAAATATTAAAAAGAAAATGATTTAAAAAACTACTAACTAAAAAACATTGCATAGTCTCTACTAAAAAAATCTACTGCTGAGACTGCAAAGACAATCTTTAATCTTATCAATTCTTGTTTAATGAACATAAGTCACATTGAAGATAAGTATATCTAACACAAATAGTTGGTCAGCACTGTGCAATTAACTAGTTAACTCGTTACTTTAGCTAGCAGCCACTTTCATAGTTAGTTTGGTTAAACGGCTAAGTTTAGCTAGTTAGTTTGCCTGACAAATTTTTAGCACATTACAGAAGAAACAAGAAAAGGCAGAAAAAGCCCAAGTTTTGCACTTATTGAAATTCTCTCTTCGTTACTTTAAGTAAGGAAACATTTTATTTCTATCTAAAAGTTCATAGAACACACACACGCGCGCACGCACACGTTTACATGCACACCCACCCAACCACCCACACACACGCACGCACACATACATATGTATACTGCAAACACGAAATTGACATAGGAGATAATTTACAGAAGTCTAAAGAGGCTACAAACAGAAAGTGCATTTAGTGAATGCAATTGGAAATAAACACAAAATTAACTGCACTTTAGAATATCTAACGTAATTTACCAATGACTTGGCAATCACAGCATACTGTAGCGCCACATGGCAAATTAATGAAATTACACTTCACAACCTGGTCCGGAATGCGAAGGATTACCTTCTTAGTTTATGAAGTCATACATAGTTTTTTCTGCATAAATACCTGGATATGATGTTTAGAATACATTTTACTGTTGTCATAAAACCCATTTGGTGAATATGTTATTTAGCATGTCATTTATTGTGGCCATAGAATCCATTTTATTGTAAAAATTTAGAATACGATGTTATTCTATTGTGACATTATATTACAAAAACTGGCCGAAACTTATTACATGAACAACAACGAGAACAAGACTGTCTTCACTACAAAACAAGTCTGTTTATAAGTTTACATTGAGAGTAAACCCAACAAGCTTCACAATACAAGGTGAACCTTATACCGTAAAATAAAACTTTCCACCACCTTTTACAATTACAGTCAAAACCTCGTTATGACACTAAATACGGCGCTATAGCGAAGTTGGCGATAAGGCGAGGTTCATTAATACTAAAGCCATTCTACTGTGTAACCTCTACTTTGTTGCCTAGTTAATTTTAATAAGTGATAAACAACAAAATATTATTACACCTACAACAATGTGTGTTATATACTGTGTATTTTTTGCTGCATTAACAATGCAGGTGTAGTTCTACTGCAGTACCTTGCAAAACTTTTAGGTAACACAACATGGAGAAGAAATCTTGTGAAATGCTGGTTAATTAACCTATTGCTGATAAGAGAAATATGCACCCATAATAAGTTCTACCCACGCTCCCAACGCAATATTACTGGACAGTCAGACTACAATTAGTCACTGCTTATAACTTGACCTTCAGTCAAGCAGCTTTAACAGCCATTAAATTCACATCAGTTCAGTACTGAACCTCATGCAACTGTCCTAGTCTTAAAATGCATACTCTTTGCTCAAAACCTCAACATTCACTTTCATACAGTCGCTTGCTCAGAAACCGAAATCATAATTTAAACACCGTATTTGTTTTCTTATCAGAGATAATTGTTTTTACAATGTTATAGCTTTTTTTACCAGTAATTGATTGTGCTTTATCATGGCTGGGTTTCTAACGGGGTTGATTTATTATGTAAAATTGACTTTTGGCAAAGCAAATACGTTGGCGGATGGCGACAGGCGAGGTTGGCAGTATTCCCTATAGTTAATATAATATACTATGGAAATCAGAACAGGGAAAAAGCTGGCGTTAGGCAAGGCTAGCGTTATAAAGGAGGGGCGGTATAACGAGATCAGTTCTCACACAAATATTTACTATCATCGATACCTTCTATAGCAATGGTTTTGTTGTTCCACAGTTTCTCAAAACGAGTTAAAGGCTTCAGCTGCCGAATGGAAACAACATTTTCTTTAAAGTTGAACCGCTCTGTATAAAAGCGCAACATTCCCAGCCATAAGTCACCGACGGATAACACGTTTGCATCCCAGTACGGCCATTTCTCACGCTAAAAATGGTAATAGTAATAAAAAATAACAAGTACAAAAAGTAATAATGTGGCTCTTATTAACTATATTCTCAAAAATGAAACCCAAATAAAATAATACAGTTCTGTCATTTATGCAATTATTCACAAAACACTTAATTTCTGCTTGTGCTTCTGAAAAAGGTTTTGTAAAAAATGTATAAATCGGTTTCGTGCTAATAAAAAGACTGTGTAATCATTTGGTAACTCATTATAGGACGTAGTTTTTGACATTTTATATTTATAACATTATGGCATCTGAGATTAAAAGATGACACTTTCGTTTGTATTATGCACTTAACAGCCTTGCCTACGCAATTAAATGTGCAACCAGGAAACGACAGTCTACTCCTTTTTATATAATTTTTTGGATCACAATATAAAAAACAAAGAGAAAAGCAAGACATTTAAATAAATAAATACATACATATACTAAAAATATTTATTGATTTTAATCCTAAATAAATCCTAACATAAAAAGCTTTAACTAGATTAGAACAAAAACTCTTTTAAATGAGTCATACCAGTTGATTGGTGTCATCAAAGAACCATGCATTCCAACCATCTACTATAACTTCAGGCATCTTTCCTTCATACAGCTACAACATAAAACTGTTTGATTGAACTGTGTAATTACAAAAAAAAATATTAAAAAAAATATTTCTTGTACTAAGTAACAAATCTGAACAACACAAATATACTGAATTTTGGACAATATTGCTTACAACGACATTTTGAAATCAGATAAGTGAAATCGTTTCCTGTGAAACCAATGATTCAGTTTTTAATAATTTCCAAATTGTCTGTTTCCGTTATCAATGACAAACACATTTAACCACTTTTAGTCCATCGATACGAAATAGTAATATTCGGGTTTGTTTACACACAGCATGAGCAACATTGATGTTGCAAGACAACAATCTCGAGTGCTAAGTCAAAACGTGAATGAATTACCTGACAATAATATAGACGTGCTTAACATGTCATGTTACACACAGCATAATACAAACTGTTACCTCTTGTAAGACAGGTATGACTGGAGGTTGGCACTGCTGTAGGTAGTAGATCACTAGCAAAATGTATGCATAAGATGACAAGCTACCCCTTGAAGCATCTCCCATATCACATGCCTAAATCAAGTTGCAGCAATATACATTACTTTAACAATAAGAATCATTACTTTAACAATTATGTCGACAAATGGAAATATCATTAAACTGAAATTGAATTGTCACAGCGTGCATTTGGCTGCAAAGTTAAGCAGTGCTACATCTGATTAGCAAGTGGATGGATGATCAAACGGCAAAACTGTCTCTGGATGACTCTATCTAAAACACTCATACGGGTTCTTCTCTCACTAAGGGCACCTCCGCTGGTTCAGCATCTCATCTATCAGGTTATCATATATTTAAAAAATTTTGGTCTTGCGTGAAATTTAATTTTAATTCTGTCTTGTCAAAACCTTTCTATATATAGCAGAGAAAGGTAAAAGTAATTTATAAGCTATCACTATTTTTAAATTGCCATGGAATTAAATAACTACATACCCGAGTAATCCCACTTGACTCATGCACTTAGTTATTAAACAATGAAATAACTACATACCCGGGTGATCCCACTTGACTCATTCACTTAGTTATTAAACAATGAAATAACTACATACCCGGGTGATCCCACTTGACTCATTCACTTAGTTATTAAACAATGAAATAACTACATAACCGAGTAATCCCACTTGTTTCATTCACTTAGTTATTAAACAATGAAATAACTACATACCCGGGTAATCCCACTTGACTCATTCACTTAGTTATTAAACAATGAAATAACTACATAACCGAGTAATCCCACTTGACTCATTCACTTAGTTATTAAACAATGAAATAACTACATACCCGGGTAATCCCACTTGACTCATTCACTTAGTTATTAAACAATGAAATAACTACATACCCGGGTGATCCCACTTGACTCATTCACTTAGTTATTAAACAATGAAATAACTACATACCCGGGTGATCCTACTTGACTCATGCACTTAGTTATTAAACAATGAAATAACTACATACCCGGGTAATCCCACTTGACTCATTCACTTAGTTATTAAACAATGAAATAACTACATACCCGGGTGATCCTACTTAACTCATGCACTTAGTTATTAAACAATTTTTGAACATTTTAAGTGCTTAGCTCGTATAAAAATGATTTTAACGATCAATTATGATCACCAAGTTTAATTGCTCTTTTACACTTGGAT
The DNA here is from genome assembly GCA_030141605.1 of Tubiluchus corallicola. Classification (NCBI taxonomy): domain Eukaryota; kingdom Metazoa; phylum Priapulida; class Priapulimorpha; order Priapulimorphida; family Tubiluchidae; genus Tubiluchus; species Tubiluchus corallicola. The sequence goes on from JAQGDQ010000193.1 coordinate 261,676, forward strand.
CCAAACTACATATTTACAGAACAGCAAGCAAATAAACATGAATTTATGTGATACGGTGCCTTCACGAGATTTCGGTTAACTTAGGCCTTAAAAATCATAGCAATCGAACAACGAAAGTGCTGAAGAAATTTGCATCCAACATTGAAGGCTGAGAAAAATAAATGCAAAGTTGACAAAAATACTCATTGTAAGCAAGTATCCTTACTTTGGCAAAAGCTTTCACCACGTAGCCCAATACTTTGACTCTAATGTCCAAGTTCGAATACAAGCGTAGCATTCTTGTGTTGTGCTGTGCCTGCAAAATTCAGTAAACCAAATTACACTAAATAAGGAAGCTATGTAAAGCCCGTAGTACATACAGCACATTGTACAAAAGTAACTGTGCACAGTAAATTCAATATGTAATTGCATATTGTGTACAGTGCACATATTGCTTATGAGGAGTCATACTGTGCTTTTCTTCAGCTGGGCCTCAGAGTTAAATCTATTAAAATGCAAAATAATGCTTGACATGAAGAATGTGATAATTTTTCCTTGAATTTACAAATTCTGAAAATGCTGTCAAAAAGTGCCTTTACAATTTTATCTAACACACGTGTTATCACTCTTAATATTGTGACAAAAAAAATTAACTGTGCGTAGTCTGTGCATAGAGTGGTATACTAGCAGGCTCTTGCTTAGGAAAAAGATGAACTAGGTAAGGTTCAAGCTAGTTGTTAAAACTTTCACTATTACAATAGCTTGGGGTGCGAGAAGTTGTCAAGTGTACACAAACGCATTATCTGGTACAGTTAACCTTCGACCTTTTACGATCACCAGCAACCATTCAGGAATGGTTTGTGGTTCTGCAGGTTGCACCTGCTCAACAGGCTGCCGCTCCCCATTTCTCCTTTCATTACAACAATGTAAAAAACATATAAGACAAAAGATAAAAGATATATAACATAGTTAAGTACGTAATAATTGTTACCAATTATTAATGCAAGACTGCACTTACCAAGAGATTGTACAGGCTAATGTCACCTTCTAAATTTGACTTTCGAAACTTGAACTTCACAATAGGCACTTTGGCTGTTGAGATGGCAGTGATGTTATACAAAGATTTGTTACCTTTCAAGTGTTTCGCTAAATCTTCAATTATTTCGGCATAGTTCAGTTTCTAAACGAAACATGAATTATAAGTTTTGGAGTATTATAATATTATATAAAATTATATTTTTACATACAAACTTGAGCTGATTTTAACAGAATATTATAGTAAACCCACAATTACTTCATTAAAGGAACAAACGCATCAAGTTTGTCTGCGTATTAAGCTATGCTATCAACAATCAATTCAAAAATTGAATAAAATAACCAAAAAATAATAATTTACTTATTTTTTTATTAATTTTTCCAGTCTACTAGTAATATTGTTTTCATAATTTAAAGAATTATAAACGTGAATATAAACAAAATATAAATTTATTAATAAAATGCTCCAGAGCTTACTATCACTATAGGCAACTATAGTGTAATTTCAAATTACGTAGCCATTTAGAAAACTAAATCCAATCAAAATCGGTTGACAATAAATATACTGTATAAATTTTACATGCTGCTTAAATGAATACAGATTTGCTATATATTTTTGAGTATCAGTATAGATACATTTGAGACCTCATGGGGATGTCACTCAGCAGCTGCTAAGAATCTAAAATATAAAAACTTAATATTAATCACGGATTGTAGCTGAATGAGTACTTTTGGTTCATTCAACTATATTTGTTAGTAGTTTCTAATAATTTAAAAGATAGAATATACTCACTTCGCCAGTGTCATCGCCTAATGTCATACAGATGTCCATGTCACTGTGGAGAAAACCAAATCCATTCACGGATGATCCAAACAGCGTCAACTTCGCATCTAAAAAGTGATAGTGCATTTGATTACAGTAACACGAAATTACCAGGTTTTATTTATGTCATAACAAACAAAACATGCAGGAGAAAGAGCTTTGAAAATTGCTTGAAGATACAAATTTTGATGTGAATTTATAACTAATGACAAATGATAAATATGTGATCGTGGGCATATTAAATTTCTATGACTAGTTAAAGCCATTTCACCTTCTATATATGTTGTTTTCATTCAAAATGGCACTCAAGTTCATCAGCTACAGAAACGCGCCATTTTGTGATTTCAGATAGATTGTTGAACGTAGATGTAAAAAAAGGCAGCAGAACAAAACAAGTATTTTGGTCAGTTAATCTTGCAGGTTTAAGCTTGATAGGTAATATGACAGCTCACAAGTAGTGTGTATAGCGTACACAGTGTGCAATTGTTACATACTGTTCTTACTGTGCACACTTACTTTTGTGCAATGTGCTCAATGTACTGTGTGTTTCACATATCTTCCTGTACTATACATATTCTCCCGCTCTTATACAATTTAGTGATTTTTGCTTTACTGAATTTTGCAGGCACAGTACAACACAGAATGCTAAGCTTGTATTTGAATTTAGACATTCCAGTCAAAGCATTGGGCTACATGGTGAAAGCTTTTGACAAAGTAAGAATAGTTGCTTACAATTCAAATACCAAAAAAATCAGAAAACTTTTCTCTCTCTAGAACTTGTATGTGCTAGTTAAGCATTAAGAGCATGTACCTTTATTTGCTTTCCGTATGTATGATTCCAGCTCCTGCAGGCTTTTAATTCGTTCTTTAACTTCAGAGGACGACGGGCGGTAGTATTCTGAAACAAAGTACGCATGTTAGTTAAGGCAAACATATGCAAGTATGCATTTCACCACCTCAAAGTTCTTGTTTTCTTCATTAAACTTATTAGCCTTACCAACAATAGTTATCAATCTGTGAATATGATATCGTGAATTTTTCAAATATACTAAAACATTTGCAGATTTCCCTTTCCAAACTGGCTAAAATCTGGTAAATATGATAACCAATGATGATACGAAATCTAAATCTTACCATAGATGTCGTAACAGACTGCCGTCAAGTCTTTCCTGTAGGACTGCGGAAGTGGAGGCAATGGCTCCAGTTCTGGCAAGACATCATCAGGACAGTCCTGGAGTTGAAAAAAAACACCAATCAAAAATATAGCAAACTGATTCCGAATGAACTTAATATCAATTAGTTCTACAATTTATACTTAACCTGCTGAATTTTACATAAATCAGAGTTAAATTTGTAATGTGCCGGCAAATTTTTAAAGCACAATTGCATTAATGTAATCTGCCAAATCTCAGTGTAAACACAGAGCTTCGGTTACAACGCTGAACTAAATGTCAACTTTTTTCTTTTTTCCTTTTCAAAGAAATGAGCGACCAAGTTTGCAGAACACTATAAAATCAGTTGCAAATTTGCTACGACCAGTTTACTAGACTATCAAGAAATTCACTTTTCAAGTTTTCAAATCACTCAAACTGATTAAAAATTGTTGTTGAAAACAATACCAAACTATACATGGCATGATATGTGGTACATCATACCTGCTTCAGATGACCAAGTTTCTGGCACATGGCACACACAATATCAGGTTCCTACAATAAAATGAAATAACAGTCAAGTAAAATTGCACCGTCATCAGTTTCAAACCTTTCAAAGTCTAGGTATCAAGTACACTTTAAAATGGCATTTTAAAATCACCTTGTAGTGCATACAACAAGCACAGAATAATTAGCAGCTATTTTTGAAGAACAACAATATTGAGTCAAATAAAATACGACTAAATGAATATGTGCGTGTGTTCAAACTTGGTTTCACTTGCTTAATTCAGCCATCAGAACTTCACATACCATATGTGCTTTATCGATAATTTTAAACTTAATTAAAATTTTGTTTCATACAATTTATTAAGTTGAATAAATTATGCACGACAGCAAGATGTTAGTTTGTGTTTAATTTCAATTTTGCATCAGTGGTGCATGGCAAAAAACACTCAAGCTTGATTTTACATATTGCATTGTTACATATTACGTATTTACATATTACATATTTACATATTACATACATAAGTATTGTCCAATTATGGAAGCTTGGTATACATCTATTTAGTATAAATAAAACTTGGTATAACGTACACAGCTATCAGCTTCACATATGAAGGTACTGAGTGGCTAAAAATATATCAGAATTTCATTGGCGTTTGTAAAATTATAACACCTGTGTTTGCTGCCCCGAAATCTTGGCAATTTCAGATAAACAAAGCCAAAGTTAAACACAAAGCAGATTCAATTCAGCTTAACAGAATAACTGAGTCTACTCGAACTATGTATGCTTAATATTAGAAGCTAATTAATCCTAACAACTTGAAAATAAGAAACGTAAAAAATATATTGCTGCAGTTTTATTTAAAATGACATACGGCTGCAAGTAGTGCAATTACACACTTGCATTGTTTTTTCAAGTCGTCCCTAGATGGCAGACAAAAATTGCTCAGTCACCATAGCAACGCCAACTTTAGCAAGCAATGCGCATTCTGGCAGTGTGTTGTTCGAAGCTACAGCACGACAATGTACATAGCGCCTGCGTGTCACAAACACCATGACAACCTATTGTTCCAGCTTGGCTGTGGCTTGCTGTTGAGTGAAATTTTACACATTTTTTTTACAAATATCATTAGCGCACAAGTTTATGTCCTACATTTGCATAAATAATATATTCCGGTTGGCATGCCATAAAAAATGCCTTATTTACTGAACAAAACAGTATAAAACACTTAATAAGTTTACTGAAAATGCATAAAACCCAAAAATGATCTTGACATAAAAATGTGATCATTACAAAGTTTAAGAACCCCCTCTTGATAGATCCGTTGGCTGTTTTTACCTGCAAATTCTCATTGTAACAAAATTAACAAAGTGTCACAAACACCATGGTAATCTATTGTTCCAGCTAGGCTGTGGCTTGCTCCTGAGTGAAATTTCACGCATTTTTTTTACAAATGTCATTAGCGTACAAAAAGATGATTGTGTAAAAAGTGAAATTTCTCAATGGCTAGTAAGTTAATCAGGCACAACAATGAAACTTGTAATTGCACTATTTGCAATCTCATGAAATTGTTCAAAACTCAACATCACAGCCACAAACCCGGATTCAACTTTCATATTGTAGCTTCATTGTGTTACATTTTGGAAAGTAATTTTGACAATAATTGATGAAATTTCATACCTGGCCGTCTGTAAGTATGTCTGCATCAAACACAAATGTCAGGTCAGTGACTGTTAAGTTATCAACCAGTTCTTTCCTGTAAATCCTGTCGACACGATTCCTGCTTGCCTTTACAGGTGCAACAACTTTTTCCGACTTATCACCTCTAGTGGCAATGTCCATGATGGTCACAAGACCTTTAAAGGTGCTCTTGCCAGAGTCGCTCTTCTGCAGCTTTCTGACAGACACCAACGAGTCAACTTCATATTTATTGATTCCAACTTCAAAGGGACGGATCAGCGTAGCAAAGTCCCGCACAGTGCACACTTCAAAGTAGCTAAATTCTCGTACGAGACAAACAAAGGAGTTGAGCAGTGGCAACGCATCGTCGCCCGGATTTTGAAGTTCTTCCCGAAGGACTAACACAGCTAAGGAAACATACTTGGCCAGCTCAAGCAAGTTGATTTTCTTACACATCCATACACGGCCATCCCCCTTATGGAAATACGAAGAGAGTTTAACACGATCCACCGGCGTGAGACGAGCAACAAATTCTAGCAGATGCATGGCCAGCTCAATAGGAATGTGATATGTTTCGTCAAACTCCTCCTTCTGAACTTCGGCAAAATAAGAAGAGTGTTGAAAATGCTTGTCCATTTCTAACTTGTCCTGTAAAGCTTCAGGAGTTTGGAAACCAATCCGGGGCAGAGAAATAGAATTAGCTATGGGTTCACTCAGAGGTGTAACAGTTAAAACGAACTGATCATGAACATCGTCATACTGAAACACGCCAAATGTTCGCTTTCTGAAAGACAGCACTGTTTCAACATCCAATGGTGATATGTTCATGGACATATCCGAGTCGAAATAAAATTTCCAGTAGCAAAGATAGTCCATGAGCTTCACAACGTTGTGACCTTGAGAAGTTGACTCGGCCACAAATGAACGTCTGATGAGCTTTTCTTGAGGATTGTTCCACCTTGTGCGCGGTTCTATACGTATTATCAGCAAACAAATTGTGAGCAAACGAGCTACCTCGGACTTGTGCTCACGTTTTAACCGGCGGCGAAACCGGTCGAAATACACGCTGAGAGTGCTGTGATCGATGAAACACGTAAATGAGGATAACCACTGCAGCATGTAACGTGCCAGGTGGGACGGCACATGCAACGTAGTGCCGTCATGCTGCGGCACACTAGCAAACATAAGCGTGGTTCCAAACAACTGTTCCTGCCGCAAGTCACTGAGAAAATTCCGTTTACTCGTATACTGAATGGAGCTAGTTTTCTTTGTCCAAGTCATTTCCTTGGACATCAGCACCACTGCTTCGCTTCCAGTTGGAACTTTTACAATATGATTATTACTTTTCGTAGGTCTGTCCTGTACCGTCTGTTCCCGACTGTTATCGACCAATTCAGAATCTAATCCATCGGATTTTGTCTCTTCATTTTCTTTATAAAAATCATCAAAAAGCTCCACTGGGAATGGAGGAATGTCAGTGCCAGATGAATCAACCACCTCTGACTTATTCATTTTAACACTGCTTGTGAGATCAGTTGCATCTTCTAACACTAAAGGTTGTGCGTTCGTATTATCATCAACACTATCTAATTCCACATCATCCGCTTGATCAGTATCAACAGTGCTGTCTACTAGAAGGCTGAGATCAAAATCAGGGATACGGGATGACGAACTGGCGCTCTGACATTCGTACAACTCATTGATTTTACCTTCTTCAACTACAGAATTGTCCACGAAGCTCGAATGCAGTACGTCAACATCCTCACCACCAAAGAATGTTACGGGAGTGCCACTTGCAACAAGCTCAGGAGCTTCCTCACTCATATTTCTCTCGTAACTGTCCATTTTTGCTGCAGCATCAAATTCGTTTAATGTAGCAGGTGCAGACACACTATGAAAATCGTTACTTGTTTCATCAAGTCCAACGTCAGGTAACTCGACGGTCTCAGGCATTTCCTGCTTATAGTCAGTAATACCAAACTGAGTATCCAGTGTATTTGCTTGCTTGCAAGAGCTCTCATTAAAATTTGGACTAGTGCTGTAGAATTTGTCTAGAGCACATACTATGTTATCTTTGTCTGACAGTAGCACGTGTTGTTCACTGAGTTTTTTATCAGCCTCAAAGTCATCTGAAAGACACGGGCTAGCAGCTGTACATGTCTGCTGTTTTTCAACATTACTATCGAGATCTAGCAATTTGGTAGTAAATGCATGATCAAGAGAATAACTACTATGTACATCCTTGCCTACACTTTCATGTTTTTCACAAGCTGTATTGCTACTTGTGCTTTGTGTACCATCTGTGTATTCGCTACCATAATGACCATACCACACATTGTCGGAGAAAAAGTCAATATGTTCTTTTGAAGAAGGATTAGTTAAAAAGTTTCTCCGACTGTCCTGAACTTGACACAAAAAACTGTCAAAACTGAAGCTTCTGCTTTGTGACTGATCACTGATATGTTTAACAGGTGAGCCAGCTTCTAGTTTGGCACTGCCACAAACGTCCGACACAGCGATAATAGCCTGGTCATCCAAAGACAAATCAGGATTGCGTTCAATGGAGTCGGACAATCGTGTGCTTGTGCGAGGCAAAGGCAGAGCAGCAGAACCTTTTTGTAAGCTAATTCCATTGTCTTCAGCCTTCTTTAATCTGGTTTCACTACTTTTCACAACACTTCCGTTATCTACAAGAACCAATCACATAAATCACCAAACTTTTATTTCTATACAGTTATTTTAACAGTCTTTACAAGCTCCAATCCAGCAATCAACAGTAAGACATTGGTAATGTAGATGACGGATGTGAAATGCGAATCTAGTTTACTATTTAACTCCTTCAGAACCGTAAGCATTTGCTGCATTTTGCATGGGTTCATCAAAAACTGCTCTCACTAAGCAACAATTACATTATATTTGATAATTTTTTCTACTCCTTACACAATGGGCTTTCATGCAAAATTATATGCATTTGCTTACTTTAGATATACTAAAAATCAATTTTTGACGAAAAAACTGAACAAAGCTTTCAACATCAGTAGTGTTTGCACCGTAAAAATGTACAGTATTACTTGTGTGAAATCAGCTAATGAGGAAAATTTCAACTATCTAGACAAAACAATCTGATACACTTTGGCCTCAAGTTTACCTGTCTTTAAGGAGATATTCCTGTTTAAAGATGAGGCAACCTTAATGTTCTTGGCAATTGGGTTGGTTTTTCCCAGAACTCTGCACAGCAGACAGTTCTCTTGGGCTGTAGCAAGCAGGTGATCAGTAAAGTAGTGTATACAATCAAGCAAGCGTATACCAGACTAAGTTAATTGTTTGGTTAAGTTGGAGGGCCTGAAAGAGACGTGTTCTTAATTTTATCCAACAAAATCACATACAAATGCTTAAACAAATAGTGTGGTCGGATAGCCGAGTTTCTCCTGAAAAAAACAGTACGTAATTTGTAATCATTTAGTCATGTTTGTGCTCATACTTTAGCAGGAGTCGTAGGTCTTATAAGACTTATTTTGAGTGGTGCGGTCCTGAAGGAGTCAAAAGTTAATCCTCTTGGATAAGATTAGCAGAGAACTGCTAATTACTACCTAAGGTAACTAGCTGCTTGGATGCAGTTTTCCTAATGGTCAATCATTCATTTACTAACAGAGCTCGGTGGAGCTAAACTTCCGTAACCAACTATGACCACTCTTTGCTAAAATGCCATGTTACTTAATAAACAATCTATAACATATCTGCAGACCCTGCAATTAAGTTTATCAACTACTAATAAAATCTGCAAATATCAGTTGTCTAAAACAACTTTTATGTGCACAAAAAGCTTACAAAACAATTCAATCAGAACACTGCAAAGTTGCAAATCGATCACACGCATTTAAAAAAATTACCAGAACTCTGCATCTTGTGCAAGTCTTTACGTAAATCAGTTAACAAGCTATCACGTTGTACTTCGCTTTCAATGCGGGTGAACAAGGGTCCAGTCCTTGTCTGTGGCACAGCGAAATATTTGTAAGCGGAGCGAAACCGATCGACTATGTACTCGTGCACTTTTTGTGAGCTGATGGTTCGAGAAAGTTTCCGTTTCCGATAACTTGGATCTGAAAAAAAAACAGGATACAAACAAACTGAAAGCAAAAGGAAAGATGCGATGCACACACTATACAAGCAAGTAAAATGGTTATATACAGCCTTTTCTTTCAAGTCAATAATGCTGGCAATCAAAAGAAAATGCTGGGTTTGTTCAAGTTGGATTAATAATTTAAGTTCAATATTCAATTGACAATGGTGTGAAACACCAAGTTTTTCTGACACATGGTTGGACGGCCACACATGTACAGTCTACATTGAGTATAAGAGAAAGCTGACATTCTGGTTACCATAACAACTTGGTGTTGTCAATAGGTTTTTATTCCAAAACAAAACCGCACAATTACGTTCTACAATTGTCCACGTTGACGACTGAATTACCCATGGAATGCATTAAAAAATGTAATTCTTTCACAGAAAACAACCTTCTATTGACAGCCGCTTCTGAGACCACTTCTTGTCTTCTAGCCGGATGTGCTGCAAATGCCGGATGCAGATAACATATTCTGTAATTGTGTACTCGACTGCATAGAACTTAAGCATCTTGACCCACAATTCTCCAGATGACATTGTATTTTTTGACTTCCAACTCTGCAACTGAAAATACGTTTCTATGATCAACAATAATCGTTTTCTAAAACTTTTTATCAGACAAACAATCAACTCGTGCACTACCGCTGTAGCACATACTTACCAAAACACAAAAACATGGACTGGTTTTAAGCATACAAGGGATGCCACACCTTTATATACTTTACATTTTGTAAACTACCAAGGCAAAATAATTATATGAACACTTTTTCATCTCTCTCTACTCATAACAACATTTGCATGAGTACTAAACGACACTTCATCCAGCTGCTTAAAATGAACTACACCAATTCACATATAAACGTTTACCAATTCCTCATTCCAAAGAGTTGAATCGTCCTCCTCTACAAGATCATTATCATTTGCTCCTGAAGTGACGTCCATTTCCAGAGATTCATCGAGAGCTTCGTCATCATCATCTACAGTTGAATCTGCTACAGACTGATCAGCTTCCGCCTCACTTTCACTTTCATTACGTTGCCTGTCCTTGTTTGCCAGCTTCCGTTCTTTGTTGGCATTGTGACTCTCAGCCCTTAGCTGCAAAGTCAATCGTTTTTAAAGAAAAAATAATGATTTACCAAACTGTGTCAATATCCACAAGACAAAGTGGTGTTTAAAAAACATAAAGTTCTTAGGTAAATACTTTAAATCCACACATTTAAATTTTGAAGTTTCAGCAAGCTGCTCGCAAGTTTGTAACAACCATTTGTGCTCACACATCGCTCGTTCCAGTACTATAATCTAGCAGTATTCTTTGCTTTCAAATGTCAGATGATACAAATTTAACATTATATTGTTTACAGTTATTTTCCCCACATCCCAAGTGTATTAAATTACAATTATTACAATAGCCATCTTACCTCATGCAATACAGGTAAAACAGGTGGTTGGACTTGTTGTAGGAAGTAGATGACCATCAAAGTGAAAGCATGTGGAGGTAAAGTGCCACGGTGTTGCTTGTCTATGCCACAAAGCTAAACAATGAAAGTATTTGAATCTAGAGTTGTGAGAAAAATTGAAAGACTTTGATTTCTTACACAATGCAGCGGCAATAAGTTGCATAAACAAGTTTTGGAAAATGTCTACTATTAGAAGCTGATTTTCATAACTTTCTGACTAAATTTCAGAATGGCATTATAATGAGCACATAATAATGGTTAACCATCCTTGGCTAGAATTAGGGTATCTACTTTTCTAAGAGAAATAACAATGATCCCTGAATTTACAGAAATGCAAAGGCTTTGAGCTAACAAAATAACTTCAAATTTAAGTCACGTTTGTGCATCACCAACTTGAAATGCACAAAAAAACACTTGTTACAATTTAACAAACAATCCGATCAGAAGTTGATTCAAAGGTTATATTTAAAAGTGCATTAGCTAGGTCTGTCTGTTGTCAGGTACAGGACATCTTTATCATTTGGTGTTCAGTTGATAATGGGAATTTAGTTGTCAATGATTTTTAGGATTTAAGCTGGAAGTCGATTAGGCATACAATCTTGTCATCTGTCACAGAGATATGCAAGTTAGTGATGTAGGTAAGTGAATTTCGTTAAATGCCATAAAAAGAAATAGTTAGTAAGTTATAGTAGCACATAATCAGCAACTATGAAAAAATTTATATTAAGTTTACTGATTAAGTGAAGATCTTTGAAAAGCCAATGCAAAATTTAATCCTTGAAATAGTTGAAAAGTGCTGTCATTCGTGGTATGTACTTTTATAAAGTACTTTTTTGGTTAAATATGACAATCGTGATAGCTATCTATTTCTTTCAGGAGCTGCCGTCCTAATGGGCCTCATCAACTGAATAGACTTGCCCCATTAATTTGAAAGTGCTGCTCTCACACAGTGCAGCTCTATCAAACTTACAGGTTAGCAGCACAAGTCTATTCAGCTTATGAGGCCAGTTGAGGTAAAAGCTCCCGAAAGAAAAAATACTCTATTTTGGGACTGTAAAGAACATTCAACATTTTTGTTCACCTTAAAGATGACAAGGCTCAGGCTTTCATACCTTAAGTATCACGAGAACTACTTTCATCACGTTATTTCATGGTACATGTAATTATTACTACTGTATTTTCTTTTACGTACCTTTGCCCAATAGCGGAATGCAATGCCAAGTGTACGGCACCTAGAGTCAAGCATACAATATGTTCTTAACAGATTACAGGTTTTCCATGAAAGTTCTGTGCTAGCTGTAATTGAGCAAGGCAACATAGTTGTTTTGTCTGTGAATGCTACTGCTGGCACCTTCAGTGAAAATTTTCTCTCCAAATCATGAAACTGATCTTGAAAATGCAAAAATCACAGTGTAAACATTCATTTATATTGAATTAATTGAAAATGGTAACAAATTGGAAAAGAATTTTAAGATACACCCTTCAAATCTCCTTAACTGAAACATTTACAGCTTGTAAAAACTCCTTCACTGTGCTCCACTCTTTACAGAATGCTGAAACAGTTACAAAAATCGTTTTTTGTAAGGAAGTACGTGTCAAATTTTGCAAAACGAAGGTCGCTAAATTGAAGAAAATCACAACTGAGGAAAGCTGTGAACCTCATACAAATCTGGTGATAGGTCTACCACAGAGGTTGTCTTGCAATTTTTAAATTTATAAGTCAGCATTCTGAAATGACCAATGACTGTTACTATGCTATTTTACAAAACAAATTCATTACTAAAAATACCTTTATGTTCTTGTAAACAATTAGCAGTTTTTATCAAAAACTCTGGAACGTTTTTGTCGCACGAATGAACAAGGTCGATGTTAACATCACTGGATTTCAGTCCAAATCCACTAAATGTGGAACCGTACAGTCTACAAATCCCACCTACAAGTAATTATAAAGGAATATGTCTGAAAAACCTGCAACCATTGATATCTATAATCACATGTCTGAAAGACTACGTATGGTATTATGACAGAACAAAAACATTGTGTTATAACAGGTTTTTTTATTTCTTACTGAGTATGCTACAAGCCATCATCCAATATTGCTGTTTCAGAACACAACTCTGACATAGAAGTTTTGGCCATAATCGAACGCACAACCATCCTACCTCAAAGACGTTTATATAACCAGTAACAGTATGGCATTGTAGAACAATCTGGTAGCAAGTTTTTTAACAGTAACCACTAACTTAACTAGTCAGGCCTAGTTGTTTAGCTTTGTTGCCCATTACACACCGTGACCACTTGGTTATCCACTCGTCCTCGTATACCAATTACACTCACCTGGTACGTCGGCTGCCATTATCCTATTTAGTCTTGTCACAATGTCTTCCCTGCGTTTATACTCTTCTGTACTCAGGCCATGTTCACGTGCAATTTGTTCGAGGAACTGAGTTAAAGCAACCAGATGAGCTTGACAAGGAACAGGCAGATCACGAAGAAAACGCTCCTCCTTTCTCAACTATCAGTTCAGAAAGATGAGCAAATGAATGAACAAGTTTCACAACAGACAAATAGATTATTAAGGATAGAATTTCTCATTACCGAATCTGGTTTTCGAATCTAAAAACTGGCAAGACAAATGATTAACAGAACCTTGACATAATTTGCACGTCTCGTAGATGATTAATTAAAGGCACAAAACTTACCTTCATCAAGCGCTGGTGTCTTTGCTCAGAGATATGCTTACGAGAGATGGACACAGTATCACAGTGGTACTCACAAAGACGGCAGTAATACCTGGCTTTTGGAAACCGCAATGATTTCTAGAACAGCAATTATATAAGAGGGCTTATAGTAATAGCATAGAACCTTATGCATTACACACGTATATAGATATATTCAGAATAGTGACATAGTTTATTGAATTCGCGTGCAAATTTAGAATTCATATAAGCAAGTGCGTAGATATCAAAACGAGAACGCAAACGAAACGTATAACTGCAATGTTTGGCTTTACTTGCTTAGTTCAACACCTTTTTCAGTGGAAATAGTTCTTCTTTTTCTAGTTCGGCTAAGACTTCACGACTGGGTTTGCTCTCATCCAGAACGTGTTCAGGTGTGGTTGTCAACTCTGGAACTAAAAAACAACATATTATGAAATCACACTACAAATTACAAAAATGGACTAGTTAGCAGTATAATAACAACATTTAAGTAAAGCAATTTAATTTCTATGCAAAGAACAAAAACATTTACAGCTTCAATGTAATTTCTATGCAAACAACAAAACATCTGTTAGTCAGTCAGGTATGGGACCCTTACTATCTCAAGGACATCCAAGCACAAGCTGTGGACATGATCATAGGTCTTGAAGGACTCTCATACTCGTAAAAACTGCAAAAATTAGACCTGGAGAGACTTTCTGCAAGAAGACGTTAGGGGTGACTTATTGAAGTGTTTAAGATTCTTAAGAGTCCTACTGACATCAATGCAAACCCAGTTTTTATACTCAGTAGAAGCATTACATGTGGGCATAGTGTCAAATTGTTCAAGCATGGGGTTAATACTGAAAGTATCGGCATAGTTTTTTCACATGTCGAAGTGATACTGTGGAACTCATTACCAGTATCATTAGCGAGTGCAGATAATGTTAATAGTTTCAAATAAACTTGATTCAGAATTTCGTGCGAGAAACCTCCAGTTTTTAATACCAGTTTGGTATATTAAGAAAAGAGTAAACCAACAACAAATAATTGCACACGGGTGTTCTTTGGCTAGCTACTTAGTCGATGAGAGATTGGTGCAAGATATGGAAATAAGGGTTTACTCACTTCAATTTAATTTCTATGCGAACAACAAGACATCTTCCAAGATAAAAAATCAAAAATTTTCATTTGAATAATGCGGAAAATTACTAATAGAATAAGTAGTTTCATATCTCTGGCAAGAAGCCTGATTATCTATTGTTCGACCAAACTTTGATAACATTAAGGTACCAAACATTAATCTGTGCATTAAACAGGATAGTGTTTTAAACTTCAAATGACAAAAAATGTTATAAGTTTATGAATTTGATACCTATTGTTTCATTGCACGTGCTCTAAAATGAAATGCACTTGCCTACTTAATTCTACGGTGTACAATATTTGTATAAACACTTCACTACATTTAGATAGAAAATAAGGATAGAAATAACAGTATAAATAGTGACACGTGGTAAATATAAACAGTTGTTCCAGCCAGATTATGCTCATCAGCTGCTTATAAATGTTTGAGGGAAGAAACACTCCATCCTGAGAACAAAAACCTGCTGCATCAAATTCTGCATAAGGCAGCACATACAGAACACGCACAAGATTAGATAAAAAAACACACGCAATGCGTACACGGCGAACAGCTGTGCGACGCATATTTGAAGCACACAAAATTTAATGCAGCTACTAGCCAGTAAGTATATATTAAAAGTACCTTGACTGTTGCTAGTTTCCTTTAGGCGCTTATTATTTTTATTTGCACGACGTTTGGAGCCGGTTTCAGAATTCTTTGTTTTTTGTTCTACCTTGATACTTTTTGAAGCAGCATCAGCCTGTTCAGGCACATCACGCTCTACAACGTTAGGTGAAACGTCCGTAAACTGCTGCTTCACAGGTAATGATGATTTGTTTGCACTTTTGCTATCACTGTCTGCCACCCGCGGTAGCGGCGACGGCAAATTCGTATCCGCTTGAGTGAAATTGACTAGTTTAGGTGCAGTGTTTTCAATACCATTCTGCGGCACCCGACTTGTCTTTGATTTCCTTGGCTCCCGGCGTTTGCTCTTTACTTGAGCTACATTTTCGACTATCACAGTGTCCAATGCATTGTCCGATTTTTTATCAACAACCCCTGTTGAGCTAGAACTGCTTTCCCTACTTGTTTTTCTGCTACTCTTTTGCTGCTTGGCATCAGGATATGATCTCTCGCTTGAAGAGGTCGAAGGACTGTTCTTGAAACTTGAACGTGGTGAACTCTGGTTCTCAGGTTTACCGGCGAACCACTCTTTTTTCTGCTGTCCTCTGTTTCGACGATGAGGAGGAGTGTACACAGTTGCCTCCTGGGAATATGCATTTTCTGCAGAACCACGAGGCTTTCGCTGCCTCGTCACACTGGACCTGCTAATAGGTGGTGCCTCAGTGGGCTTGTTGACCGACTGATACTGGTCAGTGCGAGCACAAAGCTTACTAAACAAGTGACTGACTTCAGAGGCTGCTGCATGTTGATTATGCTCTTCTGACATATTGCAATTACACTTCACTATCGGTGCTCATATCTAGATAAAAATATGAGTGTCAAGTATTGCTTTATCTTAATTAAATTTTCAAGTAATTAAGTAATTTTTTTTTGTATTGCTGCTGTTGCTGTTCTTGGACAAACAAACACGGCATCAATGGCATGTAATTTTTTTATTTCACGTAAACAATCAACTTATTACTTATGGTTATCCCGAACTGGTTTATCTAGATCAGATTAACAAAACTTTACATCTTGTATGTACTTTACACATCTTTCGTAAGTCTTTTATCATAGTATTTTATAAAGGGTGAAAGCAAATGGCACTCACAAAATGTATCAAAAATAATTTGGGGTTTTTCTCTTCACTATCATTGGTTTAGTTGCTTGTTGAGAAAACAAAGATATCGATCACGAGGGTGTAAAAATAAAAAAGTCTGAATTGAGTCACAGATAACATATGTATTTTGAGAATAGGATTATATAGCACAAAGATGAAGTTCAAATTTGACCTAAAAATAAGAGGAAGATGCCCAAGAGAAAATTTTCTAATGCTGTTTTTGGTTTGGGCACCTTCCTTGGTATTTTTATCATACATGTAATTCTTTTCTGGCCACCTATTTAAGACAAAGTCAGGCACAAAGAATTGGAGAAAGTCTGGGAATTCATTTCAGACTTGACCTTAATTACTGCTTGCATCACGTCCTTCTCTTTTTCATTTTCTGATGTCTTTTTCTTTTTCCATTGCTAAATTATACAATTTTTATGTAACAGTATTTAACGGTTTATGTAGTATTTAATGTGCATTGCTTTGCCAATGTACATTGTATGCATTTGTGCAAATAAAACTGAATTGAATTGAATCTCATGTTCCATAGGATGGTCAGAATACTAGGTCATTCTTCCACTATGCACTACACAGTTTTTTCCACAACGTCATTCGCTTTTCATACTTTGAGGGTGCAGAAGACTTTTGTCTTCAAAACACTGTAAAGCAGAATGTTATGTTTTGCAACGTAGCACTGTTTACGAGTTTGTTGCCAGAAAGGCAACACAATAGCTAGTGTGTCGTTACTATACAGTGGAGTCAACAATCACTTTCTGGTGTTTCACAATCAAAGCAGAACTCAATTTTCATAATCAAAGCAGGAAGAATGGATCTTCAAGGCCCAATTTCATTAGAGATGAAACCATGCAATTTAGTAATATTAGTATCAAATTTCAAGTTATGCATAGTTCTTTTAAAAAAGCATTTAAATGTTACATATGACCTTTATAGACCAAATTCTATGGCTACTGGCTAGTGTGCCTGAAACTTGAAAAATTATATTGATCACAGAACGCTTGCTGAACAGAAGTTGAAAGAATTAAAATCAGCAACACTGTTTGGGCAAAAAAGATTGATGGAGATATACCTATAACATAGACGAGTGGCCAAAATCAGGAATCTATTAAACAAACGCTTGGAAAATAGATTACTGAACACACCAAGTTGGAAAATATGAGTAGAAATAGAGACTGCATTTTATTGTTGACAAATTGTCCAGCTACAAGATTTGAGCTATTTTGGTAGAATAATCCCAATTGCAGTATACCATTGTGTAGAGTACAGTAGGTATTCCACCAAAACCTCCTATGTGCTAGCACTCTCAGAGTCAATTTTAAACTTGTATTATAAGAACATATTTGATAGGAAACACTAATGTGACATTACAAACATCTCAGGTAAAATCACGTGAAAATACACTCACTTTTAAAGGTGCTAGCGCATAAAAAGGCGACTCGTCGTACATTGGTAAACCACTAAAGGCATTACAAAAGCAGTCTCTTTCCAAAATTTACTAAATATTATTACTTATTCATATGGCAAACTTCGAGTGTATTATTTTGCTTCGAAAGGGACATTCCACATTGCACATGCGCACCACTTTATCCAAAGAATGAACATTTTTTAAGCAGTTATCAAAATTATATAAAATAAAGTAATCTACTGCAAGCACAAATCTGTTCTCGCAGCTTCATTGAAATAGTTTGATGTTAAATAATTATATAATATAAAAAACAAAAAATAAAACTGCCTCGTTGGTAGCGCCGTCTACTCCATGTCTGCTACAAAATTTACAAAACATGGGAAGGTACTCAAGGTACTGTTGATTTTTGTAAAAAAATAAATAATTATGCATTAAATTTTGCTTAAAGCGGAATCTGCTTAGTGTATATTGCAAACTACAAGGATCTGTTGAGATTTTTATTTAAGTTATTAAACTTCAATTAATTGAAGTAATATATAGCGTGTACTTCCTAAACATCTTATTCTTAGGAATAATTACCAATCATACAATTATACATGTTTGGTTGCCACTGTTGTGACAAAGTTAATTTAAAAAGGCAAAAGTTGCGTACTTTGGGCAGCTATGTCCTTCTAAAAGTTTTCGTTTTACAGTTTTTTAAACCAAAATTCTTCGTAATGCGTTAACTCCATCAAATTGAAGGCTCTAATACATGCTTGTACTCTCAGCTTTGTAAATGTCGTGCTAACGTGAAACATCATTCAGTGCAAATTGGCTGCTCCTGAACTATTACATGTTGATAACTAACGTGCAAATTTCTAACCATTTTTTTATTTGAGAGTGATAAGCCTATCCACTGTACATGCGAAATTTAATGAATTAACGCGTGTGCTAATTTGTCCCACTGATCAGATACAGTTAAGCAGCAGCTAAACGTCTGGGACAATAGGGACATGCGTGACTGACAGTACATGTATATGGATGAATTTACAGTTGAAGCACTAAGTAACATACTGTAGTGCCGCTAAGTATTGTTTGATTGTACAACCAAATTAAACTTTCAAATAAGCGATTATTTAATTCAAACTTTTGTCACAAAAATTGTGCCGCATGAAGAGCTAGCTGTAATTATGGTAATGATGCAACTGTCTGCTGCTGCTGCTTTGAAACTGCATTTATGGAGAGCTTATTTAAAACGTGCCTTGCATGTACGCTCTCTACATGCCACTGTTAGAAACATACATAAGGCTTAGTAGTGTTAAGCATTAGGAATCAGTAAGCAAGCAACTTTTTAACTAGTTTTGACTATTAGTTTTACATTGGTTTACAAATTTAATTGAAATTTACCAGAACTGGTTTACTAAATAAAACAAAGTGGCAAAGTGAATAAAGGTACAGTGCCTCATTTTCCTGAATGAAGCCCGAAATAACATTCTTAAGTTAACTTCAGCTTCTGAAATTGTGTGAGGTAGTGATTTTTTTCATTAATCCTACTTTTCTTTGCCCACTAAGATTTTTTTTGGATAAAATTGACAAAATATTCTAAAATAATTATTTGAGATGTATTCGATATAATAAATCCATTTGGTATTTTTAAATTCCATAAACTTTTTTGCAGGGTATTTTATGATTTCAACCCCTTATGACTGATGCTTAATAACAAACAAGATGCTACCATCCTCTGGATATTTCAAAACAATTCCTTGTCCATTCTACAAGAATGGTTTGTGTGAAAGGCCGTACTGTCATTTCAAACATGTAAAGCCGGAGAAACCGTCAGGTAAGGTGCAAACGGATCTTGAGTAATCCTACTTCTGGGATCCCGAACTCTAGCCATTTTTCCAGCTCTTGGATTTGAACTGCAGTCTTGGGAATATTTATAGATTTGTTAATTCTATACCCATTGGTGATCTATTAGATTATCGGGGACTGGTTGTTCAAGGATAAATAATCACCGAGAACAGTTTTCTGATTACACATAACTTCATGAGCTACTACTGATTAGTGTCACTACAGTGACACTTTGAAATTTTATTCCATTTAGACAATGACACAGTTACCCATATTCTTTGCTTAGAAAGTGCTGGTGCGAAAAAAGAAGCAAAACAATTTAGGGTTTGGCTATGTATTTCGTGAATAGGTTTGGTTTGTAATCACTCTAACTCATCTGATATAAAATCTGGAATAAATATTTAAAGGAAAACCGGACGATTGTGTAAACATTAGCTCAGAATAAACAATGCTCTAAAATATTGAAAACTACAATAGCTGTTTCTAAATCGAAGGTTTGATTAAATAATAATTGCCTCGGATAGTCAAATTTCGGTAAACTATCAAAGCTTAGTAGGTTCAGTGAATCTACTAAGATTGGCAATGGCGCCTTTTTGTCACATTCGCGTGGCCGACAAATAGTAGGTGGTACCGGGATAACCAAAATCATGAACTGCAGTATTAGTTTCTGATATCATATGACGTAGAGCCCATTTTCGTGACATCACGCATTTAAGCAGTACTGTAACACTTACGCAAATGTACTTGACATGCAAGAGAAGATGCCTGTCATTGCACAAACTGTGGTTAGTTTCTGACATAAACAATAGCTGTGTTCGGTTGTCATTAATTAACTTTCTAAGCTAATTATTCAAATACAAGAAACAATCGCTAACTCTTATAGGAAAGAAAATGTATATTTTGGACAGTAAATTAAAATGAGATTTATTGTCCGGTTTTCCTTTAACATCACAATTGTTAATTAATGTTTTGGCAAATTCATTAACTATTCTTTTTGTTTTTAGAATCCAGTCTTCTGTCCGAAGTAAACGTGTCAAAGCCGTCTGGTTTATCATCTAGTTTAGTACTGGATTCTGGCAAAGATGATTTACTTGGAATGGTGACCAATGCACTCCATCAAATGCAGCAAGTGGTTCTGAGAGAAACAGAAAAGAGGTAGTAACAAACAATTTGTGTAGTTTAACATGGCTTCTCTGGTGTTTCTTAGTCATTGAATTATGTTTAGGTCCTCTTCAGCTTACAAGTCTAGAAGCTTTATGCTGTCATGCAGCATTCGTCGTCAGTCCACCATTCACGATTTGAGTTTAAGCCATTTATACTTGAAACACTTTGAATAGCTTTCGTATTTTTGGTATGGGCTTCTTTTGAGACAAGATGGTGGTAAAGGTCAAATGTCATTCTGAGGGCACATCCAGAACCTCAACAGCTGGTGCATGTAGTGGGTTGATGTGTGCCAACTCACTATAAGAAATTAGTGTGGCTTGGCACCCACTGACAACCCATATATAAAAGAATTTTGCCCTCTTTTCCCTGAGATGGAGTTAAATAGAGAGGATCCAGAATGGTGGGTATAGCATGAATCTGTCACTTATTGACAATCCAACATTGATTTTATTTTTTCCAGGGCAGATACAGGATTCAAAGAATATTGGAAAAAAGTATAGTGATATAAATGCAGCTTTTGTCCTGCAAAATGTCAATGTACATGTTAGGTGATGAACTGATAGATGACAATTTTTGGGATATGGCTTGCAATGACCTTCCTCCCAGGGGAAGGGAGTATCCAGGATGGTGGGTATAGTGGAGTATGTGTTAGCTCAAACACGGAAGTGCATTCACCTATTGACAACACAACTATTAAAAAAATATTTTATTTGCTCCCTAATCCCCAGGGAGGGAGGATCCAGGATTTCAACATTTGTAAATATAGTGTTGTCTTGCTGATGGATGAGAACTTTTTAGTAATGCGTTATACATTAGCTGTCGGATAGAAAATTCGAGACAGAAAACTCTATAGTCTGAACATGGCATAACAGCTGGCTTATCTAGCATATCATTTCTAAAATTTGTTCATATTTTCAGACACGGCATACCTGCATATGTACCTTAGTTGATGCTAGTACCACATTTTAAAAGTTTGCAAAATAGTTTGAGTCTTACAATTAAGATTACAGCTTTAACTTACAATCATTGTTAAATGTTAAATGAAAGGTTTACTTACAGGAAGAGCGAATATCAGTCTACTTCTGCCACTGGAAATGCTTCTTACAAGCCAACTCCGCTTCCTGACAGTCGCAGTCATGTGGCACATCGACAACATCACGTGCGATCAGAAATGGCTAAGAAGTCTTCAATTCCCGCCTACAATCCCACGCCGATTTCACGTCTAAAGCGCACTAGCTCAGCAAGAGAAAAATGTGATTGGAGAAAGCCAGTTAAGATAACAGCACAATCACCTGCAAGAGCAGAAAAAATAGTTGAAAAATATTCGCCACAAAGGACACACAATTTAGGCAGCAGATCACACGCAAAGTATGTGCCAAGTAGTGTCGTTCATGCAAATGCTTTCGCAAGCAATTCGAGCAGTCTATCACTGCCTAAGCCAATCTGTGCCAAGTCCAGGGAACAACTAAACAAGGCAAGTGATCAAAGTCAAGTTAATGCTGATGTGGATGAGTACGATCCTGCAGCTGAGATCGACAATAAACAGCTCGAATCTGTGCCAAAGTACTGTGCTACCAAGAAGCTTGTCAGTGAACTGCCAGAACAAATGGCACCTAAAGTTAAAAAGGAGCCCACAGAGGATGATTTTTCTGAATGGGACGAAATCCAGGAGACGACAGACTTTGTAGAAAATTCTGAAGTGACTGATGATAACATGGATATGCTTGAGAATGTAGTATTTTCCCAAGACAAAAGGATAGCAAACCCTTTTCTGGAACAGTCTGATAACTCCAGTGATTCAGATTTGCCCAATGTGAATAAAATAAAAGAGGAAATCATTGACCGTTCTGATAAAAATGATACTGGTGATTATCATTTGAGTGAAGCAGATGAGCCTCAAAAAAATGAATTGATAGAAGAAAAGCTGAAAAAGTCGGTTGGCGTAAGAGAGTCAAGACAAACTCTATCTATGAGGGGTGACCATCAGACAACTTGTAAACCTAATCATGATTCTAGAATTAAGTCTCGTTTTTCTAATGGTAAAGGAAATGAGATTTTATCTAGCGTTTTGAGCGTAACCGCTTCTCCTGCTTACAAACTCGATGATTCTGACACAAAATCGTTATCCAGTAATAGTAATAAAGCTTCATTGTCTAGTGTACCAGATAAAACATCTTTGTCTTGCAACAAGCATAATAATTCTTCGTCCCCTGCTGTAAATGAGTCATCTTTGTCTGCTATTGGCCAGCATAAAGATTCTACTTTTGTTGCTGTTGATAAGAAATTTGCACGTTGTGATGAACATAAGGATTCTTCAGTTGATAAGTGCAATGGTCACAAAGATTTGCAAGTTGTTAACAGTGAAGAACAAGAGACAGATTTCAAACTTATTGAAGAAACTGATATTACTTCGCCTGAGAACAAACATGTGAAATCTTCATCTGGTGATAACCATAAACACACTGTATCTAGTGATAAATATAAGTCTTTATCTGGATCTAAGCATAAATATTCCTCGTCTCATGATGAACATAAATGCTCTTCATCTCGGGATAAACGTAAGCATTCTTCTTCTCACGATGAACGTAAGATTTCTTCTTGTGATAAACATAAGCATTCTTCGTCTCATGATAAACGCAAGTATTCGTCAGGTGACAAGCACAAGAATTCTTCATCGGGTAGCAAGGATCAGAAATCTTACTCTGCTGAACATGATCATTTGGTAATTAGTGATAAGCTCAAGGTTTCTTCGGGTAAGGCTTCATTATCTGATGAAAATTATTTGTTAGCTGATGAGATTCTTCCTTTACATGATGATAAAGAAGTTTCTTCTGTAGTAAATGCTTCAATTGATGACAAAAATGAGCATTCTTTAGTTAATAGTAAATATGAGTCTTGTTTATCCAGGGACGAACAGAAACATCATAAACAGGGTTCTCCTTCAAAGAATGGTAAAGATAAGTCTTCTTCATCTAGTGACAAACGTAAACATTCTTTATCTGGTGAAAAACATGAACATTCTTCAATAAATAAGAAACATAAGCATTCGTCTAGTGATAAACGTAAAGAGTCTTCATCTGGTGGAAAGCACAAGCATTCTTCAACGAATGACTTAGATAAGCTTTCGACTTCTAGTGATAAACAGAAAACTTCATATAGTGATAAACATAAACAGTCTTCGTCTGGTAATAAACTCGAGCACTCTTTATCTAGTGATAAAGTCAAGCATTCTTCATCTAGTGTGAAACAGAAACACGATAAGGTTAAATATTCTTCTTCTAATGTGAAACATGAACATGATAAAGTCAAAAATTCTTCTAGCACGAAACATGAACGTGATAAACATGAACCTTCTAACACGAAAGTGGAACACGATAAAAGTAAACATTCTTCTAGTGTGAAACGTGAGCATGATAAAGTCAAAAATTCTTCTAGCGTGAAACATGAACGCGAAAAGCATGAACCTTCTAGCTCGAAAGACAAACACGATAAAGATAAACATTCTTCTTCTAGTGTGAAACATGAACATGATAAAGTCAAAAACTCTTCTAGCGTGAAACATGAACGCGAAAAGTGTGAACCTTCTACCTCGAAAGACATTCAAGATAAAGATAAACGTTCTTCTTCTAGTGTGAAACATGAACATGAAAAAGTTAAAAATTCTTCTGAAGTGAAACATGAGTACCATAAAATGAAATATTCTTCGAGTAGAAAGCATAAGCACTCATCGTCTAAGAAAAAACACGAGTCTTCTAGTGATTCTGCTTCCTCTAAAGAAAAGCCTGTTCATTCAATATCCACTCAAAACACTAAAAATAACGATGCAAACAGTCAAGATGTAGATTGTATATTAGTAGATACTGATTCTGATGATGAAAAAATTTCCACTAATCAAACAAAGCAATTTGGTCCTGAAACAGATTGTGTGTCTATGGATAGAAATGATAACTATAGCGAGACAATAGGTGGTTTTTCCACAAAGCGTCTGTCAGCTGCAGAACTGTTTGGCACCAGTGATGATGAGGAATCGCCTTCAAACACCGACTGTAAGAGAACTTGCCGGACTGTAAGAAAATCAAATTTGTTTGAAAAACTGACAAAGACAAATGGGGAAAGTGCTAAACCAAGTGATCGAGTTAAAACAGTTGGAGAGGTGTTACCATCGTCATCGTCAGAGAGTGAAAAGGAAGAAGAAGAAAAAGAAGTTGGGACTAATATTAAACGATATGAAGACAATGCTATCCACGAAATTTCATCAGATTCTGATGGCAATGAATGTGTTAATTTGTTAAGCGATTTTGAGTCATCTGATGTGAACGTGGAGGATCATGACACATTTGCCGAGTGTTTGAAAATATTTCAAGAAGAGGAGAAAAAACCACATGATCAAAAGCCACAGACATCAAACAAAGTAGTAAGCATGTGGTCATCTCCTTCTTAAATGTTATTAATAAGTTGTGCATGATGCCATGTAGTCAATTTATAGCTGAATTGAAGGTTGAAAGATTGAACTTGAAATGTGTGAGCATTTGATACAAACTGCTTTCATCTAGTGATAGTTAGGTTGGCTGGTCTACTTGCTCTATAAATGCATAGTTAGTTAAAATGTGTGTTTAGAGTATTATGTTAATGCCTCCAGTTTTATTTTTGTTGAGCCTTTGTAGAGCAGTTATGTCTTAATTTTTTTCTTTGTACTGTAACTAACTTTTAATTTTTCTCTTTGTACTGTAGCTAACTTTTAATTTTCTCTTTGTACTGTAGCTAACTTTTAATTTTTCTGTTTGTACTGTAGCTAACTTTTAATGTTTTTCTTTGTACTGTAGCTAACTTTTAATTTTTATCTTTGTGCTGTAGCTAACTTTTAATTTTTCTCTTTGTACTGTAACTAACTTTTAATGTTTTTCTTTGTACTGTAGCTAACTTTTAATTTTTATCTTTGTACTGTAGCTAACTTTTAATTTTTATCTTTGTACTGTGGCTAACTTTTAATGTTTTCTTTGTGCTCTAGCTAACTTTTAATTTTTGTGTTCTACTGTACGTTTAGTAATTTTTTGTGCACATGATGATAATTTTGGTGTCACAGCAAGTTTGACTAAATGGACTTTTTGTATGAAATCGTTTCTTCTAACGTTTGCCAGTGTGTTTTATGTTAGAAGTTCGCCTAAGTCCTAAGTCGTTCTAAACATAGTTTTTCGTTTTAAATATAAAGCTGTGATAGCATTGGCAAACTATCCTTTGCAAATTATTTCTGCATGAGTTCTCTGAGCGTATAACATTTTCCAAGTAGACCAAAATAGAGCTGTCCCTTTCAAAACTGTTAAGGATTATATTTTTTCTTATATTTTAATTGACAATGATCAATTTTTAGACGGAAAAATTTAAAAAGCCAGAAATTCAGTCGGAAATTCCCAGAAGGCAGAGAAAAGCACACCTGTCCATGCATAATGTAAGTTATTAATCAATTATTTAATAACACACAGTTTCAGCGATTGATGATGATTCTGAAAACGTCAAAGGTTACAAAGGTTAAGTGTGCCAGACAACGCATTTGTGTACACTTGGCAACGAGTCACAGTCCATGCTATTGTAGTAGTAACTGTTTTAACTAGTTTATTTTTCCTTGTTCCTGAGCAATATCCTGCTAGTAAATCACTCTATGCTCAGACTAATGCATAATTAAGTAAAGTCCAAGTAAAACAATTGAAGTCACTGAACTGATGTGGCAGATGGCTTTGCTTTACACACTTGTCATGTGATGGTTGTAGCTAAGATACGTTGCTGTGGTACACTTAACCTTTGACCTACAGCAACTGCTCGTGTGTGTAACTAAACTAAGGCTTGTCGAGGTTATGCTGTAAACGTTGAGGCAGATTGAGGTTGAACTTTATTTTGGGACACCAGAACTTAGTCTAATGACAACCTCAGCTTACAGTTAAGCTGCAGAAAAGCTTGTCACCTGTTGAAATGTGTAAATAAACAGGCAGATGCATACTTAGAAAGAGAAAGAGAGAAGAACTATGTAACTACTTTTTTGTAGTATTATCGTTTAATCTGCAAATTAAGAGAAGCATACAAAAAGTTTGAGCAAAATAAGTCGAAACAAAATATGATGTAGCAAAAAATGCTCAAATGCAAAATACATAGCTAATTAAATAGTAAAAATATAACCCAAAGTAAACCTATAGCACATTTCTGACGTGTGAATGCAAATTTAGAAATTCAAAAAAGGAGTGGTGTCATTTTCTTAATTATTTGCATCATAGTAGCATATAGCTGGCTCAAAGATGAAATACATGTAGCACTAAGGCAAGAAAAAATACAAATATTTGGCAAACACAATAACAAAAATTAGCACGTCAATTCACACATTGAGCTTTGCAACGCTCGTGCCTTTTACTTGCCTTATACTAGTGCCACTTGGTGTTTGAAATCAGGAAAAATCCTCACAAACTCGATAGAGATATGGAGAACGCCATGAGTTTCCCTACATGGTTTTGCATTCTTCTGCATTTCAGACTATTTGGTGGCTGCTTAAAGCTATTTTTCAAACAGTTTTACTAGTTTAAAGCTTCCTATATTTATCAATTTGAAAGTTTATCTGAAAGTTGTAAATACATAATTGCATACTAATTTATGTAATCCACAGTCCATAAATTCCATAATTTGCCATGAGTATTTTATAGTTTGAAGTTATAGCTTTTTATCTTACATTTTCGTAGACGAAATTGAAGTCTGCTACTCCTACAAAGAATGCTTCCAGTCACCTCTCTCCAGCTGAAGTAATGCACAACCGATTTGCTCAACTTCAGAAAGCTGCGGAAGAAGCCAGAGCTGCAAGTGTTGAAAAAGCCAAGAACATTAGTAAAGCTGCTAGCAATACAGTACGCTATTCCTTGATTTACTTAATTGTTGACAATTTGGCTAATGCCGCATTTTGACAAGCGTGATGATTCCAGACAGTTTTGCAAATATTTTACCTGTGACAAAAAATACTTTTTGTAGGTGTTTGGCAGTACCGTGAATGGAGCCAGTGCTGGCCGGAAACGTACGGCACACGTGGCTTTCTCTTCCGCGACAAATGTGACTAATAAACCTGGATTTGTCAGACCTAAAGACCGTATTGTTGCTCAGACGCATGCAAAAGGTGCAGAACGGAAATCTCATTTGCCAACTGTTGTAAGTAAAATTTCTTTCCTTACTTTTGTTATTGGATCAGATTCGTTACTTGCTGATTTTTTCTTTGCCCTTGAATTTTATAACCTGTTCTTTCTCCATAAATGGTTGCAAGTGTGCCTTTATGTATCCGTCTGTAATTGGATTACTTCCCAATGGGGTTATTGGTAGTTTCAACCAATCTGTCATTTTCAATTTTAATTGATTTGTTGAACAATTGATTTGATTGAACGAGGGGAACATTTTAGAAGGGGAATTTTAATGTTTTAGGGTAAAGGCTTTAAAGGTATTATAAAGAAACTTTGTATCAACGTTTTTACCCTTGGAACAGTAAAATTCTCAATGCTTCTTCAATTATATCAATTGTATTCACCTAAATGAGTAATTATATCACAGCTGGATGACCAGGGTCTGCAGTGTTACTACTCTACTAGAAGTTTCTCTGCTTCAGTTTAATTGTTTTCCGGTGTTTCCTTTAAGAAACGCGTCTGCTGTCGTTTCTTCTTTAACACGGCTTAGAGCCAAAGACCGGAAAAGCACTGAGACTTATAATGGTAACATATTAAACTTAAAAATTCTAGGCAACACTGAAACGGCCTACAATACCGAGTGAATATGGCAATCGCGTCCCGTCAAATGTGCGGCAACGGTACCTCAACATATTCATTGATGAGTTCTTGAAGGTTTTTGATGAAGAAACGGCTTTTACTCAGGTAGGTAAAAAGCCTTTTCTGTAAAACATATAAGGTGACTGGCAAAGAAAACTAACAAATTGCGACTTGTGAATGAAGTGTGTTGAAGAAACGCCCTCGTTTATGTTTGTGCGCCACAGAACCTTGATCTATTAACCTGTAGTACTTTGATTTATCAACTGTTTGCTCATATTTACAAGGGAATTCAAAATCTGCAAATTTAATTGAAGCTCAAAAGCTGGCTGTAACATTCTTTATTGTGTTAAAGCAAAACTCGACCTAATCTGAAACTGTAGGTCAAAACAATCTACTCTTTAAAGTATTGAAAGGGAACACACTATTTTTTAAAAAACAACTTACGTAAAAGAATTATTACCACATAAACACAATTTAGCGTTCGCGCCAATAGGTCTTCGCTTGTTACATGCATTTCGCCATTCGCTAGTTAGGCAGGGCACTAGTGCCTGCGTTTCGGAAACGCAGTGCACAAAAACAGGTGCTGTACCTCTCAGTTCAGATGTGTTAGTTTCTGACCAACTACACCCTTGCGATAGCTCATGCGTGAGCGTAGCGGTAATTTTAAAATTGGAATTTTTATCTTAACGCAAATACGTGCAACACGCTCGTAGAATATTTTTGCCTTTGAAAGTTGTTAGTTTCTGATGTCATCAAAAGTTGGGCTCGTCCGCCATTAATTAAGTTTTTAATCTATGATTTAATTGTCAGAAATGTTTTTGCAGTATTAAATATGTTAAAATGTATACTTTTATCGGACTTGAAAATGGGACAGTATATGAAAAATCATCCTGTCGTCCTTAAAGGTGTCAGTGTACTCACAGTTCAGGTTTTGTGTAGTGCTTGTAAAACTTTGAAATTTGAATCCCAGTGTTAAATATTTATATGCAGGGTTTTGCCACAAGGCACAAGACAACCCTTCACTTACTTAAAAATTGAGATTTTGTGCCACTTACATGGCTGTCTCACTGCACACAGAGCTTGGTTTAATAGTGATGCTGTATATAACTTGAAAATTTAAACTCTGGCGATGACTGTTAGATGCAGCCATTTTGATGATGTAATTTGAAAAAAGTTTAGATAGTATTGCATAAAGTTTGAAAAAATAATCAGAACATTCTTAGGTGCACTCTTCACTAACTAAGAAAATTTTTATAAATTACTGTATCTTGTCGCTAAGATTAAAAAGTTTTTTGGTGAGACAGAGTTTCTCACTTGGAAAGTGCGTCATTGATATTTCACCAATTGACATGAACATTTAAATTACTAAAAAATTTTCTTTTCTAGTTACATAAATCTTTTAAGCAGGCAAGTAAAATAAGTAATGCTAAGTAATATAGCTTTGTATGAAAAGTTCTGCCTTTTCTTCCTTTTTAACATATCTATATCTTACCGGAAACTTCACCACTTTAAGTCAGAATAAAATGAAATTGTGAATACATGTTCAGAAAAAAACTTCTTTACTAATAATTAATTTGCTAGTCATAACAGATCTGACAGTATGTGATCTTTTCTTCGTGAAGTGGGAGACGATTTTCTGATAAAATAATTGACATCCACAGATGATCTAAATTTTTATTATACGGGTTTCTCAGAGTAGCAGTTAACTTATACAAAGAAAGAATGATTTTACATTCTTTCTGCTATATCAAGCAGGTTGGACATTTTGAGATTGTTGTCAATGTGTCCTCTATCTGTATGGCCTTTTATGAAGTCAGAATGTAATAAGTCATAAGTCATAAGTCATTTATTTCACCATACACATTTACAATGATTACATATACAATATTTAGTGAAAGGGCCTACAATGGATATAATACAAATAAGAAATACTACGCAGAAAAGCCTCAAACACTGTTCACTTATGCACGAAGGTAAATGTGTTGTGGGCAATCAATAAGCAGGGCTTGTTAGATTGTCCCACACAGTGATAGAAAAAAAATATGGAGCTAATCTGAAAATTTAAAGTGAATCGTGATTAAAAAAAAACATTAGTGCTTAAAATGGAATGACGTAATGAATGAAGCTCATATATGGGATGATATGAAAGATAGAAAGACTATTATTTTTTAATAGTATGTAAATTTAAAATAACTTGATTAAGCTAACTCCACTGTTTGGCAACTACTGTGAGGATGGATACTGATAGAAATTTTTATTACTCACTGATACTTACTTAAAATTTGATTTTTTAGCATTTTTTTAAATCTAGTAATAGATCTGCTATCTTTTGCGGATTGACAAATCTCATTCCAGACTTTTGGTCCTTGATATATTATAAAATGTTTAGCTATGTTGGTTCTACAGAAAGGCACAATGTATTGATTAAATCTTGTATTATGATTCTTAGATGTCAATTTGACAGGAATTGCAAAAAACTTAGGAAATAGTCTATTATTGCATTTATACACGAATACTGCAATATTAAATTTAATTAAATCATCTAAATGCATAATTCTACATTCACGGTAGTGAAGTAAAGGTACTTCACTACGTTTCTGTAGGCCATACATTAACCTTAAAAATTTTCGTTGCAACGTTTTTAAGCATTTCAGTTTACATGGATATGTGGGGCCCCAAATAATGCTGCAGTAATTGAGATAAGGTAAAACCAGACTATTATACAGGATTAGTAAGTGTTCTTTCGAAAGACTGTGTTTCATGTGAGTAATGATGCCTATATTTTTAGCAATTTTAAGTCTGATATAAGAGATATGTGATTGCCAGTCTAAGTGTTCATGTATGACAATACCTAAGAATTTAATCTGTTCTACTTGTTGAATATAACTATTTTCAATTTGTAATGTCAAATTTGGCATTCTCTTGTTTCTTGATCTAAAAACTACAAATTTAGTTTTGGAAGCATTTAGTTATAATGTAATAATAGAAACTGGTCAACAGGGTTTAGAAGAAGAGAAGGTGGTATACGAACGAAGTTCCACGAAGAATGTATATCTGAACGTTGCGGTCAATACACTAAAGCGAGTTCGAAATGAAATCACTGATCCCCAGAGTTCACTGCGGACGAAAACATCAAAAACCGCGGTGGATTCACCAACGAAGCCACCAGCTAAGAAGATCAAACATTCGGAAATGCTTAATGGAAAACTAGCAACAACGACGACTTACACGTTAAATCGATCTCGGCGGCCAACATTACCTGATAAATTTACTGGTAAAATAGCATTTTGTTTGTTTTATTAAATATTGTGTAAATATCAATAATATAAGTTATATATATAGTACACTAGTAATATATATCATAATATGAATATCAGTAAATATCTAATTTTTTCTATACATATGATTTAGTATAAAATGCAGAATGTAAAAGAACCGTTATCTAAAAAAATATCATCTGATAGTTTTTCCATTTCCTTTTTATCATGAACGTGTTACTGATATCTGGGTTCATTTTTGGCATTAAGATTTTTCACACCTTGTTTTCTTTCATTTTGGCTAGAAACTTAATAATTGCAAATATTTATTCATTCATGAATTCATATACTTGAAATTAATGCCTCTTTATTAATGTTTATTGCAGAAAGTTATGAAGTTTTTTTTATTTTCAGAGTGTGAATTATATCATAGACTGCAGCCCTACATTCTTTCACAGTCACAGTTGGCAGAAAATGGCTATCCGTTGCAATCGCCCGACAAAACAGGTTGTGCCATCACCTTGAAGGAAGAAACGAAAAAGCATGCAAGTAACGATGGTAAAAACATTTCCAAAATTTACATAAAATCGCCATCACAGAATTTGCTTAGAATGATACCCACTAGATGGCAGACGTCTGCCAAGACTTAAGGAGCATAATTTACTAAACTATACAGCTGCTTAGGTTACGACATTCACCAATTATTCTGAAGTCATCTGATTTATATCTTGCACCTTGCTTTTTCCAATATTTGTGATGCACTCTGTTGTGGCATCATATAGAATTTTCCATTCAAGCTTATTATTAATCAACAAAAATCGAATATTTCCCAATTCTTAATGGATCACTGCCAAAATTGAAACATATCTAGCTAAAGTACTCCCAGTTGTAATACAAGAAGTGTTAATACTTTATTACAACAAATAGCAGAAACGACTTATTGACTTCCAGTTCTTTTCTGGAAAAAATGTACTGTAGTGCTTATAAGAAACAGTATCATACATTAGCTTGAGACATATATATGTCTTGAAGTAATTATAAAAATGTTTTTTTGCCTATTGGAAAGAAGAAAATGTTACTAGGCTATGTAAACATAGGTTATTGTTAAATTACAGAAACAGAAAGGTTATGTTGCCGTTGCGGGAAAACTTACAGGATGACATCTAAAGGGAAGTACATTACTCATGAGGAATGCATTTACCATTGGGGAAAGCCTAGAAAAAGCAAGTGTAAGTGTGATATTGTTTTGCTGTATGTTGAACCTTTTGTATTATTTCTGCATGTCAATCATATTGATGAATTTCTTTTTTAGATGGCAAAATTTTGTATTTATTTCTGTAATCAACATCTTTTTTATGTTCAGTTCTGTATTTTACAAACCGATGTTCACTATTAGCATAAGGCTTACTAATGTTGATGGTTATGGTAAAATTAGTACCTTTTTCACTATTAAAGACAGTCCTTCAAAAAGAGGAACTGAACTGGCAGAGGCAACGGCTACGTTCTGGTGTATGCAAATTCTTCCTTTTCGTGAGAATGAAACAAGGCAGTATTGATATTGTGAGAGCCGCTTATTTCAGAGATCCAACATTCATTTTATCTAGTTACCAGCCAGGCCAGTTGCTGCTTAGCTTTATAGGCAAGCACATGTCGCTGCCAGATAGCTACTCCTACTCCTTTGCCGAAATTTTGGCTTCGTCATATTTTCCTGCATGATAAATAACTTACGAATATTCATATCTGTACATATACTATATCATACAGGCAAGGCGTCTGTATTGCTGACTGCACTAATTACTATTGTCTCAGATATATATTCGAAAATTGTCTTGAAAAACTATTTAGAGACATGTGCATGTGTATTTCTAGTGGGCGGTGCTTGGGTCACTCGGTACGATTGCTGTCAGGGGGAGTCTAACCTGGATGGATGCTGTGTAGCTAAGGTAGAATTTTTATTTAGGCTTGTAATGAAATTGTAAATTGAAAACTGTACCAAGGTGTACACAGTTGGAACTTATTACGAAACACATTATTTACTTGGAATGTTAGTTGATGTGGTTTTGTTCCATGTAATATTTAGTAGACATATCCAAGATTTAGTTTTGCTTAATTTTGTAAATTCAAGACTAAGCGCATCTAGAATTAGTTAGGTGCAAGTAAAAGCTGCAGTTTAAAATTTAAACTGTTCCATAGTTTGTGTTAAAATTGAAGCTTGAGTGCAGTAAATTAACTACCACTGATTGTTTTTGTAGCTCCATGTGCATGATACGAAAAATCTGTCTGGCTTCGTTCACACTATGCCACGAACTCCTCCTACTGATGGTAACTGTGGCGTCTATGCACTGGACTGCGAAATGGTAAAAGTCTATTTTAAAATTTCGTACAGGGCAGTTTTTAGTATGTCTGATTCACTTTTTCCACTTGTAATAGCAGCATACTTAGAGTAAATGTTTGTATTGGTGGGTAATTGGAGCTTCGTATTTAATACGTTAGTGGACAGTTTTTGTCTTGTTTGTCTCAGGGATACACGACTGAAGGGTTTGAGCTAACTCGAGTCACCGTCGTTTCGCCCTCGCTTGAACCGGTGTTTGAGACTCTTGTAAAGCCGGACCATCCTATAATCGATTACAACACCAGGTAAGATAACTCATTGAATAAGCTGTCTCCTATTATCCTTACTAACTAACAGCTGAACCAGTAAGGATAATTGAAAGATGTCACTTGTAGTGTAAGGTGTGGTTAACTGAAGTACATACTTGTTGTGTATGTTAAGTATGCTTGCATCAATAGAAAAACAATTACCGTACTCTTAGCACTTGAGATGTTTTATTGGAAGAATATTATAATAGACTGTGCATAAACTTAAGAAAGATTCTATTTTTGTGAAAAGTGAATGCATTTCACATTTGTCTTTTCCAATTCAGTGCAAACACCCAATTTTTTCAAGTTCAGACTAATGAAGCTATTCGGCTCAATATACATCTTGAACGTATGCATCTAGTAACACCTTGAATGTGCTGAGCAGTTACCATTGTATCTCTGTCCCAAATGAACTGCTATTCGACCCAATTACTACATTCTGAAATGGCTTGCAATTTTTTCTTACAATGTATGTTATGCAGTGCATATAATTAACATATATAGATAAAGCATGCTTTAATTTTATAGAGCTTTCAACCTATATTGGCTGAATAGGGTATGCTGTTTATATACCTGGTACTTTTCTATATTAATGATATACTAAATATAATAGACTTTTGAACCTAATTTATCTTTCATATTATGTGAGGGTACTAAACAGATGAACATTGCAACTTGCTGATTTTTTCAGATTCAGTGGTATTACTGAAAACGATATGGCTGGGGTAACGATGACGCTTCGTGATGTTCAGGCCATTCTTCTCAACCGCTTTAACTCACAGACAATTCTCATCGGACACAGCCTAGAAAGTGACCTGTTAGCTTTGAAGATCATTCATCAGACTGTGGTCGACACGTCCATTGTCTTTCCACACAGACTAGGTCCACCATATAAGAGAGCACTTAGAAACCTAATGGCCGAGTGTGTGAAGAAGATCATACAACAAAATGGTGAGCGTACGGTTTTTGAAGTAGCTAAATCATGCACAGAAAACTACTACGAAAAGTTTGAAAAAATCTCAAAAATAGCTATTGCAGTTTATAGCAAGCACTGCACCCTTTACTGTGAAGATTATTGATTGTTTCACATGAATGAGGGATTATGGGATTTCCTTTTCTTCTTCAGTTGTTCCTATCCTCTTTCAAGTTTTTAGCAATGCTAGGCAGACTTGTCTTGAATGATCTATGACTGTTTATATGTTTTTTTGAGTGAGCATTGAATAGAGAATAGGTCTTTAGTATGACAACACTGTGCTGCCATATAATCATCTAAACACACAGTATTACTTCATTTGCATTAGCAAAGGCCTGTATATGGTGTCAGTTAAGATTTTTTGCTTATCAAAATATAGTGTCAGGCGTAATTAGAATTCAAACTAAACAATCCAACATCTAGTGACAAGCAGAAGCTTGCATAAGTAGCTTCTGTGGCTAACTGATATTGACTGCCTGTGAGACTGGATCTTGCAGCCAGAATTGTGGCACAAATGTGTATGGCTCTACAGGGCTGCTGGATACACTTAGTTTTAAGGCACTTTTTCAATTTTGTATCCTGAAATATGGTGAAACATTGTACTTTAGTATGCAATACAGCATTTCTACGGTATGCAAAGAAGTAGCCTGATTATGGTGTTTCAAATTTTCATTCACCTTACTAACAGCTTGTCTTAAACTACATAGTGTAATATTATAATGTTATCTCAAATTAGAGGCAACTTTTTTAAAATATGTTTTCAGACTTCTGGGCCCCCTTTTTTTTAAAGTCGAAATTTTTTTTAAGTTAAGTGAATTATTCAGCAGTGAAAAATATTAAAATATCATACTCATTAAAAAAATTATATTTGAAAATCTTTTAAGCACCCCTCAAGCTTGGGCCCAATGCATGCTAGGCTATATCCAGTCCTGATGCCATCCCATCGCAATGGTGCCTCATGTCTGCTTTTAAATGTCTCTGCTCAGGACTGCATTAACTACTATCAATCATTATTAAAATCAAATTCGTTTCATTGTGAATCGCACAGCCAATGATGACTCATGGCTGCTGCCCTATCAAGTTACAAGCTTATGTGGACAAGCACTGATCATACATAATAAACCACACGTGTTGCAGTAAATCTGGCGTGCGTTTTTTTGTTGTTATTTAAATTTGTTGTTATTTAAATACACCAGGTATTTCACAAAACTGTCACTAAGTTAACAATGTCGTTATTACATTCACTTAACTATTAATAACGACGTCATTAAGTTAGTGACAGCTTTGTGAAAGTGGCCCCAGATTTACTGCAACAAGTATTTTTTTCTTATTCACTTAGTACAATTCCGTATGAAAGCATTAAACACTGATCACATAGTGTTTGTCCACTTTGTGAGGGCTGGTCGAAGCACTGAATAAAAAATTTGACATTGTCCAGATAAATGAGAACTAGGCTAAAAGAGATTTTATTACTTTGGTTGTTTCTATTATAGTGAATGGACATGATAGTCAAGAGGATGCTAATGCTTGCATGGAACTGATGATTTGGAAACTCAAGGAAGATGCAAAGTTAGGTACTGCTCTGCCATTGTTTTCGTAAGAGCTGGATTGCCAAGTAGCTCAGAAAAGTTTGGTTCAATTCGAGCAAAGGCAATATGAGAAGCATTCGGTGATAGTGTTGCTAAAATGATATTTGATGAAATGTTATCAAAATAGCTGCTATTTTCAGAACAAAACGATTATTTGTATCCAAGCTGCTGGATAGTTGTTGATATTTACCCAAAGTTTAGTGGATTGCAAAATACTATGTCGTTGATCGATTTTTTTTTGTCTCTTCACAAAATGTTTTAAAGTGCTACAAATTAGGTCTGAAAAACAGTTGACGTTTACTAACACATAAGCATATGTCTTCAACATCATTTAATGCACTTGTAGTTGCTATGATATCATGAGTCTGCACCACTAATATAAATGTATTAGTATTGAAAAGTTTGTACTAATACTGCAGTAATTAGTACAGTATGCTTCACAGTAAGCTGTCTGTGAGACCCTCTTTAGTGAAAGTGTTATTAGAAAATGTTCGATATCATTGTTGCTCAGATTGTTGTCATTGCTTTATTCTTACTGCTTCCCAATTCTTGAAGAAAATATCAAAATTTTTCTGTATTCAAATAGGTGTAATTTGAATGTTGATGTTCAGCCTGCCTTCAGGTACTAGGTAAATTAGAGATTAAAGGTACTAGTCATGGTATGAACTTAATCCATCAGTTTACTTGTTTGTTGAGGAGATATGGCCTTGCAAAACTAACATTGCTAATTATTTATATTATTGACCCATTGTATTTATCATGT
Source organism: Tubiluchus corallicola (assembly GCA_030141605.1). Lineage (NCBI taxonomy): Eukaryota > Metazoa > Priapulida > Priapulimorpha > Priapulimorphida > Tubiluchidae > Tubiluchus > Tubiluchus corallicola. The sequence continues at coordinate 299,441 of JAQGDQ010000193.1, forward strand.
GTTGACATTTTTTGGGTTTTTTTTTTTGTAAATAGAGTTTACCATATGCCTAATTTCTGATGAGCTATGTACGGAGTGAGATTCAAAGTGGTTTATTTTTTTCATGTGAAATTGTTTCTGCTATTGCCATTATGTTAATATACTGCAAATTGTTTCTTTTACTGTGCTGATTTAGGTTTTTGCATTTAACTTTTTTGGGGAACCACATTAAGTGTAGTACAAGTAATCATTTTGTTGAATTTCAAAAAAAAAGAATGTCTCTGCAGTGAAACTGTTCTTAGTATAAAGTATAAGCAAAGATTTAATAGTAAATAATACCCTTACTAAATAGGCCTACGAGTTCCACAAGTTTAGGTTTTTCTTTATAATGGCACCTAAAATCATAGGTATTTTTTCGAATACCATTTATACCAAATATGAGCAAGCATGGAACAGTAATGTGAAAGGTAAATTGTGCTTTTTGATAAAAAACTTATTTTGGTTTACGTCTGGCAACTACATGTGTATGTGTTACATGTAAGGATGAGCACCGAATTCGAACGAGTTTTTTAGTTATAATTCAAATCAAAGTTAAAATTATACATTCGAATATTTCAGCACTTCAACCACGTATGTTGTTTATCATCAAAATGTTTAAATCATCAATTTAGTCAGAAATTAATAGTAGTTTTACTGCTGAACAAAATCAAGTAATATGTCTTTGGAAGACCACTTTTTATTAGTAGTTCGAAATCTTTCAAACTCAATCTGAATTCGAAATACTTAAATTGGGTTCGATTCGAATTCACTTTCTGGTAGAAGATGCTCACCCCAAGTTACATGGCATCTTGGCCAAGAAGTATATTTCATTAGCATTAGATTGTGATAGTTATTATACTTTGAGAAATATGATCACTCTAGTTATCTGAACCGTAGAGTTTTTTAAATTTATCCACAGCGTCAAATTAAGAGAAAACATCAAAAACTCTAAGAGGAGGAAAAATCTACTTAATGCAATTGAAACACCTAACTTTTCTGTTTTCCTTTTCCCCGGTTTTTGCTTTTAGTGTTTACCTTCTTATAGTTCAACTTTTAGTCATTTGTAAACAAATGTCATTGTTGCTAAACGAGTGAATTGACTATATTGTACTGTGCAAAATGAGGGTGTCGTAGAGAAACGGTGTCTGATGTATCTAACTACGGCAAGATTTCAGCTATTGAACTTCTAGAAGTTTCTGGGAACGGCATGCAATTCGGAATGCACTAGTGTATTCTAGCAGTGTCGAGTACTGCGCAGTCGATAAAATAAGTCTGATGCAAGAGATAGCTTAATTGCATCTGTGACTGCTATATAAAGGAGCGAGAGCGTAGTCTACCAGTAACTACTTTTGTTTAATGGTGCGTAGTATGTGAGTCGTTTCACTGTCAGTTATTTAATTTTCGCAGATCACGTTTAAAGAAAGCTAAAATTGTTTGACAGTATCTTAAACGATGTCGTTATCACCGTTTCGCAGAGTGCCACTCATGGCTCGTGGTTACTGGCGTTGTCACAGACCAAGCACGTGGTTGCAATGCCGAAAAGCCTCGTTACCTTCTCGTTGGCCACGGTCGCCAAGTGAATTCGTCAGAGAGTTTGAACAAGATTTCCAGCGTATGCAAAATGAAATGAAACGATTTGAACGAGAGCTAATAGGAAGCAGTTTTTTCGATCGATGGCTCCCTCGTACGCGTCAACAAGCTGTTGAACCCTCATTCTTTGAAAATGAATTAGCCCAGCATGATGTTGTTGAAGCAGATGGAAAGAAAACTTTACAACTTCATTTTGACACTCGTAATTTTAAACCAGAAGAAATAAAAGTAAAAGCTTGTGGAAGTAAACTGAAAGTTCATGCTAAACATGAAGAAAAATCGGATACAGGAGCTGTTTACAGGGAGTTTTCTCGGGAGTACACACTTCCAGAAGGAATTGATTTAAATGCAATGAAATCTGTTATTTCAGCTGACGGTGTTTTGAAGATTGAAGCACCTTATGTTGCACTTGAACCACCGAAGGAAACAGAAATACCAATAGAACGAGAATCGAAACCTGAAGAAGGAAAAGAATAAATGTATACAATAAAAATTAAGTGATAGTAATTTGATGTATTTTGTAGGCCTATTGTAGCTGCCTATTGTATCATGATATAGTTTACCAAGTTATATTTGAGTGCCATATTTTTGAGATATTTATGTTTAACCTAAATTAATAAACTCATCACAAATTAATAAACTAGAATATTTATTCACACATGAAAGTCCAAAAATATAATAGTTTGGCAGAACGGGTCATGTATATTGTTGAGTTTTGTATTTGAATTCATAAAAACACGTATCACAAATTCGTCAACTAGAATATTTATTTACACATGAAAATTCAAAATGTAATATTTTGGCTGAAAGAGTCATTTATGCCTGTTATACAGAAAAGTGATTGAATAGGACTGATTTGTAGTAGCATAATATTTTTGTTGTCATTTTTCAGTAGAATGATAAGTGTTTATGTGCATTTATGGCTGCATTTTACACTAAAAAACAGCAATTGTTTGGGATATTTGGTAGTGTGAGGAAATCTAACTATTTGCAAGTTATAAGCTATAATTGTTTCATAATTGCCTGATAATATGCAGTAGAATTGTCTTAGTACCTGTATAATAAAAATGATCATGTATAGCTGTGGATACACGAATGTGTGAAAATTGTATATTTCATTGTTCTCACTTTGAGTACATAAATAAATAATGTTGACACTATTAATTTATCTTCTGTTTTGTACAATATTTTAGCTTTGTTATATGAATAATATTGGCTTCAGCATTGCATACCTGTCAACCTATACGGTTTGGCCGTATTGCTGTACGGGAAAAATGCATTTTTGGCCCAATACGGCTTAAAAGAAAAATATACGGCAAAATCAAAATGTTGCTCAGCGAAAATAATCGCATCGAATATTCCCTTTTCGATCGGTACTTTCATGCAGACGATCTTACTTCCGTTCAAACGTTGTCATTGCGCACACTCAGCTAATAATTTTTAACATCCGGTTAACCACTTCCGCTATTTCATTCGTGAAAAAAAACATGGCAAGCGAACGTGTTCCTCCGGCGAAAAAGCAAAAAACTGGAACTGGACGTCATTTAAAAGAATGGGAGAACCCAAAGTTTTGTGGTGGGGCATACGCTGGATGGGTGAAAGCCTCGTCAGCAACATTGTTGATTGTTCATTGCAGCCAGCGATTGTCATACTAAAAACATTTCAGTTTTGCAGTAAAGTAATTCAGTGACTGTATAACAGGATATAAGGAAGGATGTGACATTAACTTGAACCCTCTCTCGTTTTTATGTGTTTTGTCTTTTTTTTAATATATATGTATATATAAAGTTAAGTGTTTGTTACAAAATTCCATCTGATATGCATACATAAATAATATCACACCATAACTAAATAGTTTTTTTTCATGAAAACAAGACAATAAAATCATGTTCCAATGATTTTTTGTTGTTGTGTGGACTGATATGCGATCTCGTGACTGGTCTGTTTCTGTTGGCTCCCAGCAAATTAACATATTTTCAGATTTGGTAAGGTCCCGTGCTGTCTTATAAGGTTTAGCAAGGCCCTATATAAGGGCAATGCTAATAACAGGTTGACAGTTATGGCATTGTCAGTCTTAAAACTTTTACCATTGTTTGAAAGTTTTCATCAATTAAACAGTGTTGTTACTAGTATTTTTTAATAAATAGTGTTTTGTAAAAAAAAGTGATATTTTCTGTGAGTAAATTACAAAAAGAATATTCTTACGTGTTTATCTAAATTCCAAGTGTTTGTTACTTCATTTGTTTTGACTTTTCTTCGCCTATATTTCATAGTTTACATTACATACTGGCATGATATATTTTTTATATTTAGATTTATTTATTTATCCATTTAGTATGTATTACAAAATACAAATATTGCAATTACAAATTGGTAATGCAATAGTGGTAGGCTGCCTAATATTCTTATTTCACTAACCAAGGCTGGGACCGGTTAAGGTTTCACTTACCCAGTTAATTTTTTATCATTAACCAATGAATCCGATCTAGACAATGTCAGAGGCCCTCTGTAAGTTGCCAACTAGATCATTGGAGAATGAAGTATTCAGTAAATTTACAATGCAATAACAACAAGTGAAAGTTAGAGGAATATGTTCAAATAAGAGTGAAACCTTTATACATAGAAAGACTTATACACCATAATGCTTTGTAAGGATGCAAAGCGTTGTTGGACTAAGCATAACACGTTCTTACATAGAACCAATGATTGATAGGATTGTAAGAGGCAGCCGTAACAGTGACAGAGTATGTTAGAGGAATTTTAGAGTTTACTGTGATAAAGATCGGTTAAGCGGTTAACTGGTCCCAACGCTGTCACTAACTGCATGTAACAATAGTTAGAACATTAAAATTATTATCAAATGTGTTTGCCCAAACCACACATTCGATATTTTGTTTTAACACCTTATTTCAGCACATTTTGCAAAAAATAGATCATTACGTACGCATATTTTAACCTTAATTGTAAAAACTGATCACCAAGTTTTAGAAAAGCAGTTGTCCATTTTACTTCTTATTGCATGAGTAGTATGTAATGTATTAAAAGGCCAAACAGCAGAATATTGCATATAGACATGTTACATCTTTTTCAATAAGCCATCAACAACATTCTTATGAATGTACAGGTTGACACGTACCTATATTCTGAAGGCAGTTGATTTTTTGTATCTCGGCTTGAGAACGCTGGACTACATAAGCATCTTGCTAGGCAAAGTAGGTTATTTTTCTTTTCATTTATTTTATCCATATTGATCTGAATAAACAATATAAATAATCTGAAGAACATACCAGACGCAAAAAGTTAATATTGTGAGAATGATGTGGATTCTAGTAGTGATGCTTATGGCAACACTATTATAACGAGAAAAACAATTAATAACTTCAGGAAAAGATTAACCAAATGATAAGGAACATGAGAGGTACATGAAACTTGAATCTGTCCATAATACAGAACCACTTCTTTCAAAATGATACTTGAAATTTTGTGGTGGGCATTTTACATTCTAATGTTGTCTGAAGTGAATTTTGGCGTTTTTCTGATCTATTTTCTTGGCCTTTAAAGTTAATTTAACTCGATGACCTTTGGTCTTTCAACTTTTTAGCTTTTCCATGGTATCTATGAACATGAGCACCAACATTTCACTAATACTGTACCCTTCATTGCTTCTAACCATGGAACTGACACCCTGTTATCATGTCTAATATAATATTATGATGCTTTAGTACTCAGTACTGTATATTTAATAATTCTCACTGTGACTGACTCATAGTCATACTGAGATATAAAAAGGAAGACAGGGAAGACTAAATTAGGATTGCACTTTAAGAATGGAAAGGAGGCCGATGTGAAACCGCTGAAAAAATGTGGTATGGTATGATATAATGTGGTACGGTATGGTACGATAATTTTGATGACATGATAATATTATGGCGTATGGTATAGCTATGGTCTCACTTAGCTGTTATCCACTAGAAAGATTTCCGTTCACAGCCGAAGTTGCCCGCAGGTTGCGAAAATGGTGGAAAACGTTTCGGCGGTAAATTTAGGTAAACGATGCGCTATATTTGTTTAATATTGTTGATTAAAAAGATTTCTTCTGAAAATCATCTGTTGCACGAATTTTTCGTATTATGATACGTCTGGTGTTGTTGATATTGTTCTCGAGTTTTGTTTGAACTTCGAATAACAGCGCTATTCTCTAGTTTTACACTGGCCCATAAGTACTCACTGTAAGGCGCCGAATAACCAACTAGCCGAAGTAGGACACTTCGGGCAAAACGCATGTGCTAAATTTGGGGAAAAGCAGTGTCGTACATGGGCAGCCCAAGTAGGACACTAGGGATTCCTGTCGAGAATCGAGATTTATGACATACTAAAAAGTAGATAAAAGTTTGTTTTAGAAAAAAAGTAACTTTATAATAATGATGGACAGTTCTTCACAATTTACAAATGTATTTTTTGCAACAATATCATTATTATTATTAGCTCCATTAATATCATCATAACATTAAACTAAGTATCTATTGCTTTAAAGAGAGAAACTATGTAGGGCACATAACTCGCTAACCCATTTACTTAGTTAGAAAACAATTATTTGTCCAAGAGGGAGTGAAAAGGATCACCTGTCTGTAAAGCAAGACAAAATAAAAAATGATACACCTTAAACAAATGTTGGTATATATATATATATATATATATATATATATATATATATATATATATATTATATGTTATATTATATTATTATTATATATATAAGTTAGCTATTTGAAGCTTGTGCCACTTATTTTCTGTTAATTGTTTTTTCGCAGCGGCCAGCTTATGGGCACCATACAAACATTTACATTCTGTCGTGGAAAGAGCTATTGTACTGAAAAGGACTGAAGCCATTCGTGATTTAGAGGTTGAATTGCGACTACACAAACCAAGCTTCTTGTCTTTATTAGAGAATCCGGTAAGCAGATCACTACTTAAGTTTCTGAAATGAGTTATGATATGCGCAATATATGAGCTACTATGAAGCTTTATTGTTGGGTCGCTTATAGTCTGAGTTATAGCGACGTAATAACTAGTGCCATGGGTTAGTATGGTCTTATAAAATGAGCAAGTATAATGTCGATATGGTATTAATCGTATTAGTTAATGAATTGAAGGTATCAATTAGTATCTAATATATTGCATATATATAATATTTATTTTAAATTGTTGTAGTGTTTTGTTCCTAGATTCCTAATCTACAATTTTGTTTTCATATCTTGTCTCAAGACGAAGATAAAATACTGTTCACTAGAAGCTTAAAAATTAATAGCTTATTTTAGGCGAAGAAGCACTATAATTTGAAATGAATCGTTCTAAAAATCAGTCTTATCTAAAAATAAAATTATCGTCACAACAAACCAGTCTTTTTTAGTCATCACCACTAACACTTCTAGAGCTTGAATGCAACTATTTGCTTAATGAGTTTATTACTTATTGATTGATTTAATACAGTTTTCACATTTGATTCTTGGCTGTTTTCAGTCCAAAAACCCTGTACACCGCGAAGCCATAAAGAATGCAGGCAAGCAGGGGTTGCCAGTGGAAGGGCAGAAGGGCAGACATCTGTTGTCACCGCAGCAAATTGATGAAGTTTTAATAATTAGTGATTTGTTCAATCTGAATGAGATTGCGGCAGCTGAACTATTACTGGCTGGTAAGTGATAGGTTTCATTACTTATTCTTCACGTAACATGTTCTCCTTTAGAATAATAGTAGTCTTATGCATTGATGTTTATGGGTACAACCCCACATTTTCTACCCATTTATCAGAGCATCACGGCACCTGAACACTTGCTTTGCATAGGTTTTTTTTGCAAAGTTGTGTTTCTGGTGGGAGAATTTAAAAAAAAGCCAGAAATTATTTTAACTGCTATCATTACATGCTTAATTCATTATCACTTGTCAACAAAATTGCTTTTACTTGTAGACCAGCTGTTAAGTTCTAAAATGGCTTGTAGTGATGTCTTGAGCCAAAATTATCGGACAAGCGCTTACTGTGCCTTGTATCATTGACGCTAATAATTTTTTTATTCTCGCATTTGTAAATGACAAGTATGCTTAAAGGCACAAGAGACTCAAGTCTTCTGGATGCTGTCAGAGAATGAGGAAAAGTAAAAAAGTGAAAACTGTATAATATTTGAAGTCATACATTGTGCAACTACACAAAATTGGTGTTCAAATGTAGAATACATTTTACATTGTTACTTCTCTATGACATTTATTTTTGTTATAAATTATAGGCGAGCTACAACTGGCCGGTTTTCCGGGATTAACGCGTGGGTTAGTCGCAGTTTTGTTGTACTATGATGGCAGGTACAGTTTAGTTAGTTCACTACGATGCCTGATTCAGTCACGCGAGTGCAGAACGTGGACATTGGGATTAGATAATGAGCTGGTTGCCATGACTACGAAATTCACAGATCAGTTGATGAATGCTGGATTAACTGGAAAAATACTTGGTAAATATTTTATGCCTTTTAGTTTGAAACTGTTGCAGAAAATAATTGAAAAGGCTCTTCAAAAAGAAGGCAACTAATTTGAGAAACTGCTTGGCAGTGGTTTGTTACACTCTGCCCACAATGAGTTAGGAAGTATGGCAAATGAACCACAGTGGTTACGTGTCAATCACTGGCCATTTGTAGCACTTTACTCGCAAAGCACATGCAATGACCACTCAGCTATATTGTCGCTTCCTCTGTTTGATTAGAATAGCCATTAGTGAATGCTGTCATGTTATCTGACTGTTTTACATCATTTTATAACAAACTGTTTGCATTATGGTGTAGCATTTAAATTTCAAAATTATCATTCTGGCTTCACATTGAAGATTAGATTGAAGCTGATCTAATTGTACTAGGTTTATGTTTGTTTTTTTGTTTGTTCGTTTTTTTTGTTCATTCAAAGACTCAAAGAGATTTTTTAACACTGGGGAAAAAAGTTGGTAAACAAAAGCTTTGTTTTTTTGCCACAAGGTTATTTTATACTGTTTGGCCCATTCAAAGATAACAGCTGGAATATAAGTGTAAATGGGTGAAACGATACAGTATTATCTGTGAAATATTACAATATGTATTTGATGCATAACGAATTGCGATAAAATATTAGAACACAATGTCGTAAGTTGTACATTATCCAAGAATAAAATATATTTTTCAGTTGAAACTGTCTATTTTTTTAATGAAGCAGTATATAGGTTTTTTATGTAGGCTGTAACGATACACTTAGGACGCTATACAGCGTGATATATCTAAGTCAACGTTAGGAGGTTCTATAAAAAAACCTAAATGAATCTGTTGATAATAAATGCTAAACATTTTGTAATTTAACTCAAAATATTTTATCAATCAACCGTTTTAGGATTCCTAATTGCATAAATAACTCGACAAACTGTTTGTTTTTTATGTATTACTTGTGTATAGTGTAGACTATTGTTTGCACTGTAAACCAACAGAGAAGCAAAATGTATCAATACTTTACGTTTAAAAATTGCTTGTGCTTTTATTATCACGATAGAGGTGCACTTTTGCAATATGCATATCGTAATAAGAGACGTTGCAATGCATCGACACATCATGTATTACAGGTCGATTTTTATGCATTTTAGGAATTTTAGGTTCATACAATGTTGCAGTAGAAGTTAACAGGCTTCAGGAGAACAGGGGTCTAGGACAACCAAAATACAGAAAACAGGTATCTTCATGGTTATTCATGTTGCATCCAACATTCATATGTTGCATATTCGTTTTTCATGTGTGGCAAGATAAAAAGTCTCTATGAAAATTAAATGTATTATTTTATTCAAAAGCAGCTTAAAATTGCAGTTTGGCTTATTCTCTGTGCAGCTGGCAATAGTTATGGTTTTAAAATAAATCATGTTCTCTAACATTAAATTTTCGCCTCTCTATTAACTAGGTTATAGATAAGATAAAAGACACAAAGCAGACGTTGGCAGAATGTCTGTTTTGGTGGTCATGTCAAACTCCTTTAGACAAGCACAATACTCTACAGTTGTTGACGTACTTGAAAAAGGATAAATCGGTGAACAATGATGGCTCGTTGGAATCCGCAAGCTTAGCTCTTGTAGTGACATTTCTCTATTGTATAGATGTCAGCATACTCGACCAACACGAGGACACCGACGGTTAGTTTTATTTTTATTTGCTTTCACAGAACATTGTTTCATTGTATTAAATTTTGCATGTTTCTGAAAGTGAGTGATCAGTTATAACAAAAAGTTTGTTTTGTAGTTAGTTTTTTATACAATAAATTTAGTTTCTGTGAAACATCGAAGTCTTTGAACATTTGATCTCTCTCTTATCATTTACTAAGGAACATTTATTCTGGGCTAATTATTACAATCAGACTTTCTCCTCGCATCTGTGATCGCTTGTTTAATATGTTGCTGAACTTATTTGTAAGCTATATAGTTTCCATTCATTTTGCTAGATCATCAAATCAAAAAATTGCTTAATATTAAACATAGAACTCAATAGCCACTGATAGGACAGTCTTAGAAGATACTAAAATATCACCAGCCAGTCATTGTATAACCATTTAAGCTACTGAACCAAATGTAGGTCATCCCTGTTAATCAGCACCCCTAAGTTAAGTTTAAATTTATTATTTTCCTATAAGTTAAAATTTTATATTAGTTGTTCTTAAATGCTGTACAATAAAACTTTGTACATAAAATTCATAAAAAAGTACAAATGAAACACACTACCTATTAAACAGAATGGGTAACTTACTAATTAATTAATTAAATTGTAATTGAAACCAACAATTTGCTTTCAAAGGGTGCATTATTCTATTAATGTATTGTTTTGAGAACTTTTGAACTATAAGGACTTGTGTACTTGTGCTTACAGTGCATAGTTCTAGCTGTTACAAAATAATTTCTCTTTTATGTTTAACACTTTCTTAGCATTCTATATTGTTCACAGGGCAAAAAAACTAACTTATCTGGTGTTTGTTTTCAGATGTTGTTCAACAGTTTCCTATTTTTGCTGACACAGGATTCGTTCCTGCATTGCACCGTGAAGTTTTATCTGAACAACCGTGGGAGAATCCAGCTTTGCGATCAGTTATACAATTTGCTTGGGCTGTTTCATTACGAGGCTTGTCACAAAATTCTAGCAGCTTGGGTAATTAATGCAGTTAATCATTTTGCTTCTTGTATGCTGTATTTGTTACTGGCTTTTTGTCAACATTCCCTTTGGTTTGAGTGGGTTCAGAGTTCTAAGTTAGACAAAGATATTGCAAAGCAGAATTTTAACACAATCCGTGAATTAGTTTTCAACCTAGCAGGTTAGAAAAGTTGGAATCTGTAAAATTTAGAAGCTTCTCCAGATTAATAGTAAAAAGTTCTACATAAACCTCAAATTATCTGCTAATCTCTGCACATCTGCTAAGCAGTAGTGGATTTTTTTAAAGCACAAGAAAACCCTCCACATGCATCAAACTGAAAAGATTTGTCTTGAAATTTTACACCAATTACATACTGCCTTTTTGCATGCAGGGTTTGCGTCAGCAGTAATGCTGTATAAAACTTGTAAATTTAAACTCCGGCTAGGACCGTTAGGCGCAGCCATTTTAATGGTAGGCCATTGGAGACAAGTTTACATAACATTACGTTAAGTTTCAAAAATAATCAGCACATGCTTAGCACACATGGCACTAACTAAGTAAAATTTTATCTTGTCAATAAGATTAAAAATATGTTTTTGGTTAGTGAGTTGCGCATCTGGAGGGTGACCCAGCGACATTTTACCAATTTGCACGAACATTTTAAATTATTATTTCTAGTTACATAAGTCTTTCAGGCAGGTAAGCGAAATGATAAGTAATATAGATTTGCATGAAAAGGTTTTTGCGACATAATTTAAAATTGCCTTTTCCTCCCCTGATTTACGGTTGCATAGATGATGTCACATCATGGTACAGTCAGAAGAACAGTATTGCTGGAGATTTAAGATGAATACAGACAAAATTCTTTTTAACGCCAGTACGATGTACGCATAAAAATGCTGTAAAGTAATATAATCTTTCAAGGTGATTTCTCTGAAACCTACTTTAAGTACCTCTTTTCTTGTCCTTTAAGCATATTTATTTATAGATTTGTTAATACATGGTATTAAAATTTATGATGCCATTAGAAATGGTGGCTTTTCAAGGTTACTTATTGTCGTTGATTTCAAAATGCAGCCTAGCTATTTTGAAATAAAGTATCACAGTTTCTATTGAGAAACAATTTTCTAAGGTATCAAAGGTAAAGGTGGATTACCATGTAATTTGAAAATGTTTGAGCATTTTGAAACAACATTGTAATTTCTCCTTGATAAGGATGCTTATGATGCATTAGTGATTTACTAGTGGTGCACTATTTTTTCACAAACTAAAGCTCTCTCTTAGTATATCTTGGTCTATGAAGAAAATGGCTATAGAAAACGTGTACTACTAGTAGGCAGAGTTGAAAAGTAAGAAAATGCATGGCGTCCATTAGTTCCATGCTGCAGCAGTTGTGAGTTAGTATTGTTGCCTGTTTTGATAAAATGAAGAGATTTTCCCGAGCCGATGAGCTACCAAACCTACGATCTCAGTAGTCAGTCAGTACATGTCTGGTTTCGTTGAACTCTCGGTAGTTTTTCTCTGTTTAATTTACATTGGGAGCTTGAATTTTATTTTATTAGGGTTAAATGAGTTTTTGGAGGAGGATGAATTAGTAGTTGATGGTGCAATAGACAACAATGCTTTCCAAGCGCTGAACAAACTCTTGGTTTCGTCACCCGGTTTCCACAAAGAAGAATTCTATGTACGACGGATGCATGTACTTATAACAGATTTCATATCACTCATGCCTCTTAAGGTAACTCGTGCAAGTATTCAAAAAACTGTTTCTTAAGAGCAAGTTTTTTTCTCAAAGTTATTGGTTTTTCCTCGATATTTTGCCTGAAAATGCAGTGATTACTTTTTTTACGTACACTTACTCAGCTTAATTTTCTTAGGTGTTTATGTTTGGATGAATTTCGTTAATGCTGACTTATATTAAGATAATGACAACTAGTATTATTGACCCGCAGCTATAGCACTGCGACTGCTGTCGCTGCAAGAATTGCTGTCAAACAGTGTGCATTGAATTTAATATTTGAAGTCGGTCATAGAATACGTAAAATTTTAGTATGAAATTAAAAAGTAAGTATTTTAGATCGTTCATTTATTGATGGTACAAAGCCACAATTAATTAAATTTGAAATCAAACTTGAAAAACAGAAAATGTGAAAGGTTCAATATAGCCTGGATATGAACCAGGGACCCTCTATTTACGAGGCCGACTTCATGGTTCAAATTCAGGCTGTGCTTCATTTTTTTCGGATTTCCTGTTTTTCGAGTTTGATTTCAAGTTTAATTAATCACGAGTTTATACCGTCAAGAGATGAACGGTTTAAAACAGTTGTTTTTTAATTTCATGTTAAAACTTCACGTTTAACTTGTCTAAAATATTAACTGAAAAAAAATAGAAAGACTAAATTCTACGCACTCTGTTTGGCAGCATTTTGTGCAGCAGCAGCAGTGGCAGTGTCAAATTTAATTAGTCTTGTGTTTGTACAATTATTAATAATAATCTTGATTTTAAGATCGTAAACAATGTCTACCTCTCAATATACACTTAGGTTCTTTGACAGTGTAAATTGCTGGCATGGAACATCAGCAGTTTTGGTGATCTTTATTTGTACAATCCAGAATGTACTGTAATTCAACATTTCTTCATTTTGTTTCGTGTTGATGTTTAGGTGAAAGAGTTGCGTAACCGTGGAGACGAGACGGCAAGAATTATTGTAGCGCATCAGCAGCAGGGCGTGGAACCACCTGCAAATCTTCCTCGACATTTCGAACATTTAATGTCATTGGTAATTTGCATTTTTAAAAATGTTGAATAATTTTGAGTATAAACAGTTTGTTCCAAATTATAGGTATTTATCATTAAGACAGAATGTAAAGCCTATGTAAATACTCGAGAGAAAAAATTAAACACTGTTTTTCTTTCCAATAGATGGCAGAGTTCTATATTCAAGATCCTCTAAAGCTGCACCTGACCTTAGATTATTGGTATCTTAATGAGTCGTTGTCACCATCTTCAGCTAGTCGCTCTGGTGTTTATCATAGAATGCCCCAGAGACAGGTATTGATTACTTTATTAAATAATTGGAGGTGAGTAGCTAAGCGACCACGGTGTGTGCTTTGCAGCGAAAGTTAAACAATGCCAAAGCTTATTAGTGAATGAGTTGTGTTTGTGTTCAAGTACTCGTTCTGGAAAGTGTCATTCGCCACACTGATTCTAGCTACTTACCTCACTGAGGAATGTCCGAAAATGGCTAGTTTACCGTTACCTATTAACTATCAGTGCGGGAGTTTATATTTAGTGCTAATACAAGCTCTGTGTTCATTAAGACAGCATGTTGGTAATACAAAGCTTTAAAACAATTTCTTTAGCTTCATGTAAGAAGAATTCTGTTTTATTTTCCTTTAACAATTTAGTTTTATTATGAACCAGGTTCTACTTCCGCCATAAACAGCAACATTAATTCTAGCTTGTAGTTATCTTTCGTTTTAATTTTCGTAGCTAAAGCTTAATATTAGACTGAAAAAATGAATGTTAATTTGATCAAATGAAAACACTGAAAGACCTGGTACATTATTTAATAATGAATGCTGTAATTAAACGATTTTTGTGGAGAAGACTCATTAACAACGGCAGCCCCGCATAGGGAAAAGCTGGGAAGAAGAAGCTGTAATTAAACGATTTCTGTATGCTATTTGCTAAAATATGTGTAACACCTTACATTCTAGTGTTTTGATTATAAAATCGTTTGTTTGTCTTTCTGTTCTGCAGTACTTGGTCATGAACATACATTTAAAAAAACATACATTACCAACCAACGCAATAAGCATGTAAAATGTGTCCACATCAATAACAACTACGAATATATTCACTTTTGCTGCACAACCAAAACTACTAGCTTTAACACAAACACAGAAAGAGGAAAAAGCATGGTTTTAACATTCTAACAAATTGTAAGAAATTAATGGACAAGTGATCAATAGCACTGCTAGCAAGCAAATCACCCAGTACGAGGTCAGAATTTCATTTTATAGGCCTAAACTGTACTGTAATGTACATTTAAACTGTGCAAAACCAGTATGATACAGACTAACATGATGACAGTAAAACCAGTATAGCAAGGTTAACATTATGTTAAATGAGAAGTTATTGTAGTCACAAAATTTGGGAAGTTTCCTAGAAATTTCTCGACAGCTGTATGCTGGGCTTTGCTTTATTTTGTTGGTCCATAACTCTTGTCTAAATAAAAGACTCCTTTTAATTATAATATTTTGCTCAAGCCTTACAAATCTTATTCGACAAAAATTCCTAGTTTTATAAATGTCTCTTGTTTTTTCTTTAGGCAGCCTTATTCAAATTTGTGCGAATGGCCGGTGATCTACTACCTCCTTCGCTGTACATTTCTTATGTTGAAATGTTGACCAGCTTGGCCACTGGTCAACAAGCTGCTCGACACTGCTTCAGTTTATTGAAAAACAATGGTATTACTACTGGTATGTTATGATATGTGATCATTACTCTATCATACGGATTTTTAATGAATGCTTATTCTTGGCTTACTCGCTTGTGATGTAGCCTAATTAAAAGATCTGTTTCACCTTGAAGCCATTCTAGTTCTCGCTGTTGTTCTTGATTATTTTGAGCTCCCGCTTTTGACATATATTTCACTCTCTCCTTAAACAGATCAAAAAATAACTTTTTGATCTGTTCAATAATAATTTGTCCAAGTTTTGTTTTTTAGATTAAATCAAAATTATCAATCAAAATTAAAAGTTGCTTCATATCCTATTCCAATTACCTGTTCAAAATATACAAAATGTTCCCATTTGTATATGAATTTTCTAACTTGATTAATCTGTAGAATATTGACTTTAACCAAACAAACTAAATATTATTTTTTCAGGTGGACAGTACAGTACTGTGTCTTGGGATCATTTCTTTCAGTCCATTAATCAGTATTACTCAAATTTGCGTCAAGAAGCTCCCAGTACTGGATACCAACACCTCTACTGGCATCGACCCCACGCTCGCGGAATTACTGCCCAGGAGGTGGAAGGACTGCACTCGGTCCTCAAACTTATTCAAAAAGTGGCCGAAGAGGCAAGCATGAGTGTTTTGTTCATTATGCCCTGAATAGTGAACGTTTTTCTAGTTGAATGTGTGAATGTTTCTCTAATTGAATGTGTGGTTGGTAGTTAATACTAAAAGCAAGTGCTAGAGAGCCATCTGTGAGAATTATTGAAAGCTTGTTATAGCTTGTGTGTTTACTCACACTTGGTGTTCGAACCTTTTTCAGTCTTTAAATATTGAGAAAGAACCAGCCTCTAGAAATCAACGTCTTTATTGAGCGTAGACGATCGTTTCGACTGTTACAGACTCAGTTATTTTCAATACTATAATTCTAGCCAAAAAGGACAAACGTAATAATTATTCTCATTTTTGGCTTGATTTATAGCACTGAAAATGACTGTAATAGTTGAAATGATCGTCTGCACCAATAACAAGTTGATCTTTGTGTCTGGATTTTTATCGTATTCTGCAAGACCAATTTTTTGTTGTTTTGCATGTTCATAAAGCATTATTTACATATAGTCATCGACTGTGTTTTGCTCTATAAAGAATCCGTTACTTTACAGGACGAGTTTAGTAGAATCGCGCTTGCCGAGAACCCACAGTGGATGCCGATCGTTGTAATGCTCGGCATGTGTGCTTGTAATGTTCCGCCGTCACTGAAAGGTTTCTTCCTTCGCACGCTTGCTGCACTTTCGCTATCGCCGGAAATCGCTGTTACGGTGTGGCAGTCGTTGGAAGCTTCGCAGATATTGCCCACAGTCAAATCAACTTCAGTGCACGCTGCTGGTGGGATTCAGGTATTTAATTAGGAAAATAAACGTTAATGCAAACATAAGATAGAGTAATATTCAAGCATGCATACATTCTTGTCTTAGGTGTTAGTATTTTCGTTAAATATGGCTATTAGATGACCAACTCGTAGAAGCACCATGCACTTGTCATTATAATATTAACTAGTATAGCAGTGCCTGCTCGCCTTATATAACTTTTAACCCAAAACTAAAGTTTATTCACAATGGCTAAAGAAAATATGAAATGATTAAATATTTTCATTCCCTAACCTGCTTTCCTTGTAGTGTGAGCAACATAACAGAAAAAATGGCTGTAAAAGTGACATATTTTCTTACAGCCAAGCCTGTCCTGCAAAGAGCTATAAATTTCTGTTCAAGATTTCGATCCTGCACCAAGCACTGCTAGGACTCCAGAAAGCTCCAAAAATGGTCGTTTTCTGCTCATTACTTGAACACCTCGTAGAAAAAATGTCCTAGTGCGCTTAGTGGTGGTCTTTGAGGAAAATTTATAGTTCTTTAGAAAAAGGAGAGACTGGGTTACACAATAATGTGGGTCTCTTTTATAAGTGCCTCTTACCAGGCAGAAGGGCTAGTAGTTAATATGAGGGAATGCTCTTTCTGAGCGACCTGTATAATGTAAACTAAACTGAATGATTGTATATAACCCAATCAATTTATTTTACAGGCCGAATTGGATGAAATAGAAGCCAGAAATGAGGAGTTTCCCGTGACACTTGGTTTCCTAAGTCTACTCGATTCGTTGACAAATTCTCCTCTTCCTGCAGGACTTGGGGCAGGATACCGAGCACCCGGATTTGAACCTTATTTAGAGTTCATTAGAGATTCGGTGTTGCTGAAATTTAACACTAGAGCTTACAAGCACAGTGCCGAAAAGGTTAGTTATAATATTAGTTATAATGCTTTCATTTACTTGATTTTGAAAAAAATATGTGTAGTAATGACTTACAAATATGGAGAACATAATCTACAGTACAATAAACCCTGGTTATAAAGAATGTTTCAAGTGTTAATATGGAAATGTCATATGAAGTAATGTAAAAAATAATAATAGTAATAATATAGGAAGAAATATAAGAGCAACAATCCTCGAGTGACGATTGTGCTGAAGGTACTGATGATTCCTTCACACGAGAGAATGTTGCTCTTATAATTCTTCTAAACACAGCATCTTTACTGCAGACAGCTTTTCCCTACTAATATTTAAAAGCCTTGTATCATCACAATACTAGTCAAACTGCTGAAATAGTTTACTATGCGTATAGTATTCATAGTTTTAATAAATACTAGCAGATTCAATTGTAACTGTAAATATGGAACTGTTCCTTAAATGTAATTACTAGTTTGTGTATATGCTGTTATCTGTTGATGTGAGAAACAATGTTTTATTTGTTAAAGGTTTGTCAACACTATGTTAGTATGAACTGCTGCACTATGTAGACAACCATCCAAGCTGGCACTAGCAACTTCTCTCAAGCTTGAAGTTTTACTTGATTAACTTTGGCCTACATTTTCTTGTGTTTTAGTGGTTAGTGGCGGCATCTTGTTTGGAAATACTGTATAAACTGCTCAAAAAATATGAGATACTGGCTCAAGATTTTGCTGACGTTGTGGTGGAATTACAAGGTGGAGGTACCACTGTGGTTAACAAGTCTCCTGGTTATTCTCTAATGGTGCATATGCTGTCTGATGGAGCCCTACATAAACTAGTGAGTTTTTAAGAATGTTTTTTCTTCACCTATTTTTTGCTGTTTTTGTGTTTCTATTCCTTAACCTTTATCTAAGCGAGTGGTCAGAGCATATTCCTCGTGACTGAAATCAAAATTCACTGAGTCTAGTCAGTGAATGGATGGGTGATTGCCAGGTTCAGTACTCTCTCTGGGCGGTTTCATTTGTTATACTCATTCTGGGTGTTTACGTAACTGAGGGAATGTGAATTCCGTCTGAATGTGGCTAAAAGCCCGTTCTCTCTTTCTTCTAAAAGGGTTATTAATGACAAAGTTCTAGGCTCGAACCTTTCCGCAAAGTTCAACATTAAATAGGCCCGATCGTTGAATGCTAAATTCCACAGCTTGGAATGTGCCGAGGTGGTTAAAAAATTTAAATATTCTTTTACGACAGATCTTATACATCATTGACGAGGGGGTACGTCTTCTGGACGACTATGAGGAATTCGCTGGGAAGAAGAGTTTGGAGAGAGCCACGCTGTTGTGCCTCCAAATGCTACAGTGTACGCTGGAGAAGGAGTATCACTTCCTCGATCGAATTCGTGACAGCGGGTCGTCGCTCATTGTCACACCATTAGAAGTGCTTCTCCTGGGAATCAACAGTCGCACGGGAAAAGCTGATTGTCTTATTAACATAGCTAAGTGAGTAGCAGATTTTAAATTTTGTTTGGATTCAAATTTGGACAGTCTGATCACAATTGCTAATCGTAAGTGAGCGATTTTTCATATTAAGATGTAGAATGTGTAGTTTATCAGCTGACATTATGAATCTACCACCTGTTTGTCTGCTGTTTGTTTGCTGCTTATATTCTTGTTAATTCTGTAGTTGTTCATATTTTTTTTTAACGTAGATGTATTCTAATGCCGTGTTCACTTTATATGGACATTGTCCAAATTATTTCAGATTAGTTGCGATACCAGTGATTAATTTGTACCAATTTAGTATGTACTTGATCACAACCATATTATATTCTTATTATTATACATGAGAAATAGACAAACAAAACCAACAGCTTGTGCTATAAATAGATAGATAAAATGTTTATATGCCAATTAAAAACTTAAGTATACAAAGTAAAAATACAATGCACATAAGAAATGTATACTGCGTAGGAGAGGCAGCATACCAGTCAGTCATAAATAATGTATGCGACTGACTTACTCTTGGCAATAGTGTTATCCTCAACTAATATTATGAGAAAAAACTACAAAAAGCAAAAATTGGACTGAAAATTAACAAAACTATTACACACGGGTTAATTACACAGTTTCCATGTTTACAGAAATTAAGAGAATACTAAGGTGATGAATATGGACAAAATTAGTCATATATGTATAATTATCAGTAATATTCTATATGATATGATGTCATGTTCTATAGCAAGATGATGTCTATTTTTGGGGCATTACGTGGGCTATTACAAAATGATGAAATTTCTGTATTGACGAAATTATAACTATTGTCACCAGACTCATTGCGGTACTTGGGGAACATTGACACGAACATCTCTAGGAAACTTAATGGCTTGCAAGTTTAGCCTCATCAACAATTATTGATGATGTCAACACGTTTACTTCATTTTTTCTGGAAAACGATGACTTCTTAAATTATGTGCTCATGTATTCGGTGGTTCAGCCTTTGATTGGCTAAGTTATAATATCAAATATCAAATTTTCTATGAACAAGATTGCTTTATCTCAAAAAAGTACCAACATTCCTTTTTCCTAAGACAGGTTGATGGTGAAGTTCCAGATAAAAAAAACTCGCATTACAGATGAACACCATGCCATAAATGGATAAGTTTTTTGGCGGTGCTCCATGCTTCACTTTCTTTTTCGTCTTTCCTGTTTCTCTTTCCCTACTGCCTGCCCACCTTTTTAGTTTTTCATAATGCTGATTTAGATTTTCGGTGTCACTTGCTTCTGATTTTCCTTGTACTTGTTGTCTTATTTTGTTCACTGTTCTTTCACATTTTATGCCAGAATTGATTTTGAAAACGGTTCATTCAGGTATGTGACCTACAACAGCTGGTTACCCGAGCATGTGTTAGCAAGTGTGAGCATCATTACATTAGTTGCTCAAACAACAAAAACGTCTTCTCATCTGGTAGGCTTGATGACCTCAAACGAGGTAAGAATGTTGATTTTCTCCTTTCAGCTATTATTTGCCATATTGATTGTATAAATGTGCCCTTCTTACAATGAAGACAAAACTAGAGCAATATGTCTTTAGCCGCTTGTTAAGAAATTTATTTTTGTTACACCTCAAAATCCATTTATTTTTAAGTTCCAGACCTCTGCTCATGTACGAAACTCAAAAAACAATTTTTAAGCTTTGGTGTTTATATTTTATAAAAATGTAGCATGCGTGTGTGTAGCAAGGTTTCGATGCTCATGTATGTAATTGTATTTGTATTTATTCCTTCAGCACAGAAATACAATTACACAAAAACTGCACAAATATAAAATCATAATTACAGTATATAAACTTAGCAGATTGTTGAACGGAGAAGACCACCAAAGCTTCAAACTCTTACAGGTTTCTAATAACCAAAGTTGCAATTCGCAATAGTTTATTAAATTAATTTTTTATTTTGAATCAAATACAATTACTGAGTTAGCATTTACCACTTCTATTGGCAAAGAGTTACAAATTTCAATAACTCTATTCAAAAAGAAAATTTAGATACATCCAACCTGGAATAATTTTTTATACAATTTATAACTGTGCACTCTAAGGCCGGTACAAATTTAAATATTTTAGTATTTTATTCGTAGTGTCATGCTGTCTTAATAAGATTCAGTTCATGTAGTCATGTTGGCTTTCTTTGATTAGGCATTGGAGGTGGAATTAAGACAAGGATTTGTTGAAAGTCTTGAGACAGAAGAGCCTGAGCATCAGATAAAAAGTGATTTGAAAGGTTAGTACCTGCTACATTCAACCATGCAATCTCATTCCTTTTCACTTTTGACTTTGATTACCAACTTATGCGTACATGTATACATGCACAAAAAATATTTATTTTATGTGTTTTAAATCTGATTAAAGGAAAAGACAAGTAATTTATTATATCTGTGTTCAATTTATTGTTTATTTAACTAACTTCCCAGAAGGCTTGGCCTTACCCTTAAGGTGCTTTGTACTGCCATTTATAATGAAAATCCTATTTCGTTTTGATGTTTTTTCTGGCCACTACTACCGTGTTGCTGTTTTTGTAGTTCAAATGTGCTGTAGTTTCCTTCTCACATTTTTTTGTAATTTTGATGTGTTCCTAATTTATTTTGTTGTTTTTCCTAGCTTTTAAAACACCTTAATATTCTTTCAAGACATAATCAGTCACACTATAATAGTATTAATTACTAACAAAGATTTCTGAAACGTGTACTTATATTATATAGTAAAAATGAAGGGTTTTTTATTTTGAACCATGTTGTTGTTATGCATCCATTTTGACATTTTTGATATTTATTTGTTTATTTTAATCTTAACAAAAAAAAACAAAAAAAGATATAGCACAGATAAAAATTGGGCGGTGGACTTGTACGAGATGAAAAAAACCGCTGCAAAGCCATACAGGCTACCCAAACTAAAGTGACCCATTGTGTTTTTACATAGTAAATATGGATCATAATAATCTTGTATGTGTTGTCTCACAAAGAAAAAAACATGTCAATCCAACAGTCACGTGTATTGCAAAAATTATGATCACATTTATAATGTTTTGTGAGTATATAGTTCACCCCCCCCCCCCCCAATAACAAATAGTAATGTTACAAGAGAAAGAATACGTGTCCAAAAAGTATTTTACTACACTTTTAATCCTTGGTAGGTATGGGTGAAAACCTTATTAATGATATAATGACCTTATTAAGTATGGAATATTGGATGCTAGTGTATAATTAATATACGGCAGTATCTAGCACTAAAATTAATACTGTAGCGGTATTTCTAGATGTTCAAGTTGATGCTGAAAATCTGCAAGGTGACATCCAAAATAAAACAAGACAATCGATAGTGAAGCTACTGTTGCTAACGTTACCTCAGGCTGCTCCTAATCTGGCCCACTTGCTATTTGGCTTTCAGCTAAGGAAACCCGTAGGAACAACGACACTGCAAGATCCAGGTAAGATCTTACCTACTCATTATTTAATTTAGTGAAAAAAATGTCACCTTACCAGACAGCACAACCATTTCAATTAATTGTTAATTTAACTTGGTGGTGCCTTTATGATTATGATGAATTGTTGCCATTATTGAAATAATGTGTTAAAAGTGATTTAATTTGTGTTAATTACAGGTGTTCAAGGTGCGCACAGATCCTGTCTTCACTCAGTGCTTTCTATTCTTGACCGTGGACTGTCGCTTGTCACTGCCCCAGCATGTTTGATTGATACACCTGTGCTGGCAGAACTGTGTTACCGGCTAGTGTATGCGCTGTGCAGTGACCGGGACATTTCAAATCCAGTGCTGAGGTACCTGCGATCAGCTAATGATTTCGTTTATCGACACGTGCAAAGCTTGCCTTTCAAAGGTAGTGTAACGTTTACACTTTTATATTTGTGTTTACGCAGCAGTGTCTTGATATCACCCCCTCAAACATTAAAAAAAAATAAGTATGTGTTCATGATTTTTGGAGTGTGAAAGGAATCAGAAAATATCTGTCATGTTTCTTTAATTATAGGAATCACAGCAAAATATAGTTCAGTAATTTCAGAAAAATAGCATAGCAGTCATATTGCGGGCACTTCTTTTGCTTGGGGACAGTATTTCGCGCTCCCGATTTACATTGAATTTTATGTGTATCATGATACGTAGCATCGTATCTTGAGTTTGCTGTTGTTCTATTAATTATTTACTAGCAAAGGCCCCGCAAAAGATTTTGCGTAAAAACCACGTATAAGCAATAACACGCGAACATCCTGCCTGTATAACACAAAGCCCGTAACATCCTGCCTACTTACCTAACGCAGTAGGCTGTAGCAGCGTTTACTCGTGCCTACTGTATGCTTAACTAACGCAAAGCAGCTTTTTGCAGAATTAAAGTTATAAGCAATAATGGATGACGTCAGAACAATGGAATGCGGTCACAGAGTTTTCTAAGCGAAAATTGCCGAAAATGGAACCTCTAATTAACTCGCCAGTACTCCTCTCGGTGGACCTGCCCTAACATATAGCCCACATCATCATGTAGCCCTGTCCTTCCTCTTTGTAAAGAGCCCCATATTTCCTTCCTAGAGTCCCACCGGGCGACGCTAGAACGTTTTTCCTGCATGCTGTTTGGTCAAAATTTCGAAAAAATCGCGAGTTGGGTCCGGGAAAACGCCCGTTGCGGGATGCCGTGGCCCTCTCGGGAATTCTAAATATGCCTACTACACTCATCGCTAAACGGGCTATTAATAATACGCGAACATCCTACCTAGTCCTCATTTATAACACAAAGCCCGTAAAGCCCGTAACATCCTGCCTACTTACCTAACGCAAAGCCTGTAGCCCGTAACATCATGCCTACTGTATGTCTGTTTATCTAACGCAGAGCAGCTTTTTGCTGAATTAAAGTTATAGAGTACAATGGATGACGTCAGCACAATGGAATGCGTTAGGACAGTTTTCTAAGCGAAAATTGCGGAAAATAGAACATCTAATTAACTCGCTAGTACTCCTCTCGGTGGACCTGCCCTAACATATAGCCCACATCATTGTGTAGCCCTGTCCTTCCTCTTTCTGATGAGCTATATATCTCCTTCCTAGAGTCCCACCGGGCGACGCTAGAACGTTTTTCCCGCATGCTGTTTGGTCAAAATTTCGAAAAAATCGCGAGTTGGGTCCGGGAAAACGCCCGTTGCGGGGCGCCCTGGCCCTCTCGGGAATTCTAAATAGGCCTACTACACCCACCGCTGAACGGGCTATCTATCCATACCCAGGACCACCCTCGGCCCGTTCCCGTTCTCTACATCTCAGCCATATAACTTTTGCAAAAAACGGCCGAAAAAGGGCCATTTTGGAGGTTTTTCGCCCCCCGTTCCTCCCGGTGGGCCCGATTCGAAAAATAAACCATCAATGGCACGACACTAGATCGAGACCTTTCGTTTGATGTATAGATCGCCGCAAATGGTGCCCTCGTCCGGGCTGTAGCCTCGAATCTTATATATAAAGCCCATACCAAGAATATTAATACAAGAGATAGCTTACCCGATTATTTGTATCAGGTGACGAGCATTTGTCTCATCAGTTATGGTTATTGAAAGTTGCTGCCGTTGAACTGAGGACAACCGCTTATAACCGGCAAACATCGTATGTGCAGAGGTTGATTGGACTACTGCTTGATACTGCCCCAATGTCAGCCTATCACCGTAAGTATATGTCACTAATTTTCACTTGTTCTAGCTGCACATACATATAAAATGCTATGTAAATACAATTTGCATAATGTTGATGCCATCACAGAACAAAATTACTGTCATGGATTTCCTACACAGACACCCGACAGATGAGCTACGATGTTAAATTATTTGCTATATCAATTGGATCTGAACAATGCAGTATTGGAATATTTAAAATTATTGTACATCTACTTCTTGCTGAAATAAGACAGTGGAGAGCGTTGAATGTGGCTTCTATGCTAGCTTTATAGTTCTTTGCTTATCAGTAAGTTTTTATAATAGGAGCTTAATGGTTTACTTGGTTCACACACTGCCGTTACTTATTGCCTAATTCGGAGGCCATTTTGCCGATCATTTTTTGTGAAATCATTTTTTTATAAAAAATGTGCATTTCTAAGTAACAAATTGCTGACACTTGTTTGCATTGTAGACTAAATCAACATAATTGTTTACATTTAAACTATCATACAAAACATGCATTGTTCAAAAAAATACACAAGCAACCTGTTGTTTTGTATGTTGTTTACTAGACACCCATTGTTTTATACATTGTTTATTAGATATTCATTGTTTTATACATTGTTTATTAGATACCCATTGTTTTATATATTGTTTACTAGATATTCGTCCTGAAGGTACTGTTGACACTGAAACCTTTCACCAGGCTGATTTGTCTCTGTATCCTATAAGCACCAGTGTAACTGCTTCTACTGTGACAGGTAATTGCTTTGTTGTCATATCTTTGACAAATATTTGCTAGCAATAGAGTATCTTTGTAAGACTGGTTATCACAGCATGTGGTAGAGTGAGTGTCTAACAAACAAAAAATTTAAAACTTTATAATGTTTTTGCTATTGCATATTTTATTTGATTTTTTTTTAATTTTTGTCCAAAGACTGTAACATAGCAAACAAGCTTATGAAATTTTTCTAAAGCTGTATTTGCTAAATCTTGACGTGTAACTAACGTATTTGATTTTGATTTTCAAGGTGAACAGAAAAAGAGGAAAATATTGTCTTTATTGGACTGCATCCCGTTTCATCAAACTTACCCGCCGCCATTACAACTTGAGTATTTTGATAGTGCTATTGTAGAACAGGTTAGTAAGAACTGAGCACTGCTTCAATTATTTTTATTACTTGAATTGTAGTTTATTTCGTCTTTTGTCATACAAGTAAATATGTAAGTACGCATAAGTTTGTGTACGACGGAAGACAACATGGTTGTGACATTTGTTCTGGGACCTGTGTTCAACCTGTAAATTGATGAAGTTCTGTGTGTTTTCTCTCCAAAATTCTGTTTTCATAGTAAACTCAACGACTATTTTGTATTTTACTTTTTTACAGTTTTAATTTTTTTGTTTTTCTTTTCTTGTTTTTGTTTTAGAAAGTACATTTTATTCTGTAAAGTAAATATCCCTGCTGTACTTTGATGTGGCACTGTTTATGTTGCATAAAAGCATCATGTATTATTAGGTATTGCAGTGTGTTCTCAGTTTTTCCTCACTGCTTCATGTATTAAGCTATTAAGACTAGGCTTCTGATCATTTCAATGTAACTTTTACGATACAGGGGGATCAATCGAAGCTCACATCACTGTAGTTGTTAACCGTGTTTTGTTGACAGGTGATATCGTCATGTGAGGGAAAAGTCGCCGGCGGAGTCGTGTGCTGTGACGTAAAGCAGCTGCGTCGTATTCTGCACAGTGAGTTGAATCAACTTCAAGGATCTTCAGCTGTTGGTCAGCAGTCACTTATCATGCAGGTACAAAGAAACACATTTTTTAGCAAAAAAGTAACATTTTAAAGAAAACGGGATGATTTTTCCCTGTACCTATAGTGAAATGCGACAGAAAGTCCTAAAATATATATATTTTAAGACCTATAATAGTACTAAAGTGTTTGTGGTACAGTGTACAAGTCGACCTTATGTACAAGTCGATGTGCATTCTAAGACCAAGAATTGCATCATTTCATATATTACCCGTATACAAGTCGACCATAAAACATTGAGATCTTCCAGAGTAAATGATGTCAACAATGGCCGAGTAGTAAATCAATAGCCTACTGTGTTAGTGTGTAAGATACGTGCAAGTGCCTGGGCCGCGTATATTATACCTACTCGATGAATACATATATATATATATAGGCCTACGTCAGAACTTTGACTTTAGTAAACAGTATTAATTTTACAATGATGCAATTAAATCTTGTGGTTCATCACCTTCCCATTTGAAGAAAAAAATAATTTAATAAAATTAATACCTCTGCATAGTTGTGTTTTATATACGCATGTATGCTGGTAATCAATATTTTGCCAATAAAACACACATATACAAGACCAGTGTAAAACTTCCCGCGGAAGCCGACAGGCGGCAGCACCAGCACAACATTGGCGATTTCCATGTTCTGATTGAGTGCTCCGTCGCTAGTTTATTTACCGGTAAAATATAAATTTTAACTTAATTTCACATACATTAAAATAAATTACAGTAGTATTTGTTAATATTGTGACGTGATGTCGCGATGCGAACATTCTCTGATGTGAAGTATCACAGTATGAGTGTTCATTCAGTCCAGCGTATAATGAAGGATTATTTCTTTACATATTCGTATTGTAGACAACTCTATAGCAATCTTTTAATGTAATAGCAATCTTTTGTTTGCCAGTAAAAATATTCTTTAAAAAATACCATTATTTTACTATTTACTGCAAACCAAATTAACACTTATTTCAACACAACCGTAGTGAAGAAACAGATCAATTACCAAATATTACCGAAGCTTGAGGGGCCCTGCAGCCTATATTAGCTTATAGAATAATCTAACCCTATAACTGCAGGTAATAAACAAACAGGTGGAAACAAAAAAA
Organism: Tubiluchus corallicola; assembly: GCA_030141605.1. Lineage (NCBI taxonomy): Eukaryota > Metazoa > Priapulida > Priapulimorpha > Priapulimorphida > Tubiluchidae > Tubiluchus > Tubiluchus corallicola. The sequence goes on from JAQGDQ010000193.1 coordinate 327,066, forward strand.
AACACATTTTACCGTTTGAGCGAGTTCTGTCCAACTTGTGCTGATGTGCATGTTGTTTTCTGAAGTTTATAAATAGGTCTAACTGACACTGGTTATACATTTATCAGCTTTTATGCATGTTAACTATTGCACCTGTGACTGAGGCCGATAGTATGAATATGGTGATTTGCGCCCCTTCTCGAATCTATGACAGTGGTTTTGCATATCGTGCTGCTCGTTAACAGTGTTCGCCAATTTATTTTTACAATGGTGCATTACTCTTTTGGGAGTTGGCTATCAAGCGGAATTTTCGCATATACTTTGTTCATTTTAGTGGCTAACATGGTGGCATTAAGCAGCGTATTACTACAGCTATTGTTGATATAGCCTATTTCACATCAACAATTTAGTGTAATATACATACCAGTGTATAAGGTGGTGAACAATTGCTTAGTCTGTCTCTCTGTTTCAAACCTAGTCATATGTTACATTTTCAATAAATTATGTTTAAACCAAAGATTGCTTTGTCGAGATTTTGTAAAGAAAATCTAGTGGTAACAAATGGTTTTACGATGAGCTTATAATTCAACTCATTACTGCTATCAGCTAGATGTATAAATAAAGTAATTACGCCCAAATGCCGTAGTTAAAACTGTTTTATATTGCACTAGCATATTACCTAAACATTCACGTCATGGAATATTTATGTGAAGCAGTACACTTTGATTTTTTATTATCAGACTGGTCCAAGCAGACAATCTAAAAAGTTTACCTTTGTCTATGTTCAGGAGATTCAGAAGATTTTGACATGTGCAGTAGACAGAAACGGGACGAGAGAGCTCATATATAAGAAGAAACAGGCCTTTGATTCTTGGCGCCAAGTGACAGAAGTGATTCTTGCTACCGCCTGGCACGAAGTATTGCCGCTAGATGTGAAACAATCCGTTATATTTGAGATATTGCAAGTTTTGTTCAAGAAGGTAAAATGTGATAATTAATGTCGTGTGTTTTCTCTGTTTTCTGGGTTATGGTACATTTCTGTTTAAACAGTAATGTTGACAGGTTGACTAGGCAGGCTGCTGGAACGGAGGTTGACGCTCTGCTTTCAGATTGCTAAAAAAATTTCTTAGATTTTATGGTACTTTTTAGCAATTTTATTGTGACAAAAAGGCGCCACTGCCGGTCTTAGTAGATTCACTGGGCCGCGCGTAGCTTAATGAAATTTGAGTATCCGAGGTAATTATTATTTAATCTAAGCTTTGATTTAAAAAAAGCTATTGTAGTTTTCAATATTTTAGAGCATTCTTTACTCTGAACTAATGTTTACACAATCATCCGGTTTTCCTTTAACGATCTGTAGCAGCAAACTAAAAATAAGGGGAATATAATTAGATGCCTTAGCTATTTGGTAAATCTTTTAGTGCATTAATTGCGAATAAACAAAAGAGGGAGCTTTATATCTGTTTATAAACAAGTTCATTTTCAAAAGAACATAGAAACTTACAAAACAGGAAACTCGAAATGGCGGTTGGTATTTCTTATGCATTAAAACATCATTGAACAGTAACGTAGCAATACAACTTTTGATTCCTTTTGAGGTTTGGTCCTTTTCGCGGTGTGCTCTTTTTCACAGGTTACAAAAAATCTGTATGTATTTTACTATGTTATTTATGCTGAAAATTGCTGTGAATGGACTTTGTAATTAAACTGGTGGTTTTAAAATAATTTAAACAATTTTCAGTGTAAAAGTCCTCTGCTTTAGTTTTATAAGTAAATGCACATCCAAGTTAAAAGAATTTTCTTACATCTAAAGTGTGCTGAAATTGATTTAAAACAAACAATTCAATGACTCTCATGCATCCACTCGTGTTTGTTTTTATGAAGCAACTTAAATGTAAAAAGTATATACCTACTGTACTTGTAGTAATATGTCTTGCTTTCGTCAATATAGAGAGAACAGCTGAATATATTTTGCAGTTTTTTTTTGTTAAATCTAGACAGAAAAGGGTGCCACACTTTCCAAACCTCAAAGGTTTTGACCCGCCTTGCAAGCTTTTCTGTTCCGTGAGGGTGCATGGGACCCCCTTAAACTTGGTCCGTCCATGCTACTGTTTAGCAACGTATGTCTAAATTTCTAGATGATTCGAATTTACTTAAACATTTTCTGACGTCTGATATGCATTCGTTAGATGCTGGACGAGGAAGCTGTAACTGAGCTGATTTCACCAGCAGCCGGCATCATTCTCACTCTACTCACGAACCTACGTAATTCATTTCTGTTGCAACAGCAATATGATGTGATATGGAACGCCTCCCAGAATGTTTCCCTTCTGGATGGTAGAACTGGTAGCACACTAATGCCGCTTAGTAGTGAGCTGGGACAACACATTTCACAGTTACAAGTAGTCCTGAGAGGCATAATCGATTGCATATTAAAAACAGGTAAGTTAAGTATGGTTTTTGCTGTGAATCCTTTGACTGTGTCTAATTAACTCAATTTTGCTACACAAGATTTTTAAACTTTATAATTATGGTATTTCCTGATAAAATTATAAATTGCCATTCTGGTTTGTTTAGCTGAGATATTTTTTCTGTAAGAAAAGTTAAATTAAAGTGAAATGAACCAAATAGTCAACATGTTGCTCGGTTGTGTACACATACAAATTCTACCGTGTCTTCAAATTAAAGTAATTACACGGTCTCTATTTAAATTATTTGTACCTTATGTTTTAGTTGACTGGTAACAGTAACTAATGATATTTCAAACCCTGTAGCTAGTAAGTAAGGTAAGTAAGCAAGTTTTTCGCTAACAAATAATTGACTAAGTATTTTGTCTAGGTGGATCACTGCAAAGTTTCAGAGCGAATTTGTACGGTGGTTTACTGTCATGCCTGCGCATTACAAAGCGTGCTCCGGAATTTTACCTGTTCGACTCTAGCAGTAAGCATAAAATTTATATACATTTTGCCAACTTTCACTTTAGAATCAGCAATGTAGCTATGGTCTTGTAAGTAATTTAATGCAATAACTTAATGTGCACTGTTCATGGGACTATATCAAATGATTTGCTAAATCACTAAACAAAATTCCTGTTAAGTACAAATCTTTCATAATTTCTTGTGTTATTTGCTGCTCTTTCCACTGCTGCTCTTTATAACAAAGGACAAGCTACTAAGCATGTTGGTTTTATTTTGCTATTATCACTTAAGCTTAGAAAAATGTGTCAAAGACATTTGCAAAAAATGTCTGTAAAACGTAAAGTTAATTTATACTACTGCTGTGTAGAAATTTTTCATCGCCGTGGTATCCGCCATTCGCTTGAAAATTATGACATAATTGGTGCTATTTGTGACTTTTTGTAAGCGCACCCTGGCTTTCTGTGAGCACGTGCTGCTTAAACTAATTCAAACTTCTGCAGCTTACCTAATGTTCATGCAAAAATATCACTAAATTTGTTATCTATTTTTTGTAAAAACTCATTACACTTTTGACAGAAATTGACAGTGTGCTGCTTTTTGTGCTTTGGTCGATGAACATCATTGGTGGAAGAATGGGCAGTCGAAATTGGAGTGCCCAAGCCTAAAATAATAACGACTTTAAAGTGATTTTGCTAATTACATGAGTTGCTTATCGCACTTTTGTTACTGAATCCTAACATTAAGTGCGAATATTGAAATGATACTAACTTCCTAGAAAGCTTGGCCTTTCCTTTAACAAATTTTACATGGACACTTTTTTGTCTGACACATGCCATATTTCTTTGGAGACAGGTTTGTTATGATGTACAACCTTCTCCAAAATTCTAATCTGTACAAAAGTTAGTAACTGTAGTGACTTGTTCAAAAACAGGCTGTCCACAATTTCGTGATTGTTCTGCCTAGGTTTCGGTACAGTTGGCCGATCCATTGGAAAATCACTTCGCAGTGATAGTGAAAAATTGTCTCGGGAAAATGTGGGAGTCATTTTGTCGTATGGAGAACATCTTGTAGAAACATTAGCACGTGATTCCTGCGATGGACATGACATCGGGAAGGTAAAACATTTAGTTGACCATTGGTCAATATCTTGACTTCAGTTCCTTTGTCACTTACTGTAGTGTTCAATTGGTAGCCTACTTCTTAGGCTTCAGCTGATAGCAAGCCACAATGTTATAGTGATTTAATATCTCAGTAATATTTGGTCTAAAAAGAAGAAATCCTTTAAGTAAAATTTAACAAGACATGTCTGTGATCATTTTACTCATTACATGCTGCACTTTAACAAAAATGATGGTATTTCATTTCATAAACTAATTAGAGAGATATTCTGAAATGTGATATTTCGTTGTACTAGCCGATTTGAATAACTGTTACCTTGCTTAAGCTTTGTAAGTTGTGTGCATAGATTGCAAACTGCATGTGCACTCTACGAATACACTCGAGTCCAAGGGGGCATCCTCACATAACGATATCAAGTTTGGGGTAGGTAGGTGGCAGGAGACGTTATAACACCATTATAACACAAGGTAAGTAGGTGATTTAGTCATGATATTGTTATCTGACTTCACGCTTTTTTGGCTGGTTGTAATCGGCCGTGAGAAGGAGAATGACAAGAATGAGTTCAGTGAATTGGGCTGCCACTGCCTCTACTGGTGGTTTCCCATTAATTAACATAAGTGATGTTGTTGCCTGTTCTTGGGAGGAGGAAGAATAAAATGTACAAAAAGCTACATTGGTGTGATATCAATATCATGGTAAAGTATGATATAAATTGAGAAAGTATGTGGTGGGGCATATGATAACACTATTATAATACAGGGTGGGTGGGTACTCGAAGTCGGCTTAAAACTTGATATTGTTATATGTGTGGATGGTCCTTAAGGAGCAGAAAATTGTTGAAATAAAAAAATCCAGTTGCAGTGTGTTTAGATAGATAAACCTCAACTTTGCTCATTCTTACTTTCTTATGCACAAAGGACGTCTTTGTTCTTAGACTGCTTAATATTTTGTGTACAGTAAATACTCACTTAATGATGCTAATGCAATATTAAATGAAACATCCTTAAATGAGGCCAAGACTCCCTCGTATAAAGTTTGCACCCAGGTGACTGGTATAAATAGCATATTGGTCTCGCTTAACTCAAATGGCTATCCTTAAATTTTAGCAGTCAGTCGGGAAGCAAAAACATAAATAATTGTACTGTTTTGCATCACTAATGTGTGGTTAGAACAGAATAATGCAAGATGTACTGTATTAATGTTTCAAATTAAGTAAAAAAAGTTGTCGATAAAATAAAAAATGGTTTTGAGCAAAGTCAAAAAATTCTCGTTAAAGCATGCATCGTTAAGTGAGAAAATGGTGTTGTATATTGTAGTGAAACTTTGCTAAACTGGAGTTGCTAAGCGAGGACTTACTGTATAGTGAATAACAGGGGAAGAAAATGTAAACTTAACGATTATATTACGTAGATGCTGGCATTTGCTGTGTTGGAGGCAGTTATCACAGCAGACAGTACCGTACAGTGGATAAACTACTTGAGCAAAAATGGGTACATAAAGCACTATGTGAATGCACTCGTTCAAGATAGTGCACAGTTAGAAACAGCCTTAAGTCCAGTGCCAGAACCGTTGCGACATCTGTACCTGTTCGAGTCCAAAATGGTAAATGTTTTTTTTTGTTTATTTGCAATTAGTTTACCTTTTATGTTGCATGACAAGTAATCGATGATTTTATTGGTAATTTTGTCTTTGACTTTTATGTGATTAGCTTTTATCTACCAGACTTTTGTGGAACTTGTGAGGTATTTGAGTATTGCATTTTGTATTGTTTTAGGCTTTACTATCAAGAATAGCTCTCTCACCAAGTGGTGCACAAATACTGCTGCAGTGTGGCGTCATGGGGCGGTTAGCCGAATGTTCTATTTTTAGTCTCAGACCACAGCAAAGCCAAATGTAAGTCTCATTTTGATTGATTCTTGTCAGTGGTAGTTTTGCAGTCGCGAGTCTTTAAACTTTAGATTCCAAGTCAAGTCCTGTGTCAGTCGCCAAATCATTACAATGGCCGTGTTGATTATTTTTTCCAGTTTTTTCCAGTTTGTTTTTAATGGTAATGAAATGTTAAATTGTTCTTGAATTAATTTACGTTAATTACTACTACTACTACTACTACTACTACTACTACTACTACTACTACTACTACTACTACTACTACTACTACTACTACTTCTACTACTACTACTACTACTACTACTACTACTACTACTACTACTACTACTACTACTACTACTACTACTACTACTACTACTACTACTACTACTGCTACCGCTACCGCTACCACTACCACTACCACTACTATGATGGTATGGTTATTAGTGCTGTTACAAGGTTCTTGATTATTGTTGAAGTTTTTATCAAGCCGTCAGGTACTAGCAAAAAAAATTATAAATAGCATTATTAACTGTTCTGCAATCGCATTAGCCTGAATGGGTCATAATTTATGTAGTTAATGGCAAACAATACATGTTATGAGTGAACGAGTGCGCCAGAGGTGCTTCTTGTACCTATTTTCTCTAGCTTAAAGAATATTGTTGGCTCTTGTTTATGCTAATATTTTATTCTGTTGCAGCAAGCACGCTGAGGGAGATCAGTACGAGTCATTTATTCCTACAGTTATGGACAGGTATCAGCACATTCTTGCAGCCGCACTGAAGTTATGCTTAAGCATATTGACTTCTCTTGGACCTCATCATAAACAAGCAGCCAATCAGGTAAGCTGTCTTTTCTTTCCATAGTGTTAAACAACCAATCAGGCAAACTGTAATTTCATTCCATAATGTTAACCAGCCAATCAGGCAAACTGTGTTTTTTTCCATAATATTAACCAGTTAATCGGGTAAACTGTCTTTTCTTTCCATAATGTTAACCAGCCAATCGGGTAAGCTGTCTTTTCTTTCCATAATATTAACCAGTTAATCGGGTAAGCTGTTTTTTCTTTCCATAATGTTAACCAGCCAATCGGGTCAACTGTCTTTTCTGTCCTTAATGTTAGCCAGCCAATTGGGCAAGCTGTCTTTTCTTTCCATAACGTTAACCAGCCAATCGGGTAAGCTGTCTTTTCTTTCCATAATGTTAACCAGCCAATCGGGTAAGCTGTTTTTTCTTTCCATAATGTTAACCAGCCAATCGGGTATGTTGTCTTTTCTTTCCATAATGTTAACTACCCAATTTACTTTTTATTAGTGTTTATGTTCTTTTCATTCATTAATGTCACAACTGCAGTAATTGATGAATTTTTACTTCTTTGCTGTGTCAGTGTCATTGTTAATATAGCAGCAAAACATCAAAGAGAAGCTGTTTTTTTGAAATGGGATGCACTAGAAACCAGTAAAACTAAATCTCATTTAGTTACTTTTTGGAAGATGTTGTGGGCATCTTCTTGTACTTTTTAAGTACCTCTTGTACTCTGCTGACTTTTTAAAAGGACATGTTATTTCTCAAGCCCCGTTTTTAGGCAAATGATACCACAGTGAAATTTGTTACTAGCAGCTGTTATAGAAGCTCCTTTTCTTGAAAGCTTTAATGCTCAGCTTTGGGAAAGGCTAGAAAACTAATCTGAGTACAATGATTTTTAAGAAGATTTTGCTGGAAATATTCTTAAGCGGGACAACAAGTTAGAAACTTTGTGTGAATTTGCTTAAAATATATAATTTGTGTATGTGGTTAGTTTTTGCAATGTACTTGCATTTTTGTGTCGCTGTTACTAAAAAAACAGTTTGTTTACTGCAGTGTTTACAGTTTATTGCTGCACACAGCGAAGCCATTAGTTGCATCTTACGTGACTCACAGCCGCTATTAAACATGGCTTCCTTGCAAGAACTTGCTTTAACCACTGCTGTTCTATCGAAAGCCGTTGTCGAAGGTAAAATTCTCATGTTTTCTACATGAAATTTATAAGCTTGAGTAACACATTTTAGTTTATTTTTGATTTTAATTTAATGATAGTCACATTGTTCTGGCTAGCTATATCATCCAAATTCACAGGTTGTCGTAGATGGAGTAGATGTATTCGTGAGTAATATAATGTATTGCTTGTGCTTGGATATTATTAGATTGTTAGCTGCTAGTTGGAATGTCTGCTACGTATGATATAGGACGAAATTTTACACTTCGTTTGGAAAGTGAATGGACATACCATTTCCTATTGACCAGTGCCCAATAGTGAATGAAAGTTCGCAACTGTTTTGTTCTTGTTTTGGGGGATAATTTAACACAAATTTTGATAGTTCTAAAAGGTCCACTAATTTTTAGTCTACCAGAATGGTGCAATATTCTTGATATGAATCAATAAAATCTTACAGATTTTTATGCAAAAATATTTTAACTTTTATTGATTATTTACATATTTCCTAATCTTGCCATAACATACTTGCTATAATAATGTATATGCTCATCTAACAATTATGTCTAACACCCAAAGTTAAATGTTTCTCACTAAGTGCTTGTTGTTATGATTGATTATTTTCACCCATTGTAAATATGACCAATTGCATTTAAACCTTTGCAGGTTTGTTTTTTGGACCTCCCACTATATCCACTAATCAAACTATATCCGAACTGCTAAAATTTTTGTTTCACGTCTCTGTGGCAACACCATTCCTACACTATCTAAAAACAGTTATTTATATAGCGTGCATCATGTTAGATTTAGGTGACGAATTCAGTGGGGAAGATCCGAGAGCTTTCGAAGCCCGAAGCCACATTTCACGTATTCAAAGGCAAATGCTGGCTCTGTTGTCACGGTATTGCATGAGCCGTCAACTTCAGGAACAGATTAATGAACTGATGTCTTCAAGTGCTGATGCAAGCAGGGACCCAAAGACGATAATGGTTACTCTCCTGCTGGAAGTATTAGCAAATATTCTAGGATTTTGTCGAAGTATTGTCAGCAGATCAGGTTTGTATTTGTCATTTTTATTTTCGTAAATTAATGTTTTCTCTTAAGAGCATCTTTTACGAGTAGAAATAGTTACATACTTTTGAGATGGGGCAGTATCTGAGTGGTCATAGTCTCACATATGTGCTTAGCAATCGAAGTTAAGCAATGCTTTGCCTGTTTAGTAAAAGGATAGATGGCAATTAGGAAAACTATTACTTAGTGGTCTCATCTGATATAATGCCTTCAGGTATTTACTTCAATGGGAGGATGTGTGCATATGTGACTGCGGCTAAGACAGCTCTGCTAGTTCTGTACTTCTTGTCAGAGAATAGGTTCCTGTCTTGCCACAACTATTATAATAAGTAAGCCATGCTGTTGAATGTATAACTTCGGCTTGTTGGCAAACTGTAGTGTCAAAGTGTGTAAAAAAAGTGTGTGAAACATTTGTGTCGTTTTCTCTAGGTACCAGTGCCCAATTCTGTCAAATTTTGTTCACTCCCGATTTGAAAGAGGCTCTTGTCAAGGAGACGCTTGTCGGTAAGTTTGGAGATCGGAAGGGAATTTGTTCTAAATTCCTCGGGTGGTTTCGTTGGTGGACCAACGGCTGTCGGCTATACTAATCTTGCAGCTTGGCGTTAAACAAATCAAGTATTTTATGTATGGATGTCACCCAAGCATTCCCTTTACTACCATTAATGTGAATTATAAATAAGTTTCTATGCTAAATTTCATTATGTTTCTATGCTAAACATCAAACTATATTTTTTCATTTGTATTGCATTCTGCCGTATGTGTCACTATAAGGGACACAAATATTCATAGCTAATAACCTTCAAGAACTTATTTAAGCCATTTATTTTGGAAACTATAAGATTTCATCTGTTCACGTATGTCTTATTCCGATTTTTTTGTGTACTAATAAACACAGTTCAAACCAAGCCATTTATTTATGGTGAAGGTACAAAATAATAATTAAAGTAGTTGTATATGTATTTTCATTTACACCTAATATTGCTTTACATTTAATAAGGTGGAAAATGATATTTATATTGTTATATATTATATTGTTAATAGCAAATACAATATTTCGTTTACATCTTTATCCATGAAACCTTCACTTACATATTCATTATCTAAAGGCCAGAAAATGATGCAAGCTGTTATCATCATAAGGTCTATCATCATAAGGCATTGGTTTGTGATTGTCCCAGTTACTATGAAATGAGAACTCTGTTGTAAGGGTTGCTTTGTTCTTGAAGCATGGAGCACGTGTTTTGACTGTACATAAAAATGATGTAAGAAAACTTCCGTTTCCGTTTTCAGGCAGCGATGCCACACTGCAGTCCTCCCGTCCACCTAGCTTGGGCGTTGTTGTCTACCATCTTCATCAGTGCTCTACAAATTTTGTGAGATTATTCGCTGCACACAAACAGCGCATCCAGAAATTGCAGACACTGCCTGAACTGACCAGCGAAGAGTTAACAGAGGTAAATGGCATGTTTGATGTTTGAGTGAAATGATTGTGTGTATCCACAGAGGCATGCTTAAGCAAACACCAAGTAGACGCGCAACATAAGCTAAGTGTTGGAATTAAAAACCTAATAAAATCTTTATATAATTATGCAATAAAATTTTGTATTTTTGTTGTGAATGTTTAGCAACTTGTTAGAGAGTGGAATATAGCCATGTAGCATCAGTTTTTCTTGAGTGACTGAAGTCATACAACACTAGGTCTGGTTAGTAGATGGATGTGATCTGGAAATACCTTTTTTGACTGAATTCGTTGGTCGTTCTGCCTTCAGCAGCTGTTTGTCTCATTGAACAAAGATGTAGGTTGGGAGCACCAAAATTCTATAGAGAAGCCAAACGCAGCAGACGAGAGACAAAAGTATCAATAAGCAACAGTCGACGAAAAGTGCCAAAATGCTTAAAATTTTGATTTATAGCCTTTTGTTTTTTTTTGGTCAGATCATTTTTAAAGCTGCCAAAGTATCAATTTTCATTGTGAAAAGGAAGCTCAGCTAGTTTCTATAAGTTTGTAAGACAATATATAAATTTATGGCTGTATTAAGTGTGCTTTGAATAACACCGTGCATTTTGTAACACAGAGAAAATGTTTTATTTCAGTTCCTACCTGAAAACAAAGGTGATAAGATGTCAGCGCAACAAAAACAGCAGTGCGCTCGAAAACGACTTGTAGAGGTTATCAGTGCTGACAACAAGATGTTGCATCTTTATTCTTGTATCCTTTATTTTTCAAGTAGTTGCTTTTATACCGATGCTGAATTTTTCTATGAGTGAGTGAAGCAAAGAAGGTCTACAGAGGAAAGAACAAAAAAAGGAAAGAGATGCAAAACGATAAAAATGAATGAAAGAGAGAGAGAGAGAGAGAGAGAGAGAGAGAGAGAGAGAGAGAGAGAGAGACAGAGAGACAGAGAGAAGATTTAGAAAAGAATAGTAACTGAAATATTTTTATATATCACATAGCCAAATTTTATTTATGTACTAGTTAAAAAAAGTGACCAGCTTCATCAAAACATGTTGTCTTCTTAATACATGACCATCAGATATGATAGAAAACTCTATGTTCCTACTGTGGCGTCACTTGGAATACTATCTGTTGTACTCGACGCCTGAAGAGGGAGGTACTTCCTTACGAGAACTTCTCCAGAGGAGCCAGCGGATGCGACGGCTACAGGGTACGTCTAACTTATGTGCCGAAGTTTGACTGAAAGCAAATATCACTTTAAGTATAATAATGCCTACTATTTCATGGAAATCCTATTGAACAATTATTTCTTGTGCATCTTGAAGGTTTTGGTAACAATTCTGTGTATTTGCCCCATTTAATGATTATATCTGGATTCTTTCTTGTCAGACTGTAAAATTAATGAAACTCTTGCAGGCAATTCAAGCTTGAAATCAAACAATGTATTATTTCACTAAGCTAATATTAAAATATGTCCCAAAAGACTTTCATACAGAGTTGTATTACTTAGCATTACGTTTACCAGCTTTGAAGGACTTACAACTAAACTAGATAAGAAAATTCTTTGTAATTTAAAATGTTTATGCTAGCTGGTAAAATGTTACTGACTCACTGGCCCAGTGTGCACCACTGACTCACCAGAAAATCAAAGTTTTTAATGATATTGATAATATAAAGTAATTCATCAAGTAAGTTAGTGACATGTATGCTATCAATGCTCTGATTATTTTTTCAAACTTTGCCCAATGTTATCTAAACTTGATACCGTCAAAATGGCTGCACCTAAAGGTCATCGAAGGAACTTAAATTTTCAATTTTTATACTGCATTGCTGTTAGTACAAGCTCTGAATGCAATCAGACAGTATAAAGGTGATACAAAATTCGATACAATTTTTTTGCTTTATGTAAGTAAAGGATTGTCTTTTGCTTTAAGCGAACTGTAATAGTGGACATTGAATATATATGACATGTTAACATAACCTTTACAGGTTGCACTTTTGCACTTACATTGTTGCACTTTTTATTGCAGTAGAATAAGCCTTGCTGCCTTTAGTTGCCGGTCATAGTTGTCGGTTATAGTAGCAAATGTTAATATTCTTTATTTTTGGCAGCTCGATTTAGTTCACTGACTGTCAGAATTTGTTGAAAAAAATACTAAAAATTTTGGTAAAGAGAAAAACGAAACTTATTAATAATGTTTTGTTTTGTTTTATAAGATGATGGTACACAAAGTGCTGAGTCACTGACAACCAGAAATAAGGAAGCATTCAGTGGTTTTGAGACGTCTGTATCGCAGCAAGCGCTAGATCGGTTAAAGTCAGATATACACTTGTGCGTGAATGAAGCGCTGTATAAGAAACTTCACGAAATAGAACAGGTTGGTACTTGTTAAAGGCAAGCTTAGGTCAACCTTGCGACTCAACACAACTAAAAGCAACTGGAAACTTTTCACTTGGGGGAATATAGTACGCCGCTAGTTCCGAGTATGTCCAGTCGACATAAGCAAGCTTAGAATATAACTCAGTTCCAGCAAATTGCTCATATTCTACTCATGGAATACGATATCCACCCAGTTTTAACCTGAGCATTGTTGAAAAATGTTTGTGATCTGGCCATGTGGTATTGTCAGAGTTTTCTTTCATTCGTGTAAGCTTGGTCGTCATCGACATGAGCAGTTTTGCAACTCACGGAAACTCGTATCTTCCCAGTTCCTGGAAATCAGTCGCAGTCGACCTGAGCGTGTGTCTATGACTGTTTCCGGTCAGTTGAGGCAAGTTGTGTCGCGTCGCGGGTTGACCTATTCTTGGCTTAAGAGCTCATTTGCTTCAGAAACCAAGAACTTTACATTTTTGACAAAAACAGTTGCGGTTACGTAAATTTATTATTGTTTTGAAGCACTTTTGTTGTACAAAAATGTCATCTCAATTACCATAAATATTGTTTAAGAAGGGTCGAAAATGAATGTGTTTCTCCTTCATTTAAAGTACAGTAGCCCAGCAGTATTAACAAAAGACAATTTGCCATTTCCATTTTTAGAGAATTGATTCGTCTGACACATTTCTTATAGCATCATGGGTGAGCAGAAAATGTTTGAATCGAGAGTTTTTTTTAGTTCAGATTCGCTTCAAACCTAAAATTATTGGTTCAAATGATTCAGCACTTCAACCACATATATTATTTATCATTAAAATGTTTGAAACATCATGCAGTCAGCACAATTTAGATGATATTTCTGTGCACAATGATTGTTGTTTTTGCTGAACAAAATCAAGTAACATGCACAATCTTTGTAAAATTACTTTTATTAATTATTCGAAAATCTTTAAAACTGAATTCGATTCAGATTTTTGGCAGAGAATGCTCACCCCTAATTGCTAAGCTGTTGCATCTGTGAAGGTAAGTACAAACGTTTTCGTCTGTCAAGAAAATGAAATGGAAATGACTGAACCACAGTTAAATACAGTGTCCTAGGTGCCTAATTATGACAAATAACATTAAAAGTTGTGGCCAAATTTTCATAAAAGATTCAAAACAAGGCACGTCTCCTCATGTCTATTCTAAATGAAATCAGGTTCTGGTGCAATAAAAGGGTTGTGACTTGTATCTGATATTTCAGTGCTATGCAAAGAACCGTACCCATTACGGCTTTCTGGAGGCTCTGTTGCGTCGAATAAAACAACTCGTCAACTTGCATACAAGCTGAGAAAACTGAAATTATTCAAGCTGCTAATTGAGAACTGAAACACTCCACAAACGAGGAAGGTGACGTTATCCCTGTTCATGCTTGCTAATGGTGCATTTAAATCTGTATTGTGAAAGCGTAATAATAATTAAAAAGAGAAATGACACCTAGCAGTGCAAAGATAATCTAGGGTCTAAAGTAAGGAAGAACTTTGTACAAAAGGAACATGCATAATCACGACAAGTTACACATTTGAAATATTCAAGATGTTTGCAAATTTGGCTAACAGCAAAATATTGTTCTGCACTAGTGCTTTAAGGTCAAATTTAAATTACCTGTTTTCTTTTAATTAAAACAACATTTCAGTTTAATGCTTTTGTGATTTCCTGTTTTTTGCACCATGTTCTAACTCAACTAGTGTCCAGTTATTCGTAACAATGAACTGACCCTTACTGGTGACTGAAAGGTCATGGTCATCTGTGGTTTTAATTTTTGGTAGCATTTGACATAAGATGTTAATTTAATGACCTGAGTTTAAAAAAACTGAGGTCACCCACACTGAAATGCCTTAATGGTTTCTGTGTGAGAGATGCAACTGAATTACATTAAACAAACATTGTGTTTGTTTATCAAAATAACAACGTGATATCATGGTGACCTGAATAATGATAGATGTCAAGGTCACAGAAAGTTCATCATTGCGGAACATCTTACAGTAGACAACATTTACTTCTTTTAATCTGAAATGAAAGCCTTCCATCTAAAAATGGTATTCCTTTACCCATTCGTAACACATATTACAAGTACTGCAACCTTGTTTATAATGTTGGAAACCTTGAGTCGGCTTGGGAATCTAATGTCACATAAAGTCGGCATTCCATCCGTATTCCATCGCATTCCAACTTAAATCAGATGGAAATATTGAAGAGACATATTGCAGCGTGAGTTATAATAATTATTCCGAAAAAATACTCCTAGAAAATTATTACGTGTCCCTGAATTTCCAAGGTCACGTTTGTTTTCTTAAAAGTGCAGTTCCTTTGCTTCTGTATGACATATTAAAATTTACCAAACAAATGGCAGAATGCAGACAACCACTGATTATACTTAAACCACCCACCAGCCGAGCTTAATTTTGCAGAATTACTCACTGCCATTGACTAATTTTACATTATTATATCTAGCCTTGTACTGTGCTGTGTTGGCCTGAAAATATCAAGTGTCACATTGATTTAGTAGTTGTTCTTGTGGTAAACTGTTATTTCTTCTCGTAAATGTGAAACAGCTGTTGTATTAAATGTTTCATTTATTATGTACACAAGTATGTAAATAATAAGTAAACTGTTCATTTCTGCTTTTGATCAAATTGCGCCAGTTTGGTAAATGTATACTGTAACATTTGTTTCTAATAAAATTTTTTAGATGACACCTTTTGCGAATTCTTTGTTTTTTGATCGTTAGTGTGCTAATAGATTGATCGTGTACTTTACATGTTTCTTTCTTGCTATCTTTTCATACTATTCACAGTACTTTCACACCAGAAAGCAGTGGCGGCTCGTGTATAGGTACTGTGGAACTGCAACACCCCTTAGTTTCACTCAATATTATCGATAATATTCAAAGTCTTTTTTCTTTAGTTCTTTCTTTATACTTTTACGGAACCAGAGCATGCGATAAAGTACTGTTTGCTTCACAACCCAGCACAGTGCGGTTCAAGAACACGGTGTTTGGCTGTTGTGCGCATGTGGCCATGCACACGTATCTGAGCCCAGGTAGAAAACGTACTGTCGCTCATGCAGTTTATTGGCAGTTGTCACTTGTTTATCGTGAATGAATCAAACGTGAACTGCGACAATTTAGGCTATTAGTAAGAAAAAATATTTTTTTGTTTAGAATTTTATCAAGTTTTTGTATAAACTTTCCTGTTTGTTTGTTTAAAATTACTATTACAAATTACAACACTAAAATTACAGATGTTGTTTGTTTCGCTTTACACAGTATTAAAACAATGGCTAAAAGTTTTCTGAAGCAGCACCCCCAACAATTTTAGCTACAAGCCGCCACTGCCAGAAAGACGTATTAGACACTAGATATACTATATATGTAGTAACAAGAGAGGTACTTGTCATTTTCTTGTTTAATTGTAACCAAATATTTTTGGGATTTTTTTTGCTACAGTCAAAAATGAGCCATGATATTTTTGATGCTGAAATGTGTTGTAGTTGTTGAAATACATTATGCTAATATAAAAACCATAAAAGGCATATTTTGCAAATCAGCTTTCAGACAGTCCAAGGTGAAGTTTATCATTGATTTGTAAGCCAAGAAAGATGGTCAACGGGTTTTTTATGTATAGGGTAAATGCTCATCATTTATTTAAAAAGTTGAAGTTGAATTTTTCAATCAATTTGAAACCAAAGTTAACAGGATAAAATCCGGTCAAAGCCTGGATTTGGACGAGAGAACATTCGATCGTTAACATTAATCATAAATTTAAGACTATAGTTCATTCATAGCCTGGGTACATTAATCTGGTAAATAAACGGCCTAAAGTATTCTCTTAGGTTTCATGAATATACTTGAAAAATATTAATTTTCATGATGAAAGATATTGCAATGTTCAACTTAATGTTGGAGATTTATTATTTAGGATTTTAATTTCAAGATTTTTGTTAATAAACTGAGCTAGATTTGAACCGGGAGAGTTTGCTTTACAATGCTGTGACATACAGACCTCTCAGCCACTTGCGATTATAACAGGTACTTAATGACTTTTAATCACAACCGAAGAACACCTTTTTATGTTATTTTTGTGTAAACTTGCTTTGGAATAAATAAACTAAACTAAACTAAACCTTCTTTCATTCACTTAGGCCTAATCCATAAAATAGTTATTTTGACTCTAAGTTTCAAGTTGGTATCAAAACAAACGTTTTGCATAAATTGGTATTGACTATAGCACCTACTATACATGTCAGTCAACCTGTGTTTGTGATGCATATGTAAATGTTCGATTTACTGGCAAGCAGCATCATGATCACAGCATTATTGTTTCCACGGTGAACAAAACGATTGCTTTACCAGTGTTCACGGCGTGTTCATTTACTTTAGCAGTTCTTGGTGCGTTTACCTTGCACATTTACCTTTCCCAGTGGACGCAGCGATAATCAATCACGTCGCCATGGCAACCAGGTAGACGGCTCTGCTTACCTGGCTAGCTTGGGCGTAATGGCAGATCTGCGGACGGAAGTGTTTTTATCCGCCGACTTGCTCATTGGATTCTGCTTTGGTGTTTTTGAGGAGCGGAAGTCTTATAGAGGGTGCACATGTTTTTCTTGCTAGTCCATACGTAGCAAACTGTTTTCGTACGAGGTAGGTAAGTACTGTAACTGTAGATAGTACTGCACGTGAGTCACGACATGTGACACATCTGCTCACTTCATGACTGGTTACCTTGGTTTTCAATTAAATAGTTGACATATTTTTATAAAATGATATTATTATTCTTGTCTTGCCTGTGTCTCATGTTAAAAATTTCAATTCAATATTAACAGTGCAAGGGGAATAGCTGGTTAGTTACTGTGCGCATTTAGCCACATAAGTTAAGCAGTGTGCATTAGTAAATGGTTGGGTGACTGTCAAGAAGATCGTCCATGGCTCTGCTGCTTCCGGTTAATGGGCTAGGTTAATTCTTGGTAATGTGGTTGGTCCCTGTCTGTCGCAACCATTCGCAGATAGCGACAGACCCTGCGTTTAAATATCATTAAGGATGATGCACACATTCAAACATGGTTAAAGAAAGGACAAGTCACTTAGCATGTTGGGCTTAGTCTACTGTTATCACTTAAACTTGGAAAAATGTAATAAAGAAATTTTGCAAGTTAATAATGCTACCGTTGTGTAGAAATTTTCAGGTGCAGCGGTTGCTGCCATTCACTTGAATATTATGACGTAACTGGTGGACTTCGTGACTTTCTGTAAGCACATACTGCTCAAACTAATTCAAACTTCTGCAGCTTATCTAACGTTCATGCAAAAGTATCAAAAAATTAGCCATATGATTTTTTGTAAAAACTTATTATACTTTAGACAGAAATTGACAGTGTACTGCTTTTCTTCAGTCGATGAACAGCGTCTTTGGTGGTGGAATGGGTGTTCAGAATGGAAGCGCCCAAGTGCAAAATGATCCCGATTTTATAGTGATTTTACTAGTTACACAAGGTGCTTATTGCACATTTTACTACTAAAACTTCTAACATTTTTGCCAACCATTGAAATGAACTTCCTAGAAGGCTTTTCCTTTTTTCCTTTAAGAAACCTTGCAGTTTAGTGCCTATTAGAAACCTAACTAGGCTGTTCACCTAGGGTGTCAAATTTTGAAGGTGCCAGATTTTTGGGGCTCAGTATTAAAACGTTTTTATTCTTCTCAGAAAATGTGTATACTTTCATATTCATATAGAGCACGTACTTTATAACACACCATAAGCAGTTACTAAATCTGCTTTTATATAAGTGCCCTGGGGCCATATTAAGCAATAGGCTAACAAGGCTGGAGCCTAGGGCGTCAAAGTTTGAGGGGCATCACATTTTAGAAAAAATTCTTATTTTCCTTACAAAACACACCACAGGCAGTTACTGAGCACAGTTTTATATAAATGCCGCATAACAAACAGGTGCAAGGTATTATAAGTGCTATGCAAATACACGTAATTAATAATGACCACTTAGAAACTAGGATAATAGTGTTTCTAATACATCACAAGTAATTGTTTAATCTGCTCGTTACATAAATAGCCATAAATTCACAATAGAGATGTGGTGGAACAGAACTATCAGCTTAGGTGCTAGGATGTTGTAAAGTCTTGATATGCCCCTGTAAGCGCCATATAATAAACAAGTATAATTATGAGATACTACACCACAAGCAGTTGCATAGCCTAGTTCTATATAAGCACTATGCAAATATATGTGATTAACAGTAACCATGGAGGTACTTAATAGGTAATAAGGCTGCCACTCTTTAATACACCACAACTAATTGTTTGTGACACTTATATACATAAGTAACTATAAATTAATAATAGAGATGGATCGAAACTGAACTAAGTTTAGGGCATCGTAATGTCATGATGTGCACCTGAACTTGCGCTTTACAATACTCTCAACTAAACTAACTGATGTCTGCTGCTTTTCACAATTTTGCAGTAGTCTTTTCTTACATACATTTAGACAAGCTGATTTCACCAGAATCTTTATAATTTCCTTGGCTGCAGATTTTCTGGGAGTTTGCAACAAGTTTGTTACAATAATAACCTGTTTATTGCATGCTTTATCTCTAAGCTGCTGTGTACTAATACCTATGCAGATTATATGTATCGCTTATCTCCTTTTAAAGTGCAAAAAATTTGATGGGCATTTAGCTAAGATACAGTATAGCTTGCGTTTCAGAATTATTTTATCCCATAACTGTGACAATAAGACATTTATAATTCTTCAAATGATATTAGTAAAAATTGATAAATTGGTTTCATTTTCAGTAGACGATGAAGTTTTGCCTACGTGGATCACTGCACTAGCAGATGAGCTTTCTGATGTAAACCAGGATGCATTTTCACTCCAGACATGGCTCGGCAATTGTCTTGTCAGAAGCCGGGACAAGAGCATCAAGAACTCGAGGCTTTTGCAATGGCATCACTTTCACTAGTCGGCCGATAAACATTGGCGAGCGAATATGCGTTGATTTGACGATCACCTCCGTGTGGAGCGGCGCATTACGTATCGGCGTTACTGTTAAGAATCCGGAAACACTTGGTGCTTTGCCCCGATACGCCGTTCCCGATCTCACCAATCAGGCTGGATTTTGGGCCAAGTATGTGCGAGAACACTGGTTATCCAATTCTGCCCGCATTACCTTTTATGTCACTGAAGACGGAAGCTTTCAACTATTTGTGAACAACGAGCACAAGTCCACACTCTTAGCGAGTTTACCCATTCACCAAAAGCTTTGGGGAATTATTGACATTTATGGAAACACAGAGTCAGCAAGACTAGTTGATAGCGGTAAGTGGCTGAGCTAAATGGAAGTTACATGTATTTTAAATTTAGTTGCCACGGATACGACCTTATTAGTTTTATATTGGTCATTTCACTCTTTACCACCTTGTGATTGCAAACTTAGTCATTTTCACAAATTTGGTCATATCTTCACATTTTGTAGTAGTTTCTAGTTTCACAAAACTTTTAGGACAGCTCATTCATTCAATGAGACTAGAAAACCTTTGACCTTGTTTGAATGGATCATCCTTCACCATTTTCTTTGATTGTTTTCCTGCAACACACGTAAGTGTGGGAAGTTCTCACATGTAAAAGAAACCTCAGTGCATGTAATAGTGCCTCAGTTCTTAATGCGAGCTTTGTTCACCTGAGCTGTGTTATTGATTTTGACTCACATACAACAAACATCCATTCTCTTTCTATGAAGCAAGCTAGGCATAGGTTTCTTATTCACTTCTTCATTGTGTGAAAACTTGCTGCTCGACTTTTGTTCAGATCTTGTCGCTCCTAGAGTCGTTTTGACGTGTGCAAAAATCCATGCTTCTGTCCGAAAATTGCTAGACTTTAATGTACCCGGGCGGTGCAGAAAAAATGTGCCGAATTTTAGACTACAGTAATATTAGAAACAAGTGCTCTGTACTTTTGAAATTTCATGGCATGATGCTACATAAGACATTAGCTTTTGGCTGTGAAAGTAGCAAGTTTGCAATTTTGGCCGAAAAACTTTGCATGTTAAAAAGCTAAATGTCGGAACAATGCCAGCTAATCACTAATTGACAAACAGCCACATTCGGTGAATAACAAAATGTACTTTATACATGGCAGCAAAACAATAAAGAAATAATTCAGTTTACGTCATGGTCTTCACCACAGCAAATGAAGCACTGATAAAGATTTGTTGCCAAGAGGATTAAGAGGGATTTAATCCTCTGTGTTGCGGTATATGGAATTCGTTAAAGAGAAAGTGTATAATGCCTGCACAGAGTTGTTTGATACAGAGCAATTAAAGTCAAGAACTGTTGAGTCCTTGGAGCAAAATTTAATATCCCTTAAAAAAGTGACAAAAATGCGAAGCTGTTGGAAGAAATGATTTCGTCTAGTTTGTGTGGAAAATGGTGTCCACGTAGAGCACTTGCTTAAAATAGGGACCCGTTAAAGTTTTTTCCAACGTTCATTTTATTGACTTGTTTGTATAAAACATCGATGGAAAAATTTAAGGGATGACCTAAAATTTATGATGTTTATACGTAAATGTCTGTAACAAACAAACAATGTAATAATATAATATAACAATGTAACAATATAACCAAGATAATTTTCAAGAGATTCCTTTATCTTCTTCTTATAGTTGTCTCCACAACATTGTCGTGGTCAAAACTACGGCACATTTTTTGCTCCACCTGATATTATTAGTTTGGCGGTATTGCCATTCTGAATTGATCTTCTCAAGATATCATGTTAGCAGTTTTAGACTCCTCTTTTTGACGCAAGCAATCGGAAATCCTTGAAGGCCGACTAGTATTTTTTCAATAAGTGAGGCAGATTAGTCATCCTGTCTCTAAACATATATATTGAAAATTAAGCAATTGGTGCTAGAAGAATCTAATTTAGCTAAGCTTTGTTACTTGCTGATGATCCTTAAGACAGACCTATGAGGCATATAAGTCATGAGTTTGCTGCCCTTGATATTGCTAGTCCTTTCACGTGACCATCGCTCATCATTTGGTTGATGGCTTCATACAAATTTAATTTACCATCGTCGGTGAAAGATGTTTCCAATCTTCTTAACCTGGCTTTTGCATTAGTGAATGAAATCTTCCATTTTATACAGTAATCCCGAATCCGTCTAAGTCTAGAAACGATCAGTTAATTTCATAACATGGCAAAAGGTTTCGTGCCACTCTGTGAACTAGTCTTCTTATATATATGAGAGAGTGATGCTCCAGGTGCAGAATTTTCACAAACTGTAATTAAGAATATAGATAAAATGTATATATTACTGGAGTTGTAGAGTGTAGATCTTTTATTTAAGAGTACATTGATTTTTTCTTAAATCGAGAGTGTGTGTCAGTTCAGAATTATCTCATTAGGTTTGTAGGCTTCTTAGAATTTGAACATTTGTTCAGCCGTAGTAGTTAAAGCCCACAACGTATAAAACTGATCTACATTAAAATAGTCTATGGGAGGGGAAAATCTGTGTGAGATAACAGTACGTAAAACATACAGTATAGCTGGTACATGCTACTTACAGAAAGCTTTTCTGTTGATGTATTATGGCGAATTCAGACTAGTGAGTTTTCTGTCGCGTGTTTTTTCTGTGAACTGCTTTGCAATTTACTGGCGGCAAGTTATTGCAAACTCCGACAATTGCTGCAAGTTGATTTCCTGCGAGTTATTGTCTGGTATGAACGCCTCGGCAAGTTACTCTCGACGCTTTGTGTGTGTGTGTGTGTGTGATGTCCATTTCCAGGTAATTTCAATAATTTCAATATCATTTCTAAATATTGTAGATGATGCACCTGTAGAGATTATAGCAAGAGGACCTGAAGCAGTGCGAGCATTTAATGGAGCATGTACATGTGGAACTGCGCCATTGTATCGTGCAAAGCTTATACTAGTCGGGAAACAAGGAGTCGGAAAGACTTTATTGAAGAAAGCTCTCTTAGGAAACAGGTAAGATGGCAGTGTTTTAACAACGCTGATAGCTAGTCTGCTTTATTCCATGATGGAAAAGAGGAGATGTAGTCGAAAGAGCGATAGTAAAAATTCTAGAGTTCTGCGGTGATTGTTGCTCCGGTGAATAAGCTAGGAAAATGC